>CM054178.1:43817334-44417334 GCA_028829895.1 Sinotaia quadrata | reverse complement strand
GTGCAAGAGCCACTGGTTTTATTTTTTATCTGCTTTTGCACACTTGCATCGTTGCTCAGGTGGGACATCTTTAAGTGCTTGCTCTACGTGTTTTCCACATCCTGGAAAAATACAACATTCTAATAATTTACTGATATGAAAGAATCTTACATAATATATTACTACTATTTACCAGAATTGCATGGCTACAAATTGCAATACTTAGGCCTATAATTAGATTACAACTACAAGCATGAGCATATATCATATGGTACTTTAAATCGTGCCTGCCAATCTGCAAGTTTTCTTCTGAATGTCTTCAGCTTGTCCCATTCAAGTAGATAATTAGTTTTGACCGACCGCTTTAATGCAGAAAAGACAAAACAACATTAATTATGAAATTCTAGCATTGTATTTAATGATATATCGATGACTCTGTCGCACAAAATTAGGGCATCACGCACAAGTAACTCGTACACAGTTGCTATTGCCTAAATAGGCTACTGAATTTCAAATGCCAAAGAAATAAAGCATATTTTTATTACAAAGTATATGTGAAATATCTAATAATAAACGTTACACACAAAACGAAAGAATAAAACATGTTTAACACAATAGTATATTAGAGCTATTTTACTTATAATAAACAAATGCCTTTCCTAATCAATGACAAGCAAAATACTTTTTCGATAACTGAATTATATATAATTATACTTTACTGTCTAAAGTAGCGCAGCCGACTAAAAAGGCTTTGTGCTTACCTGCCCAAGTAGGCTTCCCACATTTATTGCAAGTCGTTTTGTAACACATTTTGGTTGGCTGCTGATTAGAGCAAATAAAACACGATGGAAAGAAAACGCCGAATGTTTATCCTTTTGTACTTGCAAAATCATATACACCGAAGCGTGACGGTGATAAACGGGTTAGTTTGGGTCACGATAGCAATGCTATGCGCATGTCAACTTCAAACGTGTTATTTACAAGTCAATACGCATGCGCTCTGAGATATAAATAGATACTTTAGTTAGGGTGTTTTCTTTGTGAATTTTCTCGTTTTCCGGTTTGAATTCACCTATTCTTCCGGTTTGAGCGACTACGGTGTCATCCTATCACTGGCTTCTAACATTTACATTTTATTCCAGTTTAGAAGTGAATATTGTAGAAATGACAAATATGGTTAAGAATATGCGAATAGTGTGTTTTGCATATCTAATAAAGCAGCGATGCCTACCTGCGGGACTGCTAACTGTGAGATGTAGGCCTACCTCCTGCATTAGCGACAATACTTACATCACGCGGCACTATTCAGGCCTGGGCAGACGAATAACAAAGTTACGTCTGGTTGCATCCAGATGTCTTCTGGATTTACAACCACACCATTTTAGTAAAAATAACTCCCCGCAGCTGCTCACATGTGTCTCGCGATTAGCATCAGAAGCGCGTTCAGAAATCAACATCGACAACTTGTCTCACGAGTTATTCATCGAAGGTTGGTTTCAAGAAGTAAGTCCGTTCGGTTCTCTCACGATTCATGATGTACCGTTTGATATCTACATCCAGCCACTCAGTCTCACAGAGCATCCTCAAATGAACAAAAGTATAGTGAAAATGTTTTACGATGCCAGGTGTGACAGTAAAGGGGACGAAGTAATATCCGGGAGGAAACTGAGCGAACTGAGCAGACTGTGCGAGATGAACGTTACAGTTACAAATGAGGGGCAACAGATGAACATTGCTTGCAAGCTTCCTCCTGGTGTAGAACTTCCGGTGGTGTGCATTGTATTTGTTCCAATCAAGTTTGGTAAATATGTCTATATATGCAGGAATTCCTTAAATGTGCGTCGTTTTTATTTCACTAAAGTGAAATATGGTAGTATGGTATATTTCGTATATTTAGAAATCTAAATTTAAGTGTCAGTAATTTCAAGTATTTTGGAAGTCTTTCTATTATTAGGCATTTTTTAGCAGTCTGAAACAAACAATAATAAAGTAAGCATGCAAAGAACTGTCAAAATAGATGGTTGTATTTACTTGAACTTTCCAAGACCTATCAATAAAAGGGTGGGAGGCATGGGAGTTCATTTGGGATAGACAACAGATAATGATTCTATCAGTCATAAACAATGTTCGTACCAGCTTCGTATAGAATTTAAAAGGCCCATTATGTAACAGAAAACCATGTTATGACATTGTTAGATTTTAAATTTGTAATTTTAAAAAGTGTTAAATTCCTTATTCTGATATTATGTCATTTTCAGGCATTTCTGTGACTGGCAGGAAAAGACATGATGTGACAATCTCCATGCTACAGAGTGACACCATCCACGTCATTATGGAGAAAGGCAACTGCTTTTTACAAAATGTGAAGGTGGAATATCTGCACACAGAACCAAATTAAATATTATCAGGGCTTTTAAGTTAGAAATAAAATTATTTCATCTGTTTCCTCTTTATTGTTTTTTTAGTTAAAGCAAGGATATAACATTTAATAACATCTGTTAAATGTTAATGTCTTGTATTAATATAGTATTCTTTTTATTCTTGCCCTTGGTATGCTCTCTATTCTTATTTGTGTGTGAGTGTATCAGAGATACTAGCTCCTTCATTTTTTTCAAAACTTGTCAGAAAGATAGATATTTCTTCTGAGAAAACTCTGAACTTCATTTGAAATGCCCCATGTTCTATCTTTTTACCATCTAGAAAAATTTGAAGATTGTCAAAAAATGATTACAGTGTGAGGGAAAAATATTTGAAATCGCTTTTAACTATTCATTGAGAATTATGATTTACCTTTGCCGAAAATAAAAAATAAAACTGTCTTTAAAAAAAATAATTTTGTTCATTAATGTATTGTGTTCACTTAGCAGTCACCATTACTAACATGGAATAATCTGGAGTTGTCTCCCTTTCAGTAAATTTGGGCCATTGATTTACGACATTCTGACTTGAATAATGTTAATTTTTTTAAATATCAAAGAAACAAAATTTTTCAATTTTTAGTGCATTAGCCATTGCCCTAGAGCAAGGGTTTTTAACCTGGAGTCCATGGATGGGCTTCAGTTTCTAAGTCAAATATTCACTATATTTTTATATTCTGCTTCTGTGCTTTTTTCTAGGGAGGGGGTCCATAGCTTTCATGAGATTTTTCAAAGGGGTCCATGACTCAAAAAAAGATTTTCATAGGGGTCCATGACTTTAAAAAGGTTAAGAACACTGCCTAGAGAATGTGACATGAATTTAATTTCACTCTATAACTATTTTTAGTAATACATATTTTATACTTTATTAGTCATGTCTATTTATTTGTAATTTGTTGTATGCCAGTTTTTCCAAACACTATGCCTTCTATATATTTGTTGATGTAATATTGGCATCTTTGATGTATGTGTATTGCACAAAATGTTAAAATATTTTTTTATTTACACAGTGTGGAACATTAACTGCTCACTGTACCCATGGTAACTTTATCAGTAAAGGATATTTACTAGGCGACATCCAAATACACTGTGGAAACACTGGGGTAATTGTCAAAGTTCATTAATTACAGATTTGTATTAACTATTAGATGCTCAATTAAAGTAGTTAGGCATATTTTTATTTCATGTTTTCATTCTTTGATGTGGCATACAACATAAACACTACACAGATTTACATTTGTGCAATTTAGCCCTCATTGATCAGTGGAGTCTTAGTGTTTATGTTGAAAAACAAACAAATGAAAACTTTTAGTACATGGTATATATGCAACTGGTAAACTTATCTGCTTTACAAGAAAAGTTGTTAGGTTTCTGGCAGGCAAGATTAACATTTTATGAAAACATTTTATTTTTATTAATTAAATGTAAATGATGCTCTAAAACTTAAAAATTTTAATATATAACTATAAGAGAATGACCACAAACTTCTATTCTAGTACTTCATTTAATTGTACAATATTGTTACACTTTGTATTTATTTTAAAATTATATAATACCTTGCACACTTTAGCACTTATTGCACAAAACATAAACATAGAAAATATTCTCAGAATGATATCACACTGTACAAAGCAAAATGTAGCTGTGGAAAACGGTACGCAACATGATATTTGCAGTTGAACAATTTGTGTTATTTGATGTGATGGGTTACATGGTGTGATACATAATATGACAATTTCATTATGTGGTGTCTCATGTAACAGTTTGTATCAAGTGATAAAGATTTTGATCATTCATTATGTGACTCACAAATGTTTGTCCATTTTTATGTAAACTGTAATATCAAAATATATAGTGACAGAGCATTTCTACAGTCAGTATACAATGTATTATTTCAGTATGTAAAATGTATTCTTGAAGTGGGAAGATGTTTTCTTTCTATTTGCACAATATATTCCTTAATATATAAATGCACTTTTTCAGTTTGAAACTGCATTTTCTTTCCATATGTATAATATAATCTTTCAGTTTATATAAAAGTCATCCACAAATAAGTGAGCTACAGGGATGAAATGGTGATTGCAAATAACTGAACTATGATGAATGCATTATACCTAAACGGAGACCACAAACAATCAGATCTCTTGATTACGAGTGATCTTATAATTTATATTCTCTTCTTGCTAAAAAATGTAAAGCAAATATATACAATTATACTGAAACAGTACACATATTTTTCAAAATGCAAGCATTCATTTATGAGAATGGCGTGATAGGTGGATTTGCTTTAGATTAATTTTAACCTTCTCAACACTGAACAGTGTGTCAAATAACTGACACATTCAGAATAAATGATTCATCAACCTACCTAGAGACCTACAGCAGCAAGTAATCATTAGATATGAATGCTGTTGAAGGAAAAATATCAGAATGAACAGAATTATTATCTATAACACATACCAGATGTGAATAAAACATTACAAAAAGGATATGTAATATTTATTTATTTTTATTCACAGAGTATAAATGGTGAGAGGTTTCAAGCAGGAACAGTTGTCTGCAGTACTGAAAAAGGGGAGATAAACATAAATGCACTCTACGCTGAGAATAGTGAATTCACATCACAGTCAGGAAATATATCCTTGGGTGGGTGTCATGGTTCTGTATCTGCCAAAACTGAAAATGGCAACATTAAAATAGGTAAATATTTTGTTTTTTATAATTAATTTATATTTTAATTAATTATTTTGGGAACAACAAAGCTCTATGTGGAAATAATTTTAAATTAATCACTAATTCCTTTCCTATTACAGGTAAACCTATCAAATGGAATTGTTTGAATCCACAGAAGATTGATATACATACCAGGGATTCTCTGCTTTCTCTTATGTATGAGGGTGGGGATGGGGCAAGACTTAAAGGCTAAGGGACGGGCCTTTAAGAGATAACTCTCTTCTTCTTTTTTTTTTTTTTCATAATTGTATGTTAAAAACACCAAAAAAATTTAAGTAAAAAGTTTGAGACAAATTTTGGGAGTCAAATATTTTTCACAAAATCATGGAAAAAATATCACTTTATTCAGCATTTCAACATCTTTCCAAAAAACATGACACAGTACGGGATTATTAGTCCATGCAATTCTTGCTAAATTCAAAACCCCATAGCATCTTTCTCCAATCACGTCACAGTCATGGCTTTCATTTCTGAGACAAGGTTTACCAACACTAACGCTGATTATTCTGCCCTATACGATCATTTGAAACCATTTATCAGGCAAATCTATTTGTGACTGTTTATTTTCATTTTCTTGAATTTTTTGTAAGCATATTATTATTTTTCAAGTAGAATTATTGACAGTTTCCGATAATAACACTTTCAAATATAGGCCGATCTTGGAGTGACTCTTTTGCAAAGATTTGAAAATATACTATTTTCTTGAAATGTTTAGTTTTAAAGACGTCGATCATATTTATCAATATTGTTTTATTTACTCATTTAATTTTAGCTAGGGATGACAATTTTATTATTTAGGAAAAAATAGTTTTAAATAATCGTTAATTTCAACAAGAAAAGATAACTCTAGATGCTAAAATTGTAAACATCATTTGAAAAACATCGTTCTGAAAATATTTCAGTTCTTTCAAGTGTTCTGTTTAGTGTAACACAAACTTAATATTTAGTTCATTATGTCGTTTTTGTTTATATTTTAAAAAAATTCTTTTCCCAATTTGTTTCATATTTGAACATCATTTAACAGTGTAAAAAATATCATTTTATTATTTTGGAGGTCCCCCTCCCCTGACTTGTAATTTCTTTACACTTCTACATAAATGGAGAATTAGCTAATTTAAGGTTGTTTCGTTTTTTAATAATAAAGATAGCAGGCTGCTGTACTTTTGTTCTTAATCTTATAGCTAACTTAATATTTCTTGCATGTTTTACTTTATTTTAAAGAGTGATAGTTAAATATTGTTTGGTCCTTTCACTCATTTACCTGGTAAGCAATGTATACCTTTTTCTTTACATTAATAGCAAGTTATTAAAATTATGCAGCTAATAGTTATCCTACCTACAGATTATTTTGAAGAAGCATACTTGTTTGCATACTTTTTTAAAGAAAATTTTAAGGGTTGAATAATTGTTATAACATTTTTTTTAGCTGATGAGCAGTACACTAACATCTTCAGGGTTATGACTGAACTTAAGAACACCTTTTGAAACAACTGGGAAACTGTTCTTTCCAAAGCATTATAACTTAGTGTTGGGCCTTTTTGTGAAAAGTGTGGTATGTGATTCATTAACACTGTTTATGAAGTTTCTGATAATCTGATTTGAGAACTTCAAAGTTTTGCCAAGAAATTAAGTTTGAAAGATTGCTGTCTGAATTAGTGGCTTGTTCAGTTTTGCCCATCTCTCAAAAAATGCAAAAACATAAAATAGAGAATCACTAAAAATGCAAGCAGTGCACTGTTCTTTAAACTTGTCATTTAAAACCAGATAATCAAATTATTCTTGCTTTGTTTAGGAATTAAAGTTTTTGCAAAGAGCTTCAGACTTTAAATAAAGCTAGCACTAGTAGTACTCCATAGTAATCATAGGTAAATGGTTGATTTGGGTGCTAAAAGTCTGAATATAAAAACAAAAGGTAAAGACATCAACACCCTTGTTGATAAAATAATTTATGCAAATATTTGCTAATAGACACTCCAGTATCTGATTTTGCAAATGCTGAGCTGTTGTAAATGCAGTTAGTAGCCTAGATGAAACTGAAGTGGCAAGAACAACTAATGTAGATAACTTTCCAAGTAGCCAACCACCAAAGAGACTGAAAGAAGATGGTGGATTTACAAGCTAAGGTGTTGCTATTTGTTATGATAATGGATTTGTCATTAGTGAGGCATTAGAAGTTCATAGTGCAAAATAATATTGATGGAGCAGTATAGAAATAAGAATATTTTGAAGTGGTGTGATAGCATAGACTGTGGTGATGTAAATGCCAAGTTTTTTTAAATGGGGCTTAACAATGGAGATAACCAGTGGAAGAACCTGGCCAGCTGCTGACTTCAGAGTTTTGCAAGAATTTTCTATTTATAAAATTATGTATTGGATATTACTTATATTATATTATTGGTATATTACTTATTTTTCTCTATCAATATGAAGTTACTGGGATTAAATACATTACCTCTGTTCAAGACTTAATATTAATTTAAACATATATTTTGTTACTACATGATGCTTATTGTATGTGTGTTATTGTGCATATTCATTATTTTAAATAAATAAAACAAAAATGAAATGATCTTTTATTCATAGCCTACATTATAATTATATAAATATGTTAATATTTCTTTAAATCATGTATACTTGTGCAGAGCAATTTAAGAATAAATGTTTCATGCACACTTTCAGAATTTAAGACCTAGTAAAATCTTCAGAATAAAACAAAATGTTTTTGGTTTTTTAGTGTGTGTGTAGTGATATAATTAGCAATGGTATGGGTTCAATATCTTTATGTATCTTTGATATATGTACGCATATAGAGTGCTTTTATACCAATCAAGCAGTTTTAATATGGTTTAAAAAATTTTAAATATTAAATTTTGAAAACAAATAAAATGTGAAGAAATCTTTTGTTTAGTTACATGTATAACATCCTGCTGGTCATTTTAATAGGTGAACCATAACTGTGTTATATATAGTTTCAGAGATATGACCATTTATCCATTTTCATTTTCTTCATAAATAGAAATTTTATAATAAAATTAAAAATGTAAATTAAATAAACGATTAAACATATCTTTATATATTTAGATAGAGCTCAATTTACTGATCATTTTGATATGTGAACCAGCTCTGTATGTTGTATAGTTTTAGAGAGATTAAAATTTGCTTTTATACGTTTTTCCCAGTAACACTTGGTTACTGCTCTTTTTTGTTAAAATTAGTTGAAATGGCCATTTTCAGCATCAAATAATTTCTTCACTGTTGTTGACATGCCTTTAAAAAAAAATAGGCATTAACTACATAGCAAATGATTTAATAATATGCATTATGCATTGTTCATCAGTTGATTATGCTATGATGCCATGAATATTCCAGTTTGTTGCATTTTGTAAGCAATTTTATGAAACAAAAGCACGTTTAATTCGCAATTTATAATAATTTTAAATTTCGATTCTGCATTATGTCTGGGTTTTTTTGTTGTCTGTGATTATGTTAATTTAAAATGTTGGACTGTTGATCAGTGTGGTTTATATTTTATTTATTCTGAACTTGACAAAATGTACATTCATTATGTCTAAAAAATGTTGATCACAAATTACGACACTAAATTGACAATATCTCAAATAGTATTATAGCTATCATCATAATTTTTTCTGTACAACCTTATTTCATCAGAACACATTTTGAGCATAAAACATTTGTACAATGTCAAGTAGAAAAAATGAGTGGGACTACCTACACCATGTCCTGTAAGAGAAGTCAGAGGAGCCAAGCAAATATAAAAATATGGTTAAAGAGTCATGTACACCTATCACATGGGAAAATATGGCATTAATTCAAAGAATAGAAGATAGTCAGACATCCTAATTATGAATTTGCATCCATTGACAGTAACTACCTTAATGAAGAATACACAGAAATTAAAAGAATCAATGCAACATTAGCCATTATTCTGCACTTCTCAGAGAAAGAGAGAAATAAATCTCAAAATGGGGATGATCCTCAACCAGGGACTTCAACAAAAATTTAATTAACGAAATCTAATAAAAATTAACTTTAAAAAAAATTGCAGTATATTTAATCTGTTATGTTATACATTCGACACAATTTTATTTTTTACATTTGAATTTTATCTACATTCATTTCAATGCTTTAAATGAAATATTACATATTATACTACATGTACCTATTTTGGGACCTGGAATGTAACTCATTGACTTTTTAGTGACTTATATAATTAGGTTCTTTTTTTTTCCAGATTCGCCAGAACAAATTGAGGGCTACCTATAATTTCCAGACTAGAAATTAAATTTTTACTTCAGCTTTATGATATTTATCTTTATTGGTTTAAACACATTTATTTTCATATATATATTTGTTTGTTTGGTTTTCTTTTTCTAAAATTATTTTTATCTTAGTGCATTTTTATTTATAAAAAATACTTGCCAATGTTTTAAAATTGCAAATCAAGAAATATTTTTTATTGTATTTATTTTATGATTGATATATTAAAATATATATTATATTCACATATATTGCAGATTCACTTGATGGTAGCCTAAATGCAGAGTTGAACACTGGGTCAGCTGATGTCTTCATTGCACGTGAGGGTGGTATTGACATCACTACTAAACAAGGTAATATATTGCAGCAAAATGACTAGTAAACAGAGGCATTATACGTTAGCATTTTGAAACTATGAGTCATAGAAGTATAATTGTATATATTTGTCTGCTTTTTGTTTCATTAATATAATTCTATAATATTCTAATCAAGAAAAACTAATAATTTCTTAGCCTAGGGTTTTTTTTTTGGTTGCTTATTTGTTGCCTTTCTATTTTCATTTTGTTGACGATAGTGCAAGAATGCAAAGTATCAAATACTATACTGCATTAACAGGTTATGGGATTCACAGTACTAAAATGCTTTGAATTATACACTATTACTCACTCACACACACTAAAATATTAATTATAGTCAAACATTACATACTATATGTTATATACTACATCTGAAAATGCACAACATGCAGAAATTCACACACTATACTATGCTATACTTTCTTTTGGAACTCATATATTTAGCAAATGCATTAAAAAATATCTTAATTAATTTTGTTCTTAAACTCTTTTTTGTGTTTGTCATTTATATTAACACATTCTTCTACTCTCTAGAAATCGTATTTTGTTTATAAGATTTCATATCAGTAGTGTTTCAACACAGGGGACATAACTCTTCAACTGTCAGAAAATATCAGGTGTAACCTTGATCTCACTGCTGACAAGATAGAGCAGGATGGTGCACTCTCTTTGACATTAGACAAGCAGGGTAAAGGTTAGTAATTCAGTATTTCCTAGAATGACAGTCTAATATTGGCAAAGCTAATGTTGGCAATGGAACCTTATTGCACTCCTATATAAAAACATGTATGCGTCAAAATTGTTAGTTCAAAATGCATCTAATGATGCAAACATTCAGCAGTTTTATCTTGCTGGTGGTCATGAATAAGTTGGTGATGTTACTGTCTTTAAAATATAATTAATGTTTGGTTATAAAATAAAAAGATTAATCTATTTAACTTATATTTATTATCTACACATAACTTTAGTAAAGAAAAACTTTGCAACGCTTTTTTCTCAGAATCAATTTTTTATGCGCTGCCAGTAGGGTTTTATAGATATCTCAGAAACTATTTTTCAGAATGCCATGAAATTTTGAACATAGTTCCAGCACACATATGGCTACGTTCTGAACTAGAAAGAAGCAAGTGTGTAAAATATTTTAACTATGTCAACACCTCTTCAGTTTATATTTCAGCAACAACAAAAATATTTTCTTGGTAGACTTTTCATGCTAGTTCACATTGTACTACAACATACCTATCTGAAATATACCAAATTTCACTTAAAATAATGTATAGATTACTGATTATATGTAATCAGTTGAACAGAGGGATGTAGTTTTGCATCGACACAAAAACATGTGTCATTATAATCCATATAACTCCACATTAAAACATCAGATAAACTGTTTTATTGCTTAAGTGTGTTAGCAATAGGTGTGATTAACTGCATACAAAAAATTATGGCACTAAGTTAATAAATACAGGAGTTATGATTGCTTGATTGTTATGTGAGTTGGTTCCAGTTTCACCCTCAAACCTTCCCTTAATCATATTATTTGAACAACAAAATCAATTTTAACATTGTTAAATTACCTTTATATTGTGTTGTTTATTGTTTATAATTCATGTTTTTGTTGCTTGCAGAAAACACATAAATAATATTTGAAAAAATACCAAGAATTTGCTGAATGCCATAGTTTTTATCCATGTTACTCGATGAATTGGTTGTCCCTTGTTATAGATAAATTGTTTGCCCTTTGTTACTAGATGAATTACTTGCTCCTTTTTGCTAGATGAATTGGTTGCCTCTAGTTACTAGATGAATTGGTTGCATCATATTACTAGATGAATTAGTTGCCATATACTACTTGATGAATTGATTGGCCCCATCTACTCTTCATTAGCGGAACAGATAGTGCTGATCTTATAATGCTCAAAATTTAATCAGTGCACTTATTAAATGTAGTTGAACTTTCTATAGTTAATGTTCTGGAAGAGTTATGGAGTGCACTCTCCTTTCTTTTCCAGCCTCTTCCCTTTCTTTCTCAGACAAATATGCATGTGTTCACTCACATACATACATGCATGTACAAATATCACACACACATGCAGAAGACATAAAAGCAAAGACACAAAGGGTCATACAGCATATATACCAAACACTTAAGACATTTAAAATAACATATATAATCATGTACACAAACATTTACAGTCTTTCTCTCTGTATATATTTATAAGCAATAATATCAACTATTATGTATAATTTCATTGTTTGCTCCTCCTTATATTTTCAAGCCTACAAATGTATCAGTCAGGAGCAATTCAGATTTCTAGCACAAGATCTGTACCAAAAGGAAACTAATATATGTTGTATGCTGTTTATCGTGACTTATTCAGCCCTGTCGGGAAGTGATAGAGACAAACATCCTTCTTGTTTTCCCCTTGTTATGTCAAGTAGGAACGTAGTTGACCTTTAGAAACTTCTTCCTGTTTGCTTGCTTCCTGTATGACCCAGATTTTTTTATTGACAGTCAAGAGTAGGGCAGCTAATTAATTATCACTGGTGAATAGACAACTTGTCATTGGCTATGTCTAGTAGTGATAGGATATCACTAGGACAGGATAGGAGTAGCTAATTCATTGTCACTAGTGATAGACAATTTGTCATTGTCTAGTATTGGGAAAGCATGATATGAGTAGAGTAGCTAATAAATTGTCACTGGTGAATAGACAACTTGTCAGTGCCTATGTCTAGTATTGGGGATACATGATATGAGTAGAGTAGCTTATTCATTGTCACTGGAATATAGACAACTTTTCATTGCCTGTCAAGTATTGGGGAGTAGCTAATTCATTGTCACTGGTGATTAGACAAATTGTCATTGCCTATGTTAAGTATTGGGGATACATGATATGAGTAGCTAATTCATTGTCACTGGTGATTAGACAAATTGTCATTGCCTATATTAAGTATTAGGGATACATGATATGAGTTGCTAATTGTCACTGGTGAATAGACAATTTGCCATTACCATTTTCTAGTATGAAGAGTATATGATGTGTCCTTATGTGATTGCATATTTATAATATTATTTGCAGTTTTTTGTTTTGCAGTTTTTTAAAACAAAGTAATAAAAAATATAGATATATATATGCAATACAGTTTATAATTTTAGGAAGTGCATAAAAGTGTTGTTGAAGAGTAACATACAAAAGAAATGAATTCATTTACAAGTGGCATTTCTGAGTATTAAACATACACTAATTTACTAGCAGTTAACTCTTATCTTATTTAATTCAAATCTTGAAAGTGCAAAACATTTTGAAAATTGCAAAAAGTACCTTTTTTTTTTTTTTTTAGATTTGGCTTCAGTAGATGTAATTAAACAACTGGTTTAGAGACCACTTTACCTGTCGAGAAGAGGTCTCTGATGAGGCCACTTTATCCTCTGATTAACTGTGTTTAGAGATTCATATTGTTAGAAGTAATATATTTATTGGAAATTGTTTATTGTGTAAAGGCATGAACTCATAAATATTTTAGCAGGAAACATCATACTTTAACAGAATTGAAATGTATGTATTTATTGAAGGTTGGTATAAATATAACAAGAATACATGAACGTAGTGGAGGATACATATTGTTAAGGGTGGACACACTCAGGAAATTAATTCATCTATAAATGTATTTAATAGAAAGATATTTTAGAAATGCATTTAATAAGCAACTTTGAATTCTATAAGGGTTGTATACTGGATGAAAAAATTAATAAGGATTGTGTACTGTTAAAAACCATGAATTTAAGAATGGATGTAAATCAAGGTAACATGAATTCAGTGAGGGAGGAATATTGTGAGGAAACTTACAGCACATTGAGGGGTGAATATTGTGAGGAAACGTAAAGCATGTTGAGGGGTGAATATTGTGAGGAGGCGTAAAGCATGTTGAGGGGTGAAAGTTGTGAGGAGACTTGATGTTAATACTTTCCCCACCCTTGGCTCCCCATAAACATAGGCTAGTCCTCAAAATGCACCTTCTAGCTGGTCTCATGTGCTGGGTAGTAAGAAAATAAGTTATGCAGAATAAAAGAATGATAGACAAAAATAAATCTCCACACTCCCTGATAATGTTACAGCCAGGATCAGTTAATTAGTGGCAGATTAACAAAATATAACATGAAAGTGAGCCACACAAACACAAGCAGTCTATAAATAAATCAGTAAATATATTTAAGAAAGAAAAGAAAAATTGTAGGTTATGTTATAGTTTTCATAGTGAAGGGATACTAAGAATAATTACAGTGTTTTTTTTTTTTTAAAATCACAACATGTGAGTCTTTTGAAAGAATTGAAGAAATTGTTAAAGTCGAGGAAGCTGAAGAAACTGGAGGCTCTTGGTTGTGTAGGTGTTCATCTAGGTTGTTAGAGTGGGTGGTAGATTTGGTTCTGTTCAAACTGTCTGCTCTTTGCCTGTGGTCTCTTTAAGTCAGGCATTGTCTTCATAGCTCAGCACCAGGTTAAAGGTTCGATAAGGTGTTCAACATTTATACACAGTAGATGGTTGTCCTGTTCCAATAGTTTAACTAGCAATAATAGTAAGTAGTTCATAAGCTCATATGAATATAGTAACTATTTATTTTGGTGAGCTGGGAATACCATGCATATATCATGCCTCTACAGTTGACGGCACTGGTCTGCCAAGTCTAAAGCTACTCAAGCAATCATCATATGTTGTCAAGCATTACTTTATATGGTCATTTTAAATGAGGGTAGACTAGCTGATTAGGGCTGCATTCCAAACAATGGGCAATGGTTATTGCTCCTTATAGGATAGGTTTGGGGTGGACTTTTTTTTAGCAGAAGTGGAAGTTTGGCTACATAATGACACTTAGATAGGGAAGTAAAATAAAAGTAAATATAAACTTATTGAAGGCTGTATATTGAGATGTGAAATGAGCAAGGGATTTATGTTTTGAGAAGATACAAGCATACTGAGATTTCTTTTTAAAGCAATACAAACTTATTGAGGGATGTTATGAGAAGGCTTGAATTTAGCAAATGACATATATGGCGAGAGATAAACTTTAGTCAGAAATAATATTGTTAGAAAATAGAAAGTTACAGAGGGGTGTATATTGTAAAGACAAATTTTAGCATTGGATGTATATTATGAGGAAATACAAATTTAGTAAGGGATATATACTGTATTGTGATTAGACATTTTAGCAAAGAACAGATATTATAAGGAGATATAAACTCACTGAATGATGTATATTGTGAAGAAGTATAATCTTAGGGATGAATATTGTGAGAAGATATAGTTTTGGTAAGGGATATATATTGGGAGGAGATAAATTAGCAACAAACATATATTGTTTTAATTAAACAACTGAATTAAGGAGATGTGAGGAGATGTAAACTTTGTGAAGAATGTATATTGGGAGGAGACATATTAGCAGTGAGCATATATTGTGAGGAGATAAAACTTAGAGAGGGATGTGTATTGTGAGGACACTTTCACTTAGCAAGGAATTTCTATTGTGAGGAGATATAAACTTAGCAAAGGATGTATGTTGTTAGAAGACATTACCGATGGATATATATTGGGAGAAGACATTAACTTAATCAAGGAATGTATATTTTAAGGAGACATAACTTAATGAGAACTATATAGTGTGATGGTTTATGAACTTAGTGAGGGTTATATATTTAAAGGAAACATGAATTTATTAAAGTATAACCAGATACTGTGAAGAGATATGAACTTAGCCAAGAAAGTATATTGTGAGGAAATGCAATCTTACCAAGTGGAATATATTGCTGTCATTAGTGCAAGATGCTCAAGCCAATATCAGCATGGCATGATCTGTAGCAAGAGATGATAATCATTAAGTAGATAATATATACTGATCTCTAGCACAGTGATAGAACAAAAGTACAAGATTTGATTACTTACAAAGAAAAATGATACTTTAAATATTTTGTTTTGTTGGTTTGTTTTGCATCCATAATAACATTTTTATAATTTATCAGTAATCGATGTGTTAAGATTACCTAAGTTATCAGGTTCTAATATGTCTTCAGTAATATGTTTGTATTATGGCATTGCATTTATATTTAGTTTGTTGAAAACTGATATTTGTTGTATTCATTAATGTTTGTCACTATAGTGTTTTATGTAAATTTGTCATCTGTCACTTTTGCTACTATACTGCATCCATTAATGTATTGTTTCAGGCTTTTTGAATTCTGTCTCTGTGACAAGTGTGAGGGCAAAAGCTGAGACAGGAAAAATAAGTGTTAAAAAGCAAGACTGGCTGTCTACAGTTAAACTACAATTTAGTGCCTAGGCCTATGGTCTCATTTTAAATTCACCACTGTTAGTTTGTAATAAAGCATTTTTACCTCATCCTGTGAGTTTGTGTTGGTTTGTACAAAAGCATTTTCACCTCATCCTTTGAGTTTGTGTTTGGTTTTGGCCTCACCAGCATAGAATTTTTATTATTTGATAATTTAGTGACATTACACATTGCACATCAGGGGTCAGGTGATAAATTGTATTGGAAAAAGAATGTGTTGGTCATCTTGAAATTGAATATTGAATGGTACACTAAAGAAAAAAAAAATATGGCTTGTATTAAGTTTGTGAATTTAAGTTTAAAGTAAAAATGACTTAATTGTAAAAATAGCAATAATCTGCAGTGGCCAAATGTGAATAACTAGTTACAGAAAACAATGGACCTATGTAAACTGTAGAATAATCATTAATGGCGTAATGTTTATTTTAGCAATAGTCAGCAATGCCTTAACATTCATTAAACAATAGTCAGCAAAAATCCAGTGTTAATTATTACAATGTTTATTGATAGTGCAACATTAATCACAACAGTAAACATTGGTTCACTTTTAATTATAGCAATAGTCAGCAATGACCCTGTTAAATGCATCGTCACTTGTCCATTGTTTATAGCAATAGCCAGAAAAGACATGATTAACAGCATCATCACTTGTCTAGCAACAGTCAGCAAAACACCCTGTTAGCAGCAGCGTCACTTGTCTAGAGTTTATAGCAACAGTCAGCAAAACACCCTGTTAACAGCATCATCACTTGTCCAATGTTTATAGCAATAGTCCGCAAACACCCTGTTAACAGCATCATCACTTGTCCAGTGTTTATAGCAAGTCAGCAACGACCCAATGTTATTAACAACATCATCACTTGTCCAATGTTAATAGTCAGCAAAAGACCCTATGTTATTTGTCTAATGCTAATTATAGCAACAGTCAGCAAAGACCCTTTGTTACTAACAGCATCATCATTTGTCCAGTGTTAATTATAAAAATTGTCAACAATTATCAGTGTTAATTTTAACTATAGCTTTGTGTTATTATAACTGTAATTAGAATAGTCCAGTGTTAATTACTGCTAACAATGAAACAGTATTACTGTAGCTACAGCCTTTAGCTGTCTGATTTAATTATAGCTCTATCATCAGTTAATTATAACAAGTTGCCCAAATTAAAATAAAAACATCAATGTTGGAAGTATTATAACTGTTAATTTTTCTTAATTTAAGATAATGATTTTTACCCATATTTCTCAACATTAACAAATTTCAGGGAAGGTAGGTTAGTGGCATTTATATGTGAGCAATTTCTATTGACCTCTGTGACTCAAATACAATCTTGTAGTCATAAGTTCTTGTAAAACTAACTTGTACATGTATGGTTACTAAAATACACTTTATATCCATTTAATACAGGTTTTAATGTTCTGAGATGAAAAAATATTTTTTATATTACTCTTGTGGCAGTGGCATAATATGAGCTAGGTCTGAGGAGCATAAAAATTATTCCATATTTATTTATTTGCTGACTAGCAGGAAAGTGATACCCATTTTCAGAAAGCAATTGATATTAAATAAATAACACAAATAATTAAAATTTTTAGTAGGATCCAGGGGCAGACCCAGACTTTACAATCATATCCATCCCAGAGGTAGACCACTCCATGCAAATATTTCTATTTCCTAGCTCTCTGATTAACAGACCAACTTATGCATATGGAAGGGATGTGCTCTGGGGCTTGGCCTTTGCACCTTATGTCCATCCTGGGGGTAAATTACAATCTCTGCAAAATTTCAGCTTTCCAGTTCTCTGCCTGTGGACAAAGAGACAAGAACACCCTTTTTACTTTATTTATTAGTTATATTCAGTATGTGTGGGTGGGAGAAATATGGAGAGTTCTGACAATCAGATAAAAGTTTTTTTTTCACTTTCTTTGGTTATTTAAAACATTTTATTAATTATAGTAAGATAATTAGAATCTTAATAGCAAAATAACATCTAAAAGTAAGATCTCAATATTTCTAAAAAATAATTTGTGTTGGGGGGGGGGGGGGGGCTGTATGGCAGCTGTGGCTGGATATCTCCTCTGATTTTGACAATGGGTGAGCAATGAATGCAAATTTGCAGAAGACTCAGCACAGTAGTAGCATGACATTGGTCAATAGTTCAAGGGTGCTAGCTGTATGGGGTTACTGGAGGTCAGTTTGTGGAGGGGCATTGGAGCTCAATTTTGGGGAGGCCACACAAGTGAAAATGATTTTTTGCATGCTAAATGACAGAATATTATTGTATTTCTTTCTGCAAAGCTATACATGATGTAAAAAAAAAAAGAGAGAGAGAGAGTATTTAGGTCAAGGAATACTTAAGATCTTGATCTGGACAAGTGACAAGTAAATTTGTGAGAAAAGAATTTGCGTATCATCTGGATAATGGTGCAAAAATCTTTGCTTATTTGTCTGTAGAAAGGGAGATACATTTTGTTGATGCTCTTCTATAGGAGGGACAATGTTTGGGATATTGTCCCTGTGTGTCACATATCCTTAGGCCACTAGGAATTGATTACCTCCTTTGATTAAAAAAAAATACAGGCAAATGATGGCTTGCAGCCATTCATATGCTTATCACCTCCCTTGATCTGAAAGCAGGCGAGCTGCAACTGTATATGTGCATTGCAAACATCCATCAGCTTCTAGCTTTGAAAGTAAACTAGCAAATGGCACCTGTGCACAGACCAAGTATCTGCCATGATCTGAAGAGTGCAGCCTATTAGTTCATAATTATTAGTTGTGCACAATGTGACAGTCACAGGATTTTGTCTTGGCTGCTCCAGACTTATTTGTCCAATTTAAACTGCCTGGGATCATAGTGCTGTGGTAGACCATTTTAGCGAGTACATATAACTCTTCCTATACACTAGAGTGGTGCTGCAAGTCATATTTTGCACTGAAACACAGAAGTATGTACTTTCATGCTCGTATACTTTTCACTGAAAAGGAATAGGCACAATTTGTATTCTTAAAAATGTATCTAATTAATGATACATTATAATTATTTATCAAACATTTAAGGTATAAGAGTAGTAGTTAAGATATGTCAGCTCATATAAAGTTAAAAAAATAAAATCAATGTACTGTTTTATGTATGTCTAAACCTCATCTCTAAATAGTGAGCGGATGCAGGCGAGTGCTCGATATCTGACTTGCAACCTTCAACTTCTGTTCATAGACCTTTTGTACGATGGAAACAGTCCCAACCTGCTAGAATAGCTGTAGATATTGATAATTATCTGTATCACACTCCACTCATCAGGGGGAGTTAACTTATTGTCTATCCAGCATCTAATTCCCAGTAAGAACTGTTCCTTTTTGTCAGCTCTAGTGTCTGGCACACTCCTTGATCTTGCAATACAGTGATCGTAATGAACATTCAAGAGTACAGCTGAGTGAGTATATCTTTTCTTCTTGCTTGAATGAATAGATATAATTTTAATTGAAAATGAATGGGTGGGAGGTCTACAGATGACCAAGGAAAGGAGAACATTATTTAATTTGTTTTTAACGATCTGCATTGTAGTTGTGACCCAACCAACTGGTAGTGGTGAATTTGTCAATTCCACTACCATTTCCATCACCAGCAATATTATCATAAAAGTTATGATGTTCCATACCATCTATGAAATAATTTTCAAAACTGCACAATTTGCTTATTGTGGAGATTTTTGTTATTGTTGGTAAGTGCAACCCCAAATATCCTAAATGGTATGTGTATTCTCTCACTCCACATTTTATTTTTTAATTATGATGTAGTTTGATTTGTTTTACTTATTGACCTTAAACAACATCTTCACAGCCTGATTACATAATTCAGTGGGTGGGCAGCGGATATTGATTTCCTGTTGAGATAACAGTAAGTTGCATTCATTCGGTTTTTAGCTAAGACGTTTGTAGTCACTCCCTTCATGTTCTGGGAATAATGCTGTTAAATTCAAAGCAAGCCATTTGTACTAAGGTCAAAATTGAATTTAATTAAGTCATTTTTTATTTTTGTAAAAATGGGGGTGGTTTTTATGTATGTATGCCATTTGCACCATACTTTTCAAAATTTGTAATAAATTTTGCTGTATTGTGTGACTCTTAGAAGGGATACTGGTTTGTTGATTGTGACAAAAATGTCCCCACCCCATCCCCCAAAAAGAGAAAAAAAGCTTTACTTATTTTATAAAAACCCCTTTTACCATATTATTAATTAAATTTGATATTTTAATAAAATGTGTGTTTGTGATCTTAGTAATGTTAAGGCGTTGAGTCATAGTGGCTGGTGCACCGGATGTGTGTTTACTTGTAATGCCTATCAATCCATCGCTGATTGTTAGTGACAAGAGTATGGATTACCTCCCCCTTTTCAATCGCGACTGAAGGCACGAAGATTTGGACTAATCACTAAAGTGAACTATCAAGTTTACCGCATGACCACCGTACTGGAAATTAGTGTGCGCACCTTTTGGTTCCGCGAAGCGACGAGTCACTCAACGGCTCAAATTCGTGATCAGGGCCAGCCCTTGGTCTATCAGTGCACTGTGCGAGATTTTTGTTGCGCCCAAAGACTTTCACATGTTTTGTTTTTTGGTTTTTTTTGGGGGGGAGTGTCACAAATTTTGGCGCCCGTTCGGGGGCACTGCTCGATCGTGGCCTTAAATCAGTCTGGTCGTGATCTATCTATTCGTATACAAATATGACCCTCAGGCTCAAGTTCTTGCCTATCTCTAGATCCCAAATTATACTCATTTGTAGGTGTTATACTCATTCGTATGCATTGTTAAGTCCATAGCCACGAACTGGAATTTAATAAGGCATCAAATTGGTGACATTTGTAGAAATTATTTTACTCGGTTTCTTAGAAAGAAGAGCGGGGTTAGGTGAGGGGGTATGGATTTCCGCTTGGCTGCTGTGCTAAGACCCACGTTAGCGGACTTCGAGTTGTCAGTCGACGGGATCCAATTACAGACATAATAAAGGGGGATAACTATTCGTACGTATGCATTATCAGTGATTTAGAGATTCACTTGGTGTAGCATAGTTACTTCTATTTCATCACATTTCTCGTTTCCCCCACGTTATTTTTATTTCTTCACATTTCTCGTTTTCTCAGGTTATTTTAAAACTGAGAATATCTAAAGAAAGATGAAAAGTTATTACGCAATTCCTGTGGAGCAAAAGAAGTTAAAGGTACTACTACTCATTGTGCATGTTAACGGAGGAAGTTATGGGTGTGCGCCAAACTGGTGCGATCTTTTTCACAAGTGTGGGGCGCTCCAGATCAGAGTACGTCTGATGACGAAATGCTGTGGTGACGTAAAACTGCTATCAACCCCTACCCCACCCCAATTGTCAGTAGATTCGTAATATTGATTTGTTAGCTTGAATTAAGTAATTTATTGTTGTGCTATCTTTAGCTTTCTTATGCCTTGTGCAATTTGTATCAGTGAAGAGTTATGTGTATTTAATTTTTGTTTAAATATTGTAAGAATAAGCACTCAAGTAAGTGATCTTTTAATTTTCTGTTATGAAAATTAAGCCGAATTCACACTGCGATTTAATTTATGACGACACATGTTTTCAAAAAGCACAGTCCGTGTAGAGGTTCGCCGAAATGGACGACCTATGAGTTAAGTCTGCTTAATGTTGTAAGCTTCCTACTAGTTAGTGAACTATACAACCCAGGCAGGATCCTGTGACTGGTGAAAACGTGACGTCATCGATCAGGTCCGGTCGTTGAATTTAAGGTAGGATCGAACTTCACCATCATAACATTGGAACAAGTTGATCGGTTTTTGTAATGTAGGGATCAACTAATCAAAAACACTGTAACAATAAGCCTCAAGTCAAGATTGGGAGACGAAATAGGCCAAAATGTTGTCTCTAATAGATGGTAGGAAAAGGAACTAACCAATAATAAACATAATTATAAACCCTAGATCGAGAATTAAAAAAGAAACAGGTAAAGTGAAGTCCCAGATATATATCTGCGTAGGAAAAATTAAAGAAACTTAATCGGAAACACCAATCTCAGCAGCGTCAATTGCCTAAATTATTTGATTTCAGTTTTACGTTCCACTTCCAACTATCACTGATTTCACAATCAAATTAAAATGTGACATCTAAATTCAAATTGCATTTCGATCACAAAGTTTGCCCGATACGTTTACTGCTCGATGTGAACTCTTGTTTGCTGCAATCCACGAACCGGCTCCACGATGCCGCATTATTCTGAAATTTTGCAAAAATTATAAAGTTCAAAATTTGATGAATACAGCTCAGATCAGTCTTCGCTGAGTTAGTCAAGAGTCAATTTAAGGTATTTTTTAAAATATCAGTCATTGAATATAAGAACACGTAGTAAGAGCAGATGAGATTCATTGAACATCTCATTCACTGAACAAAGGCTCTGCACTCTAACATCAGAAAGGAGCAGTTATCGCCCGAAAGCTTTTCGCTCTGAGTTGCAACATTTGAACGAGTGGCAGCAGACTGCCACCTTCAATAGAACTTAAAGTTTTGCCATTCCCTCTTTTCTCCCCACCCCCTTCTTTGGGACAGCAGTTTGGCGGGAAATTGAAACTGAGGTTAATTTAACAGGTCCGGTCCGGCATTTAGGCTAACTCTGTAGCAGACTCCGTTATTTATGCTAGTTAGCTACGTTCGTTAGAGCCTGAACAGACGACAATGCGAGCTACGTCATCAGTATAGCGTTTATTCACGATTAGGCCTTAAAATGAGTTAGGATTCCATCGCCTTCTACGAACCGATATCCTTAGAACACTCACTCACTCACGCACACGCAT
Organism: Sinotaia quadrata; assembly: GCA_028829895.1. Classification (NCBI taxonomy): domain Eukaryota; kingdom Metazoa; phylum Mollusca; class Gastropoda; order Architaenioglossa; family Viviparidae; genus Sinotaia; species Sinotaia quadrata. The sequence continues at coordinate 44,394,398 of CM054178.1, read as the reverse complement.
GCACAAACACTACATACATACCTCACTCCCCAACATCCATACCGACAGATTTTTGGACACTATACTAGCAGGTGATTCTTTTCAATTGTTCTAACTTAATATTTAACAGCCTTAAACTCAGTCACTCTCTCTCTCTCTCTGCTCTACAGAGATATGTTTTTTTTAAAATTTCAGATAGAGTTGGTTGTGGTTTTTTATTGTTTGTTTGGAACAAATATCGGGCCCCTTCTGTTGACAACCCTCCCCCCTTAAGCACTGCGGACTGCAGGGGGGACAGTAGTTACGCCACTGGGATACATCAAAACAATTCTCATCAGTTTGTTAAAAGTTTATAAGTTCGAATGACGTTTTGCTTGACTGGAAAATATAGATTTCAGGAGAAAAGATCCAACATCAAAATCAAGCGAACGCAGATAAATGCACAAGTAAATACAGACAGTCAAACCCACAGACATACACATAGCAAAACTAGTTTATGCAAGCAAATCACAAGCCCCTAGATTAATAGGGTTTTTTGGTTTAGATTATGTTTGTGTGTGCGTGTTGTTTTGTTTCTCTTTCATTTTCTTGCAGATATGTTGTTTTACTATCAAGCAAGTACTAGTCACTCATTATTTGATCTGACGTCATTGACATTATAAATATATTCTGCTCTGTCGGTTATAGTTAACTAATACAAAATCCACCAACTACAGACAATATGGTAAAATTATAACACTAGTTATACAAGAGAGCTGCGGACAGGACAGTACTTATTCCGTCGGACAGTTTGGGTGGTGCGCTCATCCAACTTTTTATTTTATCACTTTCGGACGACCACTGACCATTCCTTAAAACTCGCTTTCTTTTAAGGTCAAGGCCCTTCCGTCGTCATGACTACTACTTGGAAGCCAGCAATTTAGGGCAGGAAGAAAACCGTCATCATCAGTGCTGAATACTAGCTGTCAATGGGTTTGCTCGTTTAATTCACTGATGGTGGTGCAGCCTGCTTCCGATTAATCCACTTTGTAAGGCTGTAGTGGTTATACGGTAACGCCCACACAACTTTTTAAAATTTGCGTCACAAAGAGAGAGAGAGAGACCCCTCGATTTGATGCAAAATTTACGTCTTGGGGCAGATGCCTTGACCTCAGTTGTCAATACAATCCGTAGAAACGGGTGCACTTTGAACTCAAATAGCGCCTCTTTCTCAAGGAAAATTGACCTTACTTGAGTTCAGAGGGCATTGGATCCTACCGATGATATGGTATTGAACGAGTTATTGGGTAGAGTAGGTGCATTGCGGCATCGGATGCCGTCTTTGGCTTTAATCTGATTAATGAATTAGTGCGAGTGGACTCCGATCGTCTCAGTATTCGTGGCTAACCGAGAATGACACTCAATCGGCAGCCGGGATTTTCAATGTCAATTGCCCTAGCACAAGGTCAAGTGTTATCTACCGCCACTGTCAGATTTGCCATGTAAACTTTGAACGACTGCAAATGATAATTAATAAAATTTAATAGTCATAAATTATGTAGACAACTGCGCGTTAACCGGGAGATATCTAGGAAGTTAAAACTTTGAATGGAAGCGTAGTTGAACCTCCCACCCAGGACGAACAAACTAGGTGTGTGTGTGTGTGTGTGTGTGTGTGTGTGTGTGTGTGTGTGTGTGTGTGTGTGTGTGTGTGTGAGTGTGTGTGTGAGGATGTGGTCCAGATTCCCGGGGCCTAGGAAAGTTTTTAATTACTTGTTTTATCTATTTCATATTAATTGCTTCTCATATCATCAGCGTTGCCAGTGCTATTAAAAAACAAACAAACCCACACATAAAATATTCGTCTGCCGTGCTTTTCACGTTGTTCTAACTGTATTGCCAGAACGAGATTTAATTATCTTTCACACTCACTGTAAGCTGCTATGATTTTAATGAGTGGTTTTAAAGTTTAGCTGAACGACTGCATGTAAACTTTTGTAAAGTTTGTCTGGCTTTATTGGCACGGTCAGATCGTGCACATTGTCACCCTGCTTAGTGGTCGTATGAACAACGTTCGTACTGAGGTGAAAGGTTAAAGACCCAGTGTTTAGGAATCGACATCTGCTTGACATCGCATTTCGGATATTCAGTTCTTCTAAATGCAAAGTTTAAGCAGCCGACAACTTTTATAAATGCTGTAGTTATTTTGCAAAAGTTTTCGTTGATTCACGAGATCGCCGCATGACGACACAAAGGACTGCTCAATGCTCAGTGACCAGAACTGAGTCATTGCAGGTTTCTTTCTCCCAGTAAAGACTATACAATAGCGCAAGACACTACAAACTGCAGAGCTCATTTTGCTTTTCTCAAAAGCTCGGCTTGCTTTTGTCACGTGACATGGTTTGGTTGCGGATCTGTTTCATCGTTAAGTTTGATTAATGTTGATTAGTTACGTCCATAAGTCTCGAAGAAGTATGTTCTTTCAAAAAGTTTATACTACAGTAGCCATGGTGATTTTGAAATTCACTGTGCATAATCAGAACACCTAACACTATTGAATTAGCTTATTTGTAAGGTTGACCTGGATTTCTCATCAATAGCTTTTATTATGAAATAGTAAGAATTAAAAAAAATGTATGTATCCACTAGATTTTAGAACACACTTTGTTATTTTTTATTGGTTCATTGTGGTTTTTTTTAAAATATAAAAAGTAAATGTAAACAAAAAAAAAAAAAAAGAAACAAACAGAAAAACAAAATAATTTGTTTGGCTCTGACATCGGCCATGCAACGGCTTACTCATAACAGTTTGTAACTGCTAGTATTTTTTAGCGTGCGTGGTCAGTAGCACACTGGACCCTATTTATCGTCCTATCTGACTTTACAATGAGTCCACCATCTTGAACTAGAGAATAGTTAAAGATCATTCGTAAATTTCTTTTAAAAAAAAAAATAGAAATTCGGAGTGAGGACCGAATCGATTGAATGAAAGACCAGTGTTTGATTTTTGTTGTTGTCAGCATTATCACATGTCCCTAGGTTCGAGTCTCAAACATGTTTCATTTTTAGTGAGATATTCTATACTATAGCTCCGGATAGCCTTCAGACATTTCCACCACCGAAAGTGTAACATCGTGACCCGATACTACTAGAGAAGTTCGGCTTGTGTACAAATCGTGCTTCACAGCCGATTTTACATATCACTAATTTTCCATGATGTCGGGCGAAAAACACATACGAGAAACGTACGGTTCTGAAAGAGAGACAGTTTAGTAGGTTTGAATATGTGCACAGACTGATTTAATTGAAATTTGTGTTAGTTGCCAGAAATTCTGAGCCGGGAATCAAACCCGTCGACCAGGCCAACCTGAGTGATATGTTAGTGCACACATCTTGTACCACTGCATATTGCCCACCCACCCAACGGAAATATCGGAAAGTAGATAAAGAAATAATAAGCAAAATTTAAAAATAAAATAAATACCAGTCCCCAAACTATCATTGAAAGTATTACTTGATTAAAGCGCACGCACACATACAAACACACAGAAATCACCAAGGACAAACATAAAACTTCAACTACTATCTGGGGACAAACTATACACATGTGTAGATTGTTCAACATATCGTCGCCCATAGCGAAATTATCTTCCTAGTAGAATAACAGCAGAATTAATCTGAAAAAGTAATATTTTCCTAGTTGTAAAGTCAGAGACAGCACCCAAACTTCAAAGTAAATTGCAAACCCCATAATTTGCACTTCTCGTTGTACGAGTAGTACCTTAATGTGTTAGAACAGCACACGCAAAAAATCAACAGTCATTAAACGCTTGTAGACGGTTAGTATTTGTAGTTGGTTAAAGTTTTCGGTTCTCGAGATGTTTGAGTACGTCTACTTTAACATTCGCTGATTTCGCGGACAGTTGTTTTGCTTTATCAGAAATAAATGCTTTGGGTTGTCGAGATGCTTGAGTAATTTCCGCTTAACATCTACCTAACATTCGCTGATTTCACGGACAGCTGTTTTTCTTTCTGTATTGCAGAAATATATGCTTTTTACCCGACTCTTCAGTATGGGGGGGGGGGGTAAGTCGAATATCATATAAAAATATATTTACGCACGGCTCATGTCTCTTTGTGACATAAATTAATGAGTCACAGATTCTTTGCTGCTTTCATCCGGACATTTTCCAGCCAATGAACGCAAGAGATGCAGTGATCCGTGACGGTCTTGCCCTGTGCTTATATGTCTCCTTGACATCTGTAGACAAAAGGGTCACGTGGCGGTGTCGTCGCGGCTAGGTGCCATATCAGTAACTCATCGTCACTAAGAATTTCACGCTGCTGTTTTAAGAATATTTGTTTGTTTATGTTTACTCCCTTCCCCTTCACTGTCACAACCCGCCACATTAGTCCATTGGTACACCTATCTAAAAGTATAGGTCATATGCATGCAGACCTCTCGTATTGCCTTCCCACACAGTTCCAGTTCAGTAAACAACGATTACGACGTAGAAGTGTTTTCAAAGTGTTTTTGTAGAGAACTTAATAGCGCACAGCGGAATGAGTTAAAATTGCATTCTATACATGTATCGAATATTGAAACGGGCACATTTACATTTGGCAATGACTGAATAGATGATAAAAATAGTTTTTAGAACAAAAACAAAACAATATTTTCTACAATGATTACGAAAAGGTGACATTTAACTAGTGGTTGCATTTTGAATGGAACCTCACACTGTACTTCATTAAAGTGGTTTTGCTCTTGTGTATTGTAGAATAATGTTTGATTATAGGAAATATATTACCTATTGTTGTTGTGTCCGCTGATCTGAGTCTATTTTGCATCTTTGAAATGATTGCTTCAGCTAACGAGCAAAAGTGTGTGAGCAGGTGCAGGACTGTGTGAGATCGTGCCGACATAGCGGATCACTAAAAATTCCAGATGACTTATAAACAAAGTGTAGAAATTACATACATGACCATTTCTTAATAAAGCGATGACACTTGTAGAAATTGTTGTTTCTAGATGAATCAATAACTTTTAGTTAAAGAAATTGCTGTCCTGTATATTTTGAGTGCTGTTTCGACCTCTAGTATTCTTGTTGGTGACTAAATCACACCAAATATATATATATATATGCTACATACAAGTTTGGATTAAATAAACAATTGCTTTTACTTAATCTCTGCGGAAATTATTTTGTAATTTTGTCTGTCCGGGGGAAAAGGAAAATTGATCACACTCAAACCACTAATTTGTACTTATATTGTAAAAACGTAGACACTCTTAATGAAAGCCCATCTCCTTTCTGTCTTTTAGAAAACAATAATTAGATAAGTTTCCTCCTGGAAGATGGAGAAAGAGGTAACGTTATACATTTATCGAACAAAATCTCTGTACTAATAATCTATAAAATTATTATTAACCAGTATTTCAAACTGGAATGCATACGTCATAACCCATAACACGCACACTTTCGTTGTTATTGATGAGGAGTAGTAAGCTGAGCAGGAATGACAGATTTTAGAATACAAAAAATACCCCTTTTTCTTTGTTTTGTAAATAAAATAAAATAATAAATGTACAAAAAGACATGACCCCCCCAGCAAATAACCATTAAAACAAAGAGTAAAACACAGAAAACAAATTTAAAACGTCCTCCCAACAAATTCTAAATTGCATTTCAACATCTGTTGGACCTTTTCACCCGCCCACCCTCGCCTTGTCATATTATTGTCACGTTTTCTTGTCAGCCCCTCCCACTGTAATTTATTCATTGTAATAAGCGGCTCTGTAAAGTACCGTCACGATTTTTTGGAACCCCCCCCCCGCTCTCTTATTTTCTCCACATTATCTTCATACTTTTCAACAACCCTTCCTTAAATAATACACATAATTATTTTAGGACTATTCCTTCTATAGTACATGTAGTGTGAAAATAACTCGCTAGTTGCTATTTATAAAACCATCAGTACATTTCTATCCACTCCGCTTGATTGGTTTTGGCAGTCATGCACATTTGTACGTTTGTGTGTGAGTTGGTTTTCGAGTTTGTTAGAGTTGTTGGATAAGGGGTAAATGTCAACCCAAGAACTTGTGCGAAAGAATCAACCATAGTGATGTATGTATATAGTAGATCAATGTATACGTGTAGTGGTGTTATTTACTTGTGGCTTTTACCTCACTCCCCATGTCTGTCTAGCACGGTAGGTGAAGCGTTTTTCAGATCCATTGCGTCATAAAGACCCTCGAGATTTTAAGTTATGGTAAGGAGGCGAGTGTTTTATTCCCCTTTCATGCATCATAGTGAAAACATACATATTTTCGGTGACTAATCTGCTTTAAAATTAAGTAATCGTTAGTTTAATGTTGTTTTAAATTTTGAAGCAGAATAAGATAACAAAATATTATGTTAAACATAATATAGAGGCAATCGACAATCCCGTATTCAAATCCAGGTTTAGAGACCAATCCAGCTTTTAATGAGCATTAACCGAGTAAGTAATACTAATATATGTCAATATGGACGAAATAGCGCACTTTACGCAAACGGCAGCGATTACATGAGGTCCTTCAGGAGAAAAAACTAATGAATGCTACTTTTAAGGTAAGTCTTCTACAGTTGTTGATAATGCGAGAAACAGTAAGCCTATGGACTGTAGTATCGTGAATTACTAAGGTCAAGAAAAATAAATAATCTTAAATAGCATCTACAACTTCTGAACTTGTACTTATTTGCTATTAAATATATTGTAAAGCACGCGCTATAGGCCTATAGATAAGAAAATTACTGTTCAATAAGTTGTTGATTAGATAGACTTATTTTTTAATTTAGGGTAGATTTGCGGTTACTGATTATAAATCGTCGAAACTGATAGCATTTCTAATAATAGTATTGACTACAGATTATTTCAAACGAGTGCTAACTCCTGAGATAATATAGACTTAAGACATTGCCTAACACCGAGATTGAGTGGTGAACATACATGTATATTCACTCGGCGTGACTAGAAATAGTACTAGTACTTGTAACCTTCGAGAGCGTGTACTAAATATGAATTGAATGTCTGACTTTAAATGATGATCGACTCTATGTAGTTAACTATGCCTAAGTCTGCTTCTTTCAGCTAGCCAGTGAGTTTTTTTTTGTAATCAGCAAGTTTTCGTTTGTACATTTTGTTTTACATACTAATATAATCCTAGTATTAATCAATTAAAATATTAATTTCTTTCAAATTTCTCTCGAATATTATTTTTTAAATGTATTCCTCAATGCTTTTATTGTTTTTAAACTGGTGACGTCACAGGCGAATTTGAGAATTTGTTAATGGTCACCATTATTCTAAGTGGGAGAATGAGAAATCAGACATTATTTTAATCAAATAAAAAGAACATACCATTAATATTTTTCTTTGCTATTAAAAGTATTATTGAGAAATGAATTTGTAGGCCTATAGTAAGCATCAGTAGATCAACTGATACTGATAGGTGATTTACTCCTTTGGCATTTCCACATATGATCACTGAACATGGAAAACTTACATTAAGCAGAAGCCTATACATAATCTAAACATTTGCTGAAATCAGCCAAACTTGAAAGTGGAAGTCATGCAAAGTAAAAATCAGTCACTTGACAGTGGTCATTAAGCAGAAATAAAACAATCACTTGAAACTTTTTGAAAGTGGATCTTAAATAGTTAAATTAAATGTCTTGAAGTGGGCATTATAAGATATGTTTTTGTTAATGTAAAAGGACTAAAATGATAATAAGATAGTACTTAAAACAATATCAAATGAACAAATGAGTTTGTAGAATTTCTGAGATCTTGGTGCAGCATATTAATTTTTAATAGTCTGTTCTTCTAATAGGTAGAAAGAGATTTACCTCACCTGTCCACCTAAGGTTTTGTCTGTCAGATAAAACTATGCTTTTTGTTGAGTGTTTCAAACTTAGTTTAAGAAGTCTTTGTTCTAAAATCTAAGAATCCAAACAAACATTTCCAACAACAACATTTTTTCCTTATATATTTTTTTGTATGTACAATTTAAAACCAACAACAGAATTAATATGTTTTCATTTTCTACTGGATGAATAACCTGAATCACGTAATATTAATAAATACAAATGGTTTTAATCTTGTCGTCATTCGCTCAAGAGCATGTAAATGCTGTGGCTAGATGATTGCATTGTGATACATAAACATATTCTATAGTCTCACTGTGTTCTAAAAATTATCACCAAAATACATAAACATATTGATATTCTAATTTCTATACTCTCACTCTGTTCTAAAAATTATCACCAAAATACATAAACGTATTCTATACTATCACTGTGTTCTAAAAATGATCACCCAAATGCATAAACATATTCTATACTCTCACTGTGTTCTAAAACTAGTAAAAGTTATCACCAAAATACATAAACATATTCTATACTCTCACTGTGTTCTAAAAATTATCACCAAAATACATTAAGGCAAGGCAGTAATTTGTTGTTGTTGGTAACATGTCCCATTGAACAGATTAGTCACATTTTTTTTTTTTTGTTCATCAGTAGTATTTTATTTTTCCCAGACAGTTGATTTGTGACTTTATAGCCTTTATTTAGTATGTTTCATGATTCTTTTCACTAGGCCGAGTAGTACTACACTTATTTTTAGAATGCGCATTAATTATAATTTAATCTGAGTCAAAGCAGATATGTGACACAAGTTTATTGATACTGTAGAGTCCACGGATTAGCTCTGATTACTTGTACTTTTTAGATTTATACTTTGTACAATTATAGCCTTAATAATACTTAAATTTATATATTAGGTTACTAAGTAAGAACTTACGTGGGTTTAAATAATAAGTCATTAATTTTAGTTTACTTCAAAGCAGTACACATATAACTATTCAGATATATATGTTCTCTGCTGATACTGCTTTAAATGAATATAGACCTTAAAATTATATTAAGATATTTTCTATGTTGATATTGCTTTAAAAAATTATACTTTACCCTTGTAGATGTTACTTTGTTAGAATACATAAATTTTTCTTCATGAGTTTCATGTTGTTAGTAAAATATTTTCTCTGCTTATATTTTTTATTAAAAAAAAAAGAAAATGAAGAAAAGATAATCAGGAAATATAAAGTTTATAAAACAGACTTCCATTTATATTTCTAACTTTAGTACATATTTACAGTAAACCCTTTTCTTAGACTTTTAATTTTTAATTTTTTTAAAACTGAGGAAGTAGATATTTTGTAATCATGTCACTCTGTGTATGTTTGTGAGTGTATGCATGCATGTACATGTTTTAACAGCTAATAGATGATTGATTGGCTTGGTTTGTTCCCTGTTTTAAAATTTTCTTGTAGAACCTATAGCAAAAAATGGTAACAAAATTAAACTTATCCTTTTCCCACAATATTTCATATATTATTATTAGGCCAATAGCTAGTTCCTAGTTAGATTACTGAACTGCAGGTATTTAATTATAAGAAATTTATTTTATATAAAATTATTTGTATTCATAAGTTAATCATTAGAGAAGGCAGTAGGCAGCCCACACTTCTTTTCGTGGATTTGCAGAGTGCATCATATTAATTATGGTAAAATGGTCATAAATGTAATAGAAGATAAAAGGGCAGATCACTAGGACTTAATAAAGTGGCATATTAATTAAGGACTTAATTAAGTGGCTTAATTTTGTAACATAGAGATATGTAAAGAAAAAATCTCTTTAAAATTATTTCAGAGACTTTATAACAAGAGGAGTATATTGGTTATGCTACCATTAATTTTATATAAAGACCTTGATCCATTCCAGAATGATGCTTGTTATGTAGTAGCAAGCTGAGATTATCAATAGATACATGTGACACATATGGATCAATGTGATTATAGATATTGGTTTTATTGTGCCATGTTCACTCTAATTGCATCCTGTGGCTTGGGATTGAATAGAACCACATAGCAATATGATCGGTCATGTACTAAACATGTAAATAGACAGATTTATGTTCATCCCCAGTCAGGTGTAGACATTGAATTAGCAGATGCGACTGATGAACAAAAGGATGACATTTAATATATAACAATAAAGGCTGAGGTTAGATCACTGAAATGTTAAAACAATTACAAACCTTAGTTACAGTTGACACAATAGACATTGTCAGTGTAACTAATACTTTAAATAATATGTAATGAAAGTCCTTTTTGAAGAATGAATAGAGGGTGATGAGAGTCTGTCCAGAAAGGTCTTATTCTCTAAGTATAGCTTGCAATGCATTGCTTCTGCTGGGCAGGATGATTCTAGAGTAGCTTGTCTTGCAGAGGACATATTCCCAGACACCTACCGAAGATGGGTGACTGACAACTAGGTCTAAGATGCAGTAGAAACTAGAATAGAAGCCACTTATAATAGCACCCGTCTCTGGAATGGTAACAAGTAGCGTTGAATCAGAATTGGGCCAAGCAGGGGTTCAAGCTTCTACATACACTTGTACAGTAGAAGTAAATTAAGTAGAAGTGAATTCTGGCATAGAAACAGATGTACAACATACAGAATCCCACTTTAAGTGATGCATTTACTGTCAGTGTGCCTGACATATTTGCTGCAGTGTACAGGGCACTTTAATGACATCATCCTTCAAGGCAGGCTTGTAGGCTGTCATATTCTTAATACAGTGACTAATGTAATCAAATTATCAAGTACAATATATTGTATGTAAACAGTCTTATGGTAAATAAATCTTGTTTAAATAATCATTCGACTTAGAGCAAATAAACAGTTTGATTATATCATAACAGTCTCACAATTATATAGGGGTATTGAATACACAGATAGGAATATAATTTGTCTACTATAATTTATAGCATCTTTGTACTAGTAAAAATATTTAAAACCTGAAGTGAATGGTCCATCTTGTCAGTTTTCTTTTTCCTTTTTCTCCTTTCCCCACTCTTCCTACCAACCTACTAATTCTAAAAATAACACTGTGATGAATATGTGAATTTGATTTATTAAAAAATGAAATAAGTCTTGCCATAAAGTTAAACACTAGCATCAACAACAGATTTATGAACTGTAGTGTACCCACACTAACTGCTACTAGTTATAGCTTATATACTGTTACTAGCATTGATGCTGTGGTTATTTTTCTAAAGGCTGTAAAAGTGCTGGTACTTTGTACAGAGGTAAAGTTATAAAAGCTCTAAGATGTCATTGTGATTAAATGTGCTGGTTGTGAAAGAGTGTACAACTACAAGTTCATAAGTGTAATGGTAATGAAACTAGTGTTAAGTTAATGGAATTATTTAATTTACTATAAATACTAGGAGATCTAATTAATTTATTAATTTGTATTTGACGTATTTGCACTGAAAAAATAAAATTGTTGGTTGAGCTGTATTACTATTCTTAAGTAGAAGTGGAAGACAACTTTTAATTTTATAAATACCTTTAGAATACATGTCATAGAAGTGAAAATAGAAGATGCTTTTAAATTTTATAAACTGTCCTTACTAATGTTAAATTAAATATATTATTTAATAATACATTTACTTTTAAAGAATTAACAGACCAAACATTCCATAACATTAATGAATACTATTTGTATTTTGTAACATCATGTAAGTAATAAAATTATTTAATTTGTAGAATTGTACTAAATGTATAGCTGCTATAAAAGAATGTATTTGGTATTATAAATATTTTTAAACCATATAAAATATTACTTTATCATGTAAAATAATCTACAAAAGCAACATTGCACACTAATGGTAAAATATTAGTAGAACTACATTTGATTTAGTTAACCACTAAGAGTCACTTTCACCAGTTTCAGTTATTTTAACAATTAGCATTTAAGTAGTGCTTTGCTTGAATACCCATATGCGTTTACCAGTTGATTGTAGAAGATAACTATATTACAACCATTCATTAACATATATTTTATTTGCTTTTCAGTTAACTGAATTTTAAAAAAATGCTTTTATATAATATTCTCTCAAATCAAAAGAATAGAACTGGACTGAAGTGATTCAACAGAGTTTTATTAAACCAGTCACTCATGTAGTATGACTGTCATTTGTAAACTGTTAGTAAGTTAATTTTGAATCATGTTAGTAATACTAATAGTATGTGGCACTGAATGAGTTAAACTTCATTTTCATAAATGAATTTCTTGAAAATCAGTCAACACAGACTCAGAGATTCTCAGAGAAATATCAGGACAATGTTGACAGGTCACTGTATGTTTCTATCATGGCATCCTACTTCCTAGGCTGATGGATATATTGTTTCTTTGGTTTAACTCACCACACCTTGTGACTTAGTTACATTCTTGTTTATGCATTGTATTAGCAGTGATTACAATTGACATGTTCTTTGTTTTCTTCGTTACTTGCTGTCCTACTGTTATTTAAAGTCTAAATATTAAAATGCAAAGATCACTTATTCAATATATTAATTTATATTTATTAATTTTGTCTGACTGTCTGTTTGTTTACCTGTTTGTCTCCATTTATCCATAAATTATATGCTGATTGTTGCTGAGATTATTAATGTAGATTATAATACTTAATAGTACAAACTATCCTGGTGGTAAGCATATAATATTATCTTTAATTCTCTTTCTAGTACTCTTTGAAATTGTACTTGGAAATCAACTTTAGCAAATGAATAATATTCACATCCCACTACAACTCCCATTTTGCACAATGCAATAGCTGTACAAAATAGACTTGGTCTTTGATAACATGGTATTAAAATAATTAAATCTTTATTATTATTATATTTTTTAGTATATCAAATGGCGTATGTGTGAAATTAGAGCACCTGTTCACACTGACTTGTTGGTGATAAGAAAAATGTACGTGCTATGGACTACTGTTAAAAAGTCACTTTATCAGGGCTTGATATGGAAAATTGGGGGAATTTTAGGTGGTGCTGTTTTTTTAAAATCCTATTTTTATAGTGTGGGTATATCCATTAAAAAATGTTTTAGATGACTTGAGTGACCCGGATATTAAGTGGGATAATAAGAAGGAACTATATTTGTTGCTAGTGTTAACAATATTATTTGTATTAATTGTGTAACTGTTGTAACCGCAAAATAAATTTATGAAGTAAGAAAGGAGTATCTGCCGCATGGTCTGTAAATAAATAACTCCATGGAATTATAAAGCAGAAAGTCACAAGGAACAGTCTGAAAGGTAACACTAACAGTGGCATGGAGCTGTGCCTGGTGAGTGTTCAAGGGTCAAGGGTCAACATCGTTGAGATGACCAGGAGAGAGGTGGTCAGGTCTAGAGTCAGCCTCATAATTCAGTGGAGTTAGGGGATTCAAGCTCTGATCTTCTCAGAGTCATAGGTGTTATTTCAGTCACCACACCCTTTCCCTTGTTCACATTTGTCCAGTTGTGCCTTTGAAAAATACTTAAACTTAAGTGTCTTACTCTCAGCATTAATAAACTATCCATTATTATTAATTTATCACTGAAATCAAACTCTGTTAATTATTAACTAAGGACATTTCAATTTAACTTGATCAATTGATGTGGTGATATTAAACATTTGTGGACAAGCATCATGGGTTCAACTTAGTATTGAGTTCTGTTGAGTAATAGAACATGTTCACAGTTCATTTTCACTCTCTTGCTGTCACTTGTAATGTATCAGTACAAAAAAATAACTCTTGTAAGTCTATAGTTTAAAAAAAAAAAGAAATCCTATCTTTTGATCTACATGAATGTGCTAGACTATTGACATTTTCCTTGTACCAACAGTAGAAAATGATTGTAGTCGCTGAAATTGAAACCTCACCTCCCCACCCCATACCGAAACAATTTTTAGAGATCTGTAACCTTCATGCAATAAATTACTTTGCAAGTGAACATTTTATTTTAATTTTAATAGACATTTAAGAAAAAGTTAAAAGAAATCCCAGCTATTCTCACATATGACTATGAGTTGTTTCCTTTCTAAGACAATATATATAATTATATATATATATTGTCTTAGAAAGGAAACAACTCACAATATATATAATTATATATATATATATTGTCTTAGAAAGGAAACAACTCATAGTCATATGTGAGAATAGCTGGGATATATAATTATATATATTTCCAAAATACATGTATTAATGCAGTCTAATTTTAATGCAAATGTATGTTCAAAGTTCATAATTCTGGATTTTAAAGTGTAAAGGAAAAAAATATTACTGTATTTCAAAGTAAAAAAAAAAATATACATAATTTTATTATTTTAAAAACATCATTAATTTAAAAAATATATGGTTAAATAAAACCTGTATGTTTTGTTTTGAAAAAATATGTACAATTACATGTACTTTAAAATGACATTCTCCCCACCCCACCCCAACACAAGTCTAATTTAATGCAAATGTGTATTCAGAGTTCATAATTCTGAATTTTAAAATGAAACAGAAAATAAAATGAAAAAAATCATTAATTAACAAAAATATTCATTAAAATTACATTTTAAAAAATTACAAGGTAAAATAAAATTTGTTTGTTTGTTTCAAAAAAAAAATATGCACATTTACTTTAAAATGACAATCCTCCCACACCATTCCAATGCATTCTCGTACCACAGCTTATAACATTTAACCAGCACTCATACATACAGTGGCAGAATGCAAAGTATATTTGCAGCTCCAAGTGTTAGTTCAGTGTTGTGGTTCATTTAAGTTTTAGAGTTTCTCCCCTTAACATTTCCAACACTTACAAAACTGTAAAAGTATAAATTATATATGACTAAACATTCTCATATATTAATATACACACTGGAGTAGTTTTAATTTTATTCATTATTATGAATATAATATGAGTTCATACTTATGCTGAGTTTCACCAGGTCAGAAAAGATTAGCTAGTATATCCTATTTGATGAGAGTTCTTGGAAGCCAGCTAATCACATACATTGCTGTGTTTCTAAAGGACCATTCATTACATTCTTTGAAGATGACACTGTGAAGCTTAAGGTCACATTTTATCAAGGGTTGTTCAGGATATTGGATTGTTTTCAGTGCAGTGCACATAATAATATTAACTGTCAAGAGATACATGCAGTTTAAAATAGTTAAAATTTTAAAGGTATTTTATTTATGCAAACAGTTTCATTTTGAAACAGACAGGTCACAGGATTTTTTGCTGAAGGAGGGGGATATGCTTGTAAAAAGGCAGGGAGGGAAAGAGGGAGGATATAATTTAACCCATGCAAATGGAAAAAAAAAAGAAAACATAGATCATCCTAAACTATTACAGTAGGTCACAAAAATTTAACGACAGTTAACTCCCTCTCAGTCTCACTTTGGTTACCTCTTTCTTGGCTGGTTAGCTAACTCTTTCTTACCTGACTGGTAATTGAGAGAAAGGCATAAGAATTAGGATGGACTAACTGATTTAGCTGGTCATTGAGAGGAAGACTCCATAAGTATTAGAATTAGAACTGACTGATTGGCTGATAACCAAGAGGAAAAGTGGTAGGCATATGAATTAGGACTGATTGATTTGACTAGTTAGTACTAGTTATTGAGAGGAAAAGTGGTAGGCATAAGAATTGGGACTGACTGACCAGACTGCCTGCTACCATTTTAACTACCTGCTAAAAGGAAGACTGGTAAGCATAAGAATTAGGATTGAAATGAAAAGTTAAAATGTTGTAACACTGTGATGAGTACTTGTTATTTTATGTTAGTTTTGCATGGTTTGTTTATTATGTATTACAGTTTACACAATCTTGTAACTATACTTATCATGTATTAACTAGTATTCAAATATTGTAGTTTAGAAAGTATTCCTTGATTTGGCACATAATGTGCTTTCCAAAGGTATAAATAGGTTTTGAAATTATAGTCTTCTGTTTGAAAAGGCTATTGTTTGTTAACATGCTCTACGTCATGTACAAATATCCTTTCCTCACAATGGATAAAGAGATAACAGTTTGTTGACCTCAGTTTCTGACTTGTGGAGACTTATTTTTCTCACATACATTACCCTATTACTGAAACTTTAAATGCTGGCAGTTTAAAATATATTTCCTTTGGAAAACTAATACTTTAAGCAGATATAAATGTTCCTATGTCACCAAATTATCAGTGAGAGATACTGATATTAGTGATAGTGATTTTTAAAAAAAGAGTAATTCAGATCCCTCACACACACAAGCATGTGATTACATGCGTAGATGCACACACACACTTTCAGAAACTACTCATAATTCATATTTATCATGAGTCCTTGTGATGTCACAGTAGTAGAGTATTATTTTTGTACACCTAATATGTGTGTGAGAGTGAGTGAATCAGTCCTTGTGAAGTCACAGTAGTGCTGTATTATAATTATTTTTGTACACCTAATAGTAATATGTGTGTGTGAGAGAGTGAGTGAATGAGTTAGTAGTAATATATTACATTCAAACATTATATTAATAAATCAGTGCATGTAAGGTGATCTAGATCAACATTTCTGTTTTTACCTCAGTTCACACTAGTAGTATAGAAATGGTATTAGTATTTGCAGTAAACAGTTCATTATTGATAATTTAGATATACAAAATCAAAATTTTAATTGTTCATTACAGAGGTACCAAGTTTTTTGAAGGAACCCTTATACTAGTTATAGGTTCTTTTAAATGTATTTGTCATAGCAATTATTTTTAGGATATTTATTAATCTCAGCAATAGATGATGTCCAACTCATCATGGTAATTAATATTTACTGGTAATAGGTTTATAATTAATATCTCTTGTTTGAAGATTTGTTTAAACCATGTTAGATCATTGCTATGTAACTCTTTCTTGGACTTTTCATATTAGTCCTTTCTAAAAATAGTTACTAGCTTGATGATGCAGTTTAAGTAAATCATGAGAAAGAGATTTCTATACTTGAATATCAGAAATGTATTTTGATCTTTTCCAGGATGAGCACAGGTGGCTAGAGAGATGGGCTCACTTCCTGAGCCCACTGACTTACTTTGCCTGTTCCAGCAACGCCCGGAAGCACTGTGCTGGGGCATCTCTCGTGAAATACTGATCACTCGAGGACCCAATAACAAGCTTGGCTTTCGTTTTCATACTATTCAGGTACATTGAACATGCGCATGCACGCACACGCATGCACAAGCACACACGCACCCCCTTTTAAAGCTCAGAGATGTAAACACTAATTTCTTTTGATGAGGTATAATTATAAGAAGCAGCCACAATCCACTATTTCTTCTATTACTGCTAGTATTATTAATTATTATTATTATATTGCAGACCTGTATGACATTTTGTTTTTGTGCAGGGATGTTTAAGATCTGGCATAGCAATACTCATGGCAGTGCATATTATCAGTAACACCATTGAAACTAACTGAACTGCTGACCGTTTACAGTTTATTACTTGGTAGTCTGTTTAATCACAAATAATGGGTTTCTCATTTTTTTCCCCTCTCTCCTTGTAAATTAACAAAAATTGCTATAGTTGAATATATTTTATGCTATTAAAAATGTTGTATTCTGAGCCAAAGGGTGTCTTGTCTTTCTTCCTCAGTATAACCAATTTTTATATTAAACAGCTTTTTAAATTTAAAGAAGATGATTGCGAAGTGAGATGATAACAAAATTAAAAAATATGATGCATGCAGC
The DNA here is from genome assembly GCA_028829895.1 of Sinotaia quadrata. Taxonomy (NCBI): domain Eukaryota; kingdom Metazoa; phylum Mollusca; class Gastropoda; order Architaenioglossa; family Viviparidae; genus Sinotaia; species Sinotaia quadrata. The sequence goes on along the minus strand of CM054178.1, from coordinate 44,376,776 downwards.
ATCACACAGATTTACACTCATTGTGGCAGACATAAGTTTTTCAGTCATATCTAGCTGTTTATTCTTTATTAAAGTTAAATGTGGAACCCTGTTAACAGGTATCTTTTTTACATCTCCCTTTGAGAGCAGAATGCTTTAGTAAATAACAGCAAACAGACACAGAATAAAAAGCTGCATTGAGAATACTATAGTGAGCATTTTCCATTCTAGCTTAGATGGCACAGAAGAGCCTGCAGTTTGAAAAGCCAGATTTAAATCCATTCACAAATGCCAAATTAAATAGGTTTCCTGTGTTTATAATGAAATTTCTCACCAGCACAAGGGCATTAATGAATGTGTGCTTAACTGGCAGTTTTGTAGTTAAAGATTAGACAGCATTGAAGAAAAATCAGACCAAGGCACATGATGCCTGATTACAATTGGTTTTAATTACTGATAATGATAGAATAATCACCCACCACAGAAACTAAATTGGTGTCCATTTTACTTGAATTTCAGATTGCAAAGACAAGGCGTGTTGTTGAACTGCTTTATTTTGTTTTGCAATATTTTATTGATGGAAAATATTCAGTGAGAAATTTAATTTACCGTAATACTAAGGTGAACTAGATTAATAATTTGAGTTTGCAATAAAAATAGAGAAAAAAGAAAATAGAAAAAAAGAGACATTCCATCATAAACACTTTATAGAGTTGTTAGGGAATGAAATCACATTGTAAGGTGCAAAATATCTTCCTTTTTTTTTCTGTACAAGATGTGCTTTATTTATTTCTATATTAATATAGAAATACTATTTTAAGACATTTTTTTCAACATGCAATATTGCAGAGCCCTGCGCTTGCACCAGAAACCTTGACAGTGGTAGTATCTGTGAAAGATGACTGCCAAGTGACTGGTGGATGTCTGAATGTGTGGGACCGTATCATCGCTGTGAATGCTCATGAGATTACACAGCTTAGTAAGAAAGAGGTGTGTGACCTTTTAAGCCAGAGCCAGAGTCCTTTGGTTGTGTTACGCATCTGTGCTTTGATCAGGACAGAAGCACATGTCCAGGTGAGGTCAAGGTTTCCACACATGCATTCATAATAATAGATGAGCAGGTATTATCAAAAGTTGCTTTTGAATTTGGTTTTAGTATTGTGCAAACATGCCCTCTGTTTGCTTACATAAGAACCTATATAATATTTGCATACTTTTAAGTCAAATGACTTTTGGGGTTTCACTTTTAAGCTGTCCATTTAAGTAGGTGGGGGTCACTTCCCCAGAACTCATTAAGGGGAACCAAGTCTCTCCAAAGCCAATCCAAAACATCACATCAATAAAAAAGTTGTTGAAGGAGTTGGAGAAGTAAGCAGTGCTAGTGTGAAAAAGATTAAATCACATGTGATATGTGTACATGTATCCATTTGCTTGTTAAATCATGTTAAGTGTGATATATATATATATATATATATATATATGTCAGTTTGATCATTAATTCTGGTTAAATATGTTGATATATATGTATATCAGTTTGTTGACATGTTCTCTAGTAAAGCAATGTTTGTTAAAACAAAGGCAATGTCTTTTGATACTTTCTCGTTTGACTTAACTGGGCCAGAGGAGAATCAGCTTTCAGCTTGAGAGCGTCAGTGGTTCTGTCCCCTGGACCTGGTGAATGAAATGTGGTTTGACATCTTGATGCAGACCATTGAAATGCAGATAACAGTTGAGACAGCCTTTTCTTTCATCTTGGTCAACCAACAATACTAAGCTATTGATATAATGGACAAACACATCACATGAACTACACAAAATGACGCAGTTGCAAACCAGAGTGCAATAACCAAAGAGTACAAAATCAATACTTTAATTTAATACATTAAATACACAAATAGTATAACAAAACAAAGATGAATGTAATATTTGTACTTATAGAATAATGTAAATTGTAATTTATTGTATTTTGTCTAATTTAAAGTTCCATAACTATGTACGAGTTCTTGTCTTTGCTGCTCTCTTGTTCAGCACAAAGAAAAGTACAAATGAATAATAGCCCACTGTCTTGGGCATTCTTGGATAACTAAATTAAAGATCAACTATTAATCATTGAAATTATCATAATGCTCACCAAAACTACCACCTTCATGGTAAATTTACTGGTGTTGGGAAAGAAATGGTTGTGGACTACTCTCCAGTGGATTAACTGCTGGTTACTGAACTCGAACTATGCACAAGAATTCACTCCCAGTGAATTAACAGCTTGGACAGGACTCCAACCATACACACAATAACCTAAGTTTGAAATACACTCCCAGTGATTTCTACAGCCCATGGTAATCCAATTTTAACAACATTCATTCCCAGTGAATCTGCTGCACACAGAAATCCTAGTCTAACGAAATTTATTCCCAGTTCAATTTCCCTAATAGAATCCTCTGAGATGTATGGTTACTGTGTCCGATTTCTGTTGGCCTCACCAGTTGACTCTAGAGACTGACCTCAGATTTTCTGAGTGCTGAGGCATATATAGCCAATTTCGACATCCCACCTCAGTCTGGTCTAAATGGGGCACTAATTAATGACAATGCATGGTTTTCCCCATTTCACAAGCATCTTGACTAATGGCTCACTGACCCTTAGTGTCGTTAACCCAAACTCTCAATGCATGCTCACATCTCACCTTCATCCGTCAAAACAGATGACCACCCAGACTATATAAACAGAAAAGTTTGGCTTAATCTCGTGTGCAGTAAACACCCTCAATTCACTTACATGTAGAATAATAAAACAAAATGTGGTTTAAAATACACAAATATCACAATATGTGATCATTTTAAATGGTTGATCATTTTAAATGTTGACAATGGCAACTTAATAATACTATTAAGAAAATATAGAAGGAAAATAATTTTATCACATGTATATAACTGAACATTATATATAAGTATATTTCTTCAGAATATTGAAACAGAAATTTTATGTAACCCCCCCAAAAAAACAACAAAAAAATCTCAGTTGAAATCATTCTGAAATTATTTACTTATTCATTTTAAATTTAATGACCACTTGACCTTGAATTGAATTTTATTTCTTGATTTTACTATAGGCATCAACAGTTTAATGCATCCAAGTTCATAATTACCTCCTTTTGCTTTGGTTTTACTTTGGCAGTTCTCTGACAATGCCTTTTGTGATCCTTGTTCAAGTTTTACTATATTTGACAGTCTTTTCTCTTATGCTTAAGGTGAAATTTTGAGATTCTTGCTTGAGGTCTAGAGACTTCTCTCTTTTTTTCTCATGCTTAAGGTGGTTTTGTGATTTTTGCCAAAATTTTACTTTCTTTGACTTCCTTTTATATTTCAGGTGAAGTTTTGTGATTCTTGTTTAAGTTTTGCTATTTTGATAGTCTCTCTTTTCTTTCATGTTTAAAGTTTTCTTTTTCCTGTTAATTATATTGAACAATCTTTCTTTCTTTTTATGTTGAAGGTAAAGCGGTTTCTCTCAGTAAATTCAGGCACCAGTGCTGGCAGTGGTACACCATCTGTCAACTCTTCAGGACGACCAACAGTTAAACGCTTTGCTAAAAGCAACAGCACAGAGAGCGATAACTCCCAAGTTATGCTCGGAGACTTAGGAGCCACACCTGGAGTCTCTGAGGCCACAACTGGGGACCTTGCAGCCACTGTTAGAGATTCCAGTGCCACATCTGGGATCTCCACTCACACCACACCTACAGATTTAGCATCCATTCATGCTAACAAGATTGAAAATCAGCGAATTTTTGGTTCTCACCGAATCTGTGCACTGAAAAAAATAGGTAGTTGTTATTCTTTTCTTTTTTTCTTGTTTGTAAATCAGTGCAAGGGAGATCTGTTAGGTAAAGTAGAAATTTGTTTATTCATTTTATGTTTTTTACTTCACTGCAAGCAGTGTAAGTAAACTTTGAAAGCTTGACACAGCTGCACATATTTTGTTTGAGTTTGGTATTCAGGCTATGAAAGCTTGATGCAGACAGCTGCATGTATTTAGTTTAAACTCGATATTCAAATCATGTAAGTTTGCTGCAAACAACTATGTTAGTTTTGCTTGAGTTTATATTTCAAATTGACAGATTGACACAGACACTGATTATATTATGTTTTGTTTGTGCTTGATCTCTAAATTGACTGCTTGACATAGACCACTCTATAGTTTTTGGAGGATTTATTTTTTTGTGCTGGGGATTCATTAAATTTTGAGGCTAGTTGTAGACCTCAGTATTTGTTTTGTTTTTGCTTGGTGCTCAGACTGATGGACTAATGCTGCCTTTTTTTCATGATGTGTGTTCAAATTTTGACAGCTAGACACAGTCATCTAACTTTTTGAATTGTTGGCAGAGGGAATGGCTGGTAACCAGACAGTGTCAATGCCAGACACCACAGACAGTGAGATTATCCTTCAAGACATTGTACTGAGTGAAGTGCCAGGCTCTCTGAGACACCCCCTGCCATCTGTCTCAACACCTCCCACTAGTACAATCCCAGTACACTTATCCACCAACAACAATACATCTTCTGCAGGTACCAGAAGACAGTACTCCACTGAGGTGCAGGAAGGTTGTGAAACATTTACTTCAGTAACTGACAACCTAAGGTCATTAGGTGTAGAAATTTGTCGTTCAACAAGTTGTGATTTGCGGACTTGTTTGTGGCATAAGTTTGTGATTAGTTACCCACAGTACGTGATTTGGGATCCTTCCACCAAGACAGTTGTGCTTGAAAAGAATGGGAATGCTACCTTTGGTTTCAAGTACAAAGTTAAAAAGCATGTGAGTTGGCAAAATTATTATGGGGGTGATTGTTTTCCAGGAGTCAGCAGAATGGGTGGTGGTTCCAAAAGTCAGCAGAAAGGGTGGTGGGTCTGAAAGTTAGCAGAAATAGTTGATAGATCAAGAGACTGTTCAAGGGAAAGATACAGCTAGAAAGCTCATTTTACAGATTAAAATGGTGATACCATTGTACCATAAATAAATACTAGTGGTTACAAGAAAAGATTATTTTAGATTTTTAATTTATTAAAAAAAATGTGTTAGTTCATTTCTTAATTTAATTTTTATCCTGAAAATCAGCAGAATTACTTACGCAATATAATCAGAAAGCAATAATCAGTTTATTTTAAACCTGAAATATTCATCTGTATAGATTTCATCTTTCTTAAAATACAAATTTTACTATTCTAGTAATACTTTTATCACTTTGTTTGCTTTTTATTGACCATAGCTTATCTTATGATAATTATTTCATCATTGAAAATACATACATACATTTAATGATGTATATATGTATATTTTTTAACAGGATGGTCCCCCGGTGGAGGTGTTTGCTCTTGTGGTAGAGGTTTTGCCAGGCGGTGTTGCCTGGTCACATCTACTACCTGGAGACTGGATTCGATCAATTAATGGAATTGCTGTCATTTCTGCCAAAGAGGTACTACATTTTGTTGATTTTATTGAGTTTTATATCTCCTAGTGCTGTGGATAGTTTTATTTTTTTAAAAAAATTATGTTTTTGAGGAACTTATCCATGATAACATTCTGAAACAGATGAAAAAAAGTTATCATTTCACTTTTGTAACATACTATATTGCACTTATATAAGAAAAAGTCAAGTGCGGTTGAACACACAAAAAAAATCAGATCAAAGCAAATTTTTCGATCATGTCGACATATGGCTACAAGGCCCCATTTATAGCAAAAACTCCTCCAACACTTTGTAAATGTAATTATTTTTCTTTTAAACATGGTTAAATCATGCTAAATAAACTACAACAGTGTGTTAGATTAAAATTAAAGATCGTTTCTTTATCCAAGTTGCATCAACAAATAATTGTATTAAAGTATCACACTTTGCTACAGAAAATCACCAAATTTGTGTACTAAGCACTATTTATTCCTGCAAAACAGCAACATTGGGACTACCTACTTAAAGTTACTTTACTTCTGAGTTTTTGTAATATTTTGATTTCACAGCCTCAAGTTCAATACACCAACATATACTGTCATCTGCTTATAATTTTATATAAATTCTTGACTTCATAGATCTCTACAGATGAAATAATCTGACTTCACAATGTTAATACAAATAGTATTATCTGCTCATCTGCTCATGGAAATATTAAACTTAATTGTTATCTAAAGTAAGTACCACCTTACTACTGTCTTAAAATAGCACTTTACTACCGAGTCTTCTTATGCCTCCTTATTATAGAGTCTTAAAGTATCACTTTATTACTGAGTCTTAAACTAAAGTACCACCTTAAGAAAATCCACCTTACTACTCACGAGTATTAAAAGTATCACCTTACTATTGAGTCTTAAAGTAACAATTTACTATTGAGTCTTAAAGTAACAATTTACTATGGAGTTTTAAAGTAACAATTTATTATGGAGTCTTAAAGTAACAATTTACTATTGAGTCTTAAAGTACCACCTTACTATTAAGTCTTAAAGTAACAATTTACTATGGAGTCTTAAAGTACTTGCTTGAAAAACTTGTTGTAAATGGCGCTACGTTCATCACAGGTATGATTATTTTAATTTTACAGTAGATTTCTTCATTGTAAAACTCAGATAGTGTTGTTACATTAATGATAATTAGATTTGATTGGATTTCTTCACTGGAGATGATTTTAAAATAATTTTTTGACTGCACTGACTGCACTATTTCAAAAATTAATTACAATATCATTTTGTTTTTAAAGTAATATTTTATTATGTATTCTTGTTTTGCAGTAATTATTTTAAAAAATTCAACTACAAGTAATATTAGTTAGGCATTTTATTATCATTTATAGATTTGTATATTTCTATTCCAAGTATTTCAATTACTCTTGGACAGGTCCTTTATCATATTTATCCAGCTCTTTTTAATTATTGCCAGAAGTAATTTTACACTCTTTAGGATCAGCTTTTTTACTTTAACAAGATATTACAATTCATTTTTTTAAAGATTGTTGATAGTCTGTTATAACTGTTTTTTATTTTCACTATGTAAACAGGCTTTCTGTCCAAATTTTCGGGATATGTCATCACTGCGCCTTGTGATTCAGCGCCCTGATAAATTGTCCCGTCATGCCACCAATCGACTGAGGCAACTAGCGCAGAACATGCATATATCTTTAAAAACACCCTCCTCCCCATCCAGCAATCTTATCACACCACAGACTCCTCTGGCTGTACTAAATGTCTCAGACCACACGAGCTTTGGATCGAAGTCTCACTCTTCATGTGCTCCAAATTTTGAATGCCATGCTGTTGGAGGCTCTACTGTTGGAGATTGTAATTCACAGGCCAGTCTCTCTCCTGACACTGTTGTGGACTACTACCCTTATGTGTCTCAGTCCCCCATGGAACATATACCGCTGGTTCCCTTAGTTCCAAGGGACTCTTCCCAAGCGCAGCGATGCATCATGCCTTGCACACGAGTGGTGGTATGTGGTAGCCGTGCAGTTGACTTTGTGCAAGGTATGCTTGATGACGCCAATGTTGTTGTGGATTCTAGTGTATGTGTTCATTGTTTTCCTTTCTCTCTACATCGTGATGAAGAAGGTAGAGTACGCTTCCACACTTGGCCTGAACCCATTGTTGCTTTGGCACAAGAACAAGTACTCAAGACTGGAATGAGTGGAAGTGCAGAGAAAGTGCCAGTGGGTCCAAACTGTTTGAATGTAGAGTTGTATGTAATAGCTGATGAGAACTACTTGCACCACTGTGTATCCTGGCTCTTCACACCAAACACTGTGGTCCTGCTGACGTTTGACGTTCCTAAACTTCTGAATCAAGCCGAGACAGAGATAAGTCGGCTAGCAGCCATGGTGCACACCGTGCAATCTGGGGCTAGTATGGTGGGCTCCAGTAGCAGTGCAGCAGTGTGCCTATATGGCATCCTCTCTGCGTCAGAATCCAGCATTGCTGTAGAAGAGGTGCAGGCTATTTTTTATGTGACACAACACGGCCCTCAGCTGCTGGAGAACCATGCACTTTCCATACCTGATGTGGCCACCCCTAGCAGTCAGGCCAGCATGTCTGCAATACGCGCTGCCATATATCAGATGTGTCTTGCACGTGTTCAGAACCATACTGTGTCTTGGCCGGCTGTTGAGTTGCTAGAAGTTCTTTTGTCATCTCCACAATTGCAGTTCAGCACTCTGGGTATACTGGAGCTTATCGCACCAGGTTGTGAAGAGATGGGTCACTCTTACATCCAAGATCTGGTCATGACAGGAAATCTTATTCCGCAAAGTAAGTTATCAAGAGATGTAGACAGCTTAGATTGATTTCATTAAATGTTTATTTGGGGAACTTAAATTAACCTAGTCAATATATTACTGCAAACTGAAAGACTCTGTTTCAAGAAGAACCATCAGTCATTTATTAATGTGTTTACTAATCAAAGAAAGTGCATCATGTTTACTGACCACATAAAGTGCTTCACTAATGTTTTCATAAAATCCTGTCTGCGACATCAGCAGGTGTTGAAAGTATATATTAAGCAGAAAATGAATCAAACTCTTGTTGAATTAAAAAAAATATGTTTATGTATTGGTTTGCTTATTTAATCATCTTTAAATATTCATTAATTTTGATTTCTCCATTTCTCTTGCTGTATAAATTTTGCCATGTTTTTATACTCCCAATTTTTCTTTTGCCTCTAAAGGATGTCGTAAGATGAATTCCTAATGTTAGAAAAGCACATATTACATAATTTAAGAACTTCTTCATTTCACATTACTATAGTATAAAACTAATGTTAGAAAAGCACATATTACATAATTTAAGAACTTCTTCATTTCACATTACTACAATACAAAACTAATGAAATCAAAACTGGAAGAAAAGGGCAGCAAAAAACACAATATTAGTTATTACTAAATGTTTTCTTATTGTCACTTATCATAGGGTAAATGTTTTAAACTAGATTTTAGGTTTTTTGACATTGTATTCTTAATCCTCAGATTTTCTCTGCAGAATTAATGAAGATTATTATTTTTTTTTTGTTGCTTATCATCTCTTTACATCATTATATATACTTTGAAATATTGTTCAGATTATTTTTTGTATATTCTAAATAATGTTTTAATTCTGAGTTATATAAAAAAAAAAAAATCAAAGGATTTGAATTAATTTTTATTTCCAATCTATGCTATAAGTCTAAATTATTTATAGACAATAAAAGGGTTATTATATTGCTTTTTATTATGTATAATTTTGGATTAATGATTTCACTTTCCCCCCCTCCAGTTCTGTGGATAATCCAGATTTCACTCTACTTTAAATTATCTCATTAATTATTTCATTAATTATTTCATTAATTATTTCATTTCCTGCTGCAAGGAAAATCACAACCATGGACATAGTCACTTGTTCATATTTGTACAGATTATTTTGTTATTTCAGGAAGCCACAGACAACAAGTTGGAACATTGGAAATGGATTATTTTCTATCTTGTAACCTTTTCCGAGCTCTCTCTACCTTTTTCCTTGGCCAGGAGATGGATAGCTGTACTACTGTTGTGCGGCAGAAGTGGTTCAAACTTATCAGTAGTGGACGAGTATCTCGAGCAGACTTGTGTGACATTTTGGCCTCAGACATCCTCAACCGAGGGAAGCTGACGCTGGATATTTTGGAAGATTTGGGAATTGTGTTCAAAGTCCGACCGTCCTCAACTTTAGGTTTAAAGGATTCAGGATTTTCTGAAGAAGCTCTGGATTACTTGGTGCCATTTGGCTTGATGGGGCTTCATTCACAAGGTCAGCATGAAGCTGAAGGGAGCCAATTTGTAATGACTTTTCAAGGTCACTTGGCGTGGCAGACATATTTTCAGATGTTGTCTGCTTTGAGCATGCTGCCAGCAACAGAGAGTTTTGAGATCGATGGAGCTTGTACTTGCTGTTATAAAGGAATGAAACTTTTGCTCAGGTTCATGCAGAACAAGAATGCAATTCTGGTGACAGCTAGCAGGTTGTCCTTTTTTTGTTTAAAGTTTCATTTTTTTGTTTAAAAAACAAGTATAATTTTAAATGCAGGCTTCTTTTGTGAATAATTGTTTTTTGCCTGAAGACCAAGCTAAGAGGAACTGCATCTTGCTTACTATATATAAACACAAATTGTAAATAAAATAAGTAATTTCCAGATCTTTCAAAAGTTTGTTAGAAATATTCTTAAATTTTAGTTTTAAAAGTCGGGCTTGAAAACTTGCTTTGATGATCATAATTGGTATACACATGACAGGTTTCAGATCTTTATGTGGAGCACTGATAATCTCATTTAATTTTTTTTTTTTAAAGTCCAATATGGGTTTTCTAATAAACTCCATTTTGAGATCTTACAGTATCCTTATTTCTGTTTGTCCTGCTTCACCCATAAAAGGATTAGGTGTAGAGAGACATAGGGTATGCATGGGGTTGCAAGACTTATTTATTTTCTCCTAGAACCAGATCCTTTGTTGTTTTACATCACAGTGTCTAAGATCTTACTTCTTAGAACATATCCAATTCCTTTGCTAATTATGACTTTTCATAATTTGTTTCTTGTGTAGATAAGGTTCTGAAATATATCAATGGTACCAGTAAGTTTTGTTTGTCTCACTATACTTTGTGTAAAAAGGTGACATTGTGATTTCTCGAATAAAATAAAAGATCTTTCAGAAATAGTCCTTTAACTATTTGTAATTTATTAAAATATACTACAGAACTATAAGTATTGATATTGAAATTTGCTATAAATATCTTTTAAAAACACTTTTGATTTATCTATTTTTGTGGTTGACCTAAATTTTTCTGCACATTTTACTGTAGTGGTAATTTGAATGTTTCTTAAATTGTTGCTGTAATGTTCTTTACAATGTTGGTTGAATGCTGGCTTAAGTTACTGGTGGAATGTTGATTTCAGTTATTTGCTTAAGCTATGGATGGAATTTGTTGGTCTAAATTATTTGGTTGAATTTTATCTAAAGTTATTAATTGAATGTGGTCTTAAGTAATGGTTGTTTGTTGGCTTAATTTATTGATTAAATATTGACTTAAGTTATTATTTGAATGTTGGTTGAAGTGAAGCAAAGTGGCTGCTAGAACTAAGAAAGAGAGGCATATTTCAGCATTAGTTGAATTGTTTCAGATGGAGCTGTTAGGCAAATTACTTTTAATAACTGTTTAACTTTAAGTATAGAAAAATATTTTAATGAGGAAAATAGTACTTAGAAATGTTTTACTTTTAGTAGTAGTTAGGATTCAGTCCACAGTTTTATACATTATAGCTCTGTATGATATAATTAATCATTCTTTTCTTCCATACTGTCTTAGATGTGATCTGAAGTCAAGGGAAGGAATCAGTCTTCAACCTCTTGAGAGGCTCTTTCGTTACATTATTCCTGCAGACATACCATTTGTACTCCAACGAGCAGAGACCATAGACTCCAATATTGGCAATTCTCGGGCAGGTGTGTCTCACACTCCTGCTGTAGGATATAAAGATGAGGTAAAGAAGACTGACTGTGTCACATTAATTGATTAAATCACAGTTAATTTTAAGGGCTTGTCGTTGATAGCAGTACTCCACACCCATGTTGATTATAGACCCTTTTGCCAATTTAGATATGTTAGTTGACCTGTATCCTCCCTACATTGAGCACTGAACTTGCCTATACATGTACATCTGCCAAATAATCATGCTTAACAGTCACAACAGAAAAACGGCCTACCACTATCAGGAAATGTAAAATGAAAAGAGGCCCACGTACACATAAACTGCTGCTGCTGGACAAATGTAGCATTATAGGCTGTTCTTTCATTTGCAGGAGACAAAGTGTAAAGAAAGAACGGTGAATAATACTATGACTGTCAGTATTGCTGGTCTTCAGCCGACTTCTCCGAGAGGGTCACCCTTGACGTCACTGCCCTGGTCAGTCCTGAAGAAAATTGCCATCCGTCTCAGTGGGGACACAGTTACTGCTTGTACCTGGAGAGATGTAGCTGGTGTGTAATCTGGTCAAACTTTATGTAGCTGTTGCACAATCTAATTGTTGGTCATGTAGCTATGTGCTTGGGTTCTAGTTCATGTAGTTGGTGTGTGTAATCTGGTCCTGTTTCATGTAGCTGATGTGAAATTTGGATATATTTATTGCAGATGTGTGTAATTTGTCATATTTGATTATGCTGGTGAGTAATTTGTCACATTTGATTAAGCTGGTGTGTAATTTGTCATGTTTGATTAAGCTGGTGTGTAATTTGTCATGTTTTATTATACTGGTGTGTAATTTGTCATGTTTTATTATGCTGGTGTGTAATTTGTCATGTTTTATTATGCTGGTGTGTAATTTGTCAGGTTTCATGTGTTTCTAATACTTCTTATTCTGACTAATCTTAGGAATGGTAAAGCATACCTTGAATGTTTATTTTTACTTATTATTTTATTTAAGGACACCTACTTAAGTGTGTTTAGATATTTCACTAGTGGCTTAGATACATCTCTCATTGGCTTATATACTGCTCTCCTAGATACAGCACTCACTGACTTAGATGTGTTGCTCAATGGCTGTATACTGCACTCAGTGTTTTCATTTGGGAATTGCAATAAAGCTGATTTTTTTATATTTACAGTAAATGTGACTATTTGTAATAATCACAACAAAAACAACAAAAAGTTACTTTTTGCAACAAAAACAATAAAAAAGTGCAACAAGAACAACAAAAATGACTATGTAATAATTGCAATAGCCCAAAAATTGTGACTTTTTGTAATAATCGCAACCAAAAAAGTGATTAAAGTGGAGATTTATGATAATTATGGTAATAGTGATTATTTTCAGTAACTATATTAGACAATTATTACTAATCTAATTATCACTTGTAAATTTTATTCATGTTCACTTCATCAACACTTATTTATTTGTTTATTTTTACAAAGGCAGTTTGTTTTTAAAAGGTGATTTGTTTGATTTTAAAAGGTGATTTGTTTGATTTTAAAAAGTTGATTTGTTTGCTTAGAGCAAGGTGATTTGTTTGATTTTAACAAGTTGATTTGTTTGCTTAGAGCAAGGTGATTTGTTTGATTTTAACAAGTTGATTTGTTTGCTTAGAGCAAGGTGATTTGTTTGATTTTAACAAGTTGATTTGTTTGCTTAGAGCAAGGTGATTTGTCTGTTTTAGCAAGGTAATTTAGAGCATTTGTATACTTTTAGCAAGATGCTTTAAGTAATTTTGAAACAATAAACAAGTGACTTATTTGTTTTTAGCAAGATGAATTGTTCGTTTTCAACCTATAAGTTGTTCTGAAGAAGTGTTTTGATAAATTATTGTAAACAAATGATTTGTTTGTATTTTTACAAGGTGATATTTATTTTAAACAAGTGGTTTATTAACTTTTAGCAGAGTGGTTTATTTGTTTTTAATGATGTCATTTATAAGTGACATTTTATGCTTTTCAGAATTGAATTGTTTGTTTTCTACAATGTGATTTGTTTTTAAGAAGATTAAACAAAATATTGTTAACATGAATTACTTGCTTTTTTACAAGATGATTTTTAATGTCAATTTGTTTGTTTTTATAAGATGATTTTTATTTTAAGCAAGTGATTTCTTTTATTTCTTTGCAGAGCATGCTGGTTGGCCCACGGAGAATATTCTTGCTTATGAGGCTCTTCAAACTCGCGAGTTGCCAGCTTTGATTTTCTTGAAGGAATGGATGAACGGTACTGTGGAACAACTACTCGAAATTCTAACTGAAATTAATCGTCCAGATGTTCAAGATATTATCCTTGATCATCTATCCAAGCAAAAGTCATGATCATTCTTGTTGTGATGTTACCTGTGAGTCTGGCTAGCAAGAGTTGTGATATTCAAACACTGTCACCAATTTTCTGAAGTTGCTTTCTGGATTTTTGGATACTTCATTATAGGCATCGGCATTCCCATTCATGTGTAGACTGATGTGACTTCTGAGGATTAATTTCATTAAGATAACCAGTTACAATTGTTCTAATCTTTAGTCTGGTGTTTAATACTAATTATTATAAATTAGACATTTTCTTGACACTGTTACATTTGAAAAGGCAGATGATGGTTTTGCTTTTATTTGAAGAGTTTCTTTTGGAAATGAAACAAAATTATAGGTTTTCTAAGGGGTCTGTTTTTTTTGAGGTACTAGATGATTATGTACCTCGGTTCTGCTAAAAGTGTAATTCCTCCTCATTTTGACTTGTAGTGCCAGTGTCAGGTCCTGTGTTGGGCTGGCAGTTTTTATTTTTATACTTCTGGACAGAGGAGCACTGTGTTTCAGAACATTTGAAATTAGACTCTTGGTTGTTGTACACATGAAGCTGCAGATTTGTTTGCTCTTTTGGAGGGAACTAGAGGTGCTCTAAACAGGATTTCATCAGAAAGCTCATGGCTATAAATGCAAGTACCTGACATAGGCAACAGACTGCTTGTAATCTGTCCCTAACACTGTGCAACTTTGACTTCTCAGAGTGGTACACATTTAAAAGAATTTACCACAGCCAGTGAAAAAATAAAATTAAAAAATTGATGAGAAATTAATCAAAACTGTCTCTAGCTGATTTGATTAGAATTGTTGAAGATTTGAAATTTGCAACTGATAGGTTTGTAAATACCAGTGTGGCTCAGATTATTGCTTTTTTAAATTTAATTACATGTAGTAAAATTTAATACTGATATTGTGATTTTACAGTTGATCACCCCAAAATTAATTCTAAATTCATGAGATCATCTGAAACAGAGAGAGAGAGATTCTTGAAGTTGTTGAGTTAATGTTCCTTCTATGGCGGTCAAGCAATTTGTCATAAAAATATGTACAGCAAAACTTGACACAGCAGACACAAGTCAAGCAATGCTGTATTGAGCAAGACCAAGGGAAGGCTAAGTGATATTCAGATATGGTATATGGTATCATGAAGGCAAGGTACAAGGGACATCAATATTTAATGCACATGCAGCTGTTTGATCACTAAGTGATGTACAAGAAAGAGAAATACTGTACATGTACAGTTTTAACTTATGGTAGAGCTATATTAAATGAGTAATGAATGATCTGTCATTTAAAATTCCAGTTTGCCAAAAAAATACTGCATAATTAAATATTTTATTCTTTTAAAAAGAAATAATAAAATAAAACTATGGCTTGCCTAGCCCTAGAGGAGCTATGTTAGTGGGAACTATCATATAATAAGTTAGGGTTGACTCCTACTGCTAGGAATGCATTCAAAAGTCTTAGCTGTGTCTTGTTAAAATGACATCATCATAATATTGGAATAGTGACTTAAATAGTCTTAAGTGACACATCACAGAGTGGGATCTCTTAAGTTCCTCTATGAGGGATGCATGACTTAGTCCTTGTTAATACATTTGTTAACAGCCTAATCATCGGATCTTCATTTGTATTTATGCATTTAGCATAATTTAATGCTTTTATTATGCACTGTTTCTAAATAACTTGTTTGGCATTACAAAGTGCTGTAATGTTTAACATTTTAGCTGTAAAAGCTTTGTGAAACAAAGCTCATTAAATGAAGGCAGGCACTTTTCCGATCTGCCAGTCGGGTACATGACAAACTGCAAAACTCTGATTTGTCTGACAAGAATTTTCTTTTAGGCAAATTGTATCAAAATGGGATTTTGCAAAATCAGATTAGTGTTGTGCAGCTTTTGCTTGACCATCTAATAGTGTACTTAGTAGTTTAATAGGCTTGTTAGATAAGTTTATGAAAGTGTAGCTCTTGGCTGTCTTTTTGTTACTGGATCCACTATTCTTTGGCCACACTGGAAATCTGGCAGTAGGCACAATGCAGCTTTATATTATTGGCTTTGTCATGATTAATAATTTGTTTTCATTGTATCAGCAGAGCATGCAGTTATGTTCTCTAACTGGCTAGTAATTTTGTTTCAGAACAGTTTCCTACTCAAACATGAGATTGAACATTTTTTCTTCATATTGTCATTCATGTAGTGCTTCTTGCTAGTAATATTATTTATGCCTGTTGTCACTACAGGATTTAAAACACAACTGGAAATTCATTGCACTGCCATAGGCAAGGCATGTTATATAAGGGGTTTGTTAAACGTTGTACACTTTTTAAAAGTGAGAACATTTTTCTGTGTATATTTTTATTGTACATGATTAAAATAAATATTACTGAACTTATTTCATGACCACAATTTATTTTGTATACCTCGCAATCCGTCCAAAAAATGTCAACAACACCTCCTCGGATTTAGAGAGAAACCAGTTTCAGATAAAACTGTATATAAATCTATAGACTGCTGAATTGTCTCCCTTAAATCATTCTATTAATAATTAATGCATTTTACTCTCTTTCTTCTATTAATAATCTTAATGTTCTGTTTTTTTCTTCTTGAAATAAGGAATTAATATATAACATACTTTTATATCACTAGCCATTAGCTAGTAATTTTTAAAATTTTAATCACCAGTTAGAAATAAATTTCCTGAATTTCAGAAAAATGGTAGCCAGATTCAGTAAACATGAAAAAGGAGGGACAAAAGTGCCCAAAGTAACAGATAGAGTTATTTTGTTATATTTTTGTGTATTTATTATATATCTAATCTTCTCCAAAGTTCAGCTTCTATAACTTATAAGACTAAACATTTCATGTAACTTCTTTTTATTGAGGGAGAAATACCTTATAATTGTTGAATACATTCACAATAAGAGACTAAAATGACATCATTTAACTATAATTTTGTAGAAGTAGTATAAATGTGTATGTACTGACATATACAAGTGTGTTTGTATGTGAGCAAGAGTTTGTGTGTAGGCATGCATGTGTTGTTTTTATTACTGGGAATAATATAGTTATTAAAACAGACTAACATTAACTTGACTTTCAAAGAAATGAGATTGTAATTTTATTAGATATGGGCATAACTTGTCTGTGCACTGTTTCATTTGCATCACACAGACATTCATTCATCTGTTTACATTAATTAATGTGTCCTAGTAATATCATCCTTTACTTTAAAATGCTTCAATTTCTTCTGTTACTCTCACACACACAGAAATGCACACATACACACAAAGAAACATGTACAGACTGTAAAAACTGAAAAGTACTGTTTGTTCTTTTGTTCTAATGCTTCCAATTATTGTTGATAATATGCTCTCTCTCTCTCACACACACACTCACAAAATAACATATACTGACATTCAGACTCTAAACAAAAAGTCGATCAAATGCTTCAATTTATACTGCTATAATATGCTCTCTCTCACAGAAAAAAATATATTCAGACATACAGATTCAGTACACGTTCCTTTGATTAAATGCTTCCATTTTATTCTGCTATAATACAAGAATTGTGTGTCACATCTTCACACCTTTCTATAAATTGTGTAATTGACAATTTCTGTTGTGGTGATGGTAAACAGCTTTCATGGGAATGGGAAATAAGAAAATAAGTAATTGGTAAAGAGTGAAAATTTCTTTTTCCCCACACAATATAAGTACATTTTCATGTGGCCAGGAAGGAAGGAGGAAGGTATGGTCAAGGTCATTTCTAAATGATGCTCAAATTTTCATTTACAATGTGACTTATAATCAAGCCTTCCAATAAATAAATTCATTTATGTTCCTAGCAATGTATTCATTTTAATTTTCCACCCGTCATCACGAGTAGCCGATACTCTAGTTTCATTAAAGTTATCACATAAGCATGTGTGTGTTACAGTATTTCATTATACTTTTATAGTTAATCATACAGACATGTGTTTGTATTATTATGTCATTATAGTTACCATGCAGGAATTTGTTATGTATTGTTATTTCATTAGAGTTACCATCAATCATAAAACAGCTTTAACCACTTTGGTTAAAGAATGGATATCTGCAAATAAATTTTTGTCTTCTGAGGTGGATCAAACCCATCACAGTTTTGATAGTGCCATAGTCGAGAAGAATTTGTCTTAGAAACTATGGTGAATCAGTAGTTCTATGTGTCTCCTCCATTCAAAAATTGCTTGCCCAGATGTCTTATTTTTGGTTACTATTAATTTTTTCACTATACCAATAAGCTATCTGAAACTATATAATTGAGCTGATTGTTTATTTGTTAAAACAACAATCATAAGACATTGCAAAAATGAAACCTATTAAATATCTGTTCTTCGTCAAACTGAACGTACAACTATCTAAACGAGTGGTATTAAAGTGTATTTGACAGAATCATTTCCCCTTGAATATGACTACCATTTATCATCCTCAATATTAATTTTGTTTGAAGGTACATGTTAATATTTGTAACTCCTTATGACCTATAATTTTCCCCATTGATTTACACATTTATTTTGTAAAATGGATTATTTTGATATTTTCATAACTTATTTTATTAGAGGCAAATTCCAGGTTACTAATGAGTATTATTCCCAAGGACATTCATAATCTGATATTGCACTTAAGTTGTAATTTGTACATAATTGGTCTGTATGCTTGCTTCCCCAATAGTAAATGATAGTGCACAAATGAAAATTGCACCCATTTTCATCTGTAGGTCACCTGCACTGGAATTACTTCACCTCAGATGTAGCTAAGTCAGAATTTTATTTTTTTTAAAGGGGCTTATGATCTAGTTCATATCAATAGATTGATGTAACCTAAAACTTGCCTACATTTCAAAGGTGCTATGATAAATTGCATGAGATCTGTTACTATCACTCCAAAATAAAATTATTTAAATTATCACACATATACAGCATTTAGCAGTTTTTATGACTTTAAAGACTTGGGGCTTACAATATAAATGACTTTCTCAACAAATACAGGGATGTTAAATGGGGAGGATTGCTTTCCAGAAAATTCTGATGTTAATTGTTACATTTCACTGATGTCGGAGGGACAAAACTCTGCCTAGTTGTGAGGACTGTTCTTCATTAATAAAACTGATTTTTTTTTTAAAATATTGATTTTTTTCTAGATCAGTGTTGAAATGTGTCTAACTAGAGATGTTTCAATGGGAAATGTCCTAAGACTGAAAACATAAGAGATATTTCTGGATCCAAAACCTATCCCATTATTCCTGTATATCATTATTTCCATGTGTAAAATTGAAATGCAGTTAATTTAGAAACATGTCTTTCAGTATTAGGGATGTATTATGCTTGATGGAGTCAACAAATTGTGAATTTCATGGCAGCAATTCAATTAATATAAATGCCTGGAATTTTTAGACTTTTATTAAGTAAAACTTTGTGGTATTTAAGTTTTAAGATCTATTCCTGAATTGAATTTTAAGTATAATTCTTCATGAGATATTTTTTAATTATGTACTTAGAAATGGGGGGGGGGGGGAGATATTTACAGAGTAGACAATGCAAAGATAGGTTCAAACTTTTGTCATTTTTGTGTGAATTATATATGTCATCATCTGTTAGATTCACAGTCAGAATTCAGGTCCCAATCACAGTCAGAATCACAGAGTGGCAACCACAAACAGTTAGTTATATGTTATAGTTGTGCATGTTCAATTCTGTTTACAGAATAATGCAAGAAAGTCTTCCACGATTGCATATAGTATGTATTGCTTCTAATTAACTGCAATATATAGAAACATAATGTTTATAGAATATACTCCTGATTTCTTTGCAGAAACATTTAATATTTAGGTTAAAAGAATAAGAATATAGAGGCACTTTCTTTTAGTAATTCATTTTGTTATTGGGGTTCTTTTTATAAATATATATTTTTGTGTATGCACTGATCACTGATCATTTTGTTGATCATTAAACAGTTTTACAGTATTTGTTATATATTTGATGTTTCATTTGAACATTGCTGGGTGTAGTCCTCAGAGACGACAGATTTCAACAGATGTTTGCATGAAGTTCTGCACATCATTATTACCATTTTAATTGCCTTTGTGTAAACATGGAGAGTGTATGATTTAAAACCCTACAACTTAGATCAAGATTCTTAAGCTTAATTATTCAAAATGATCTTATTTAAGTGCTTCAATCTGTCATTGTATGTTTTAAATGTATATTTTGTTAATTCCATAGGTAAATGTCATTTGAAAGACAGTTGCACTTTAAGTTTTTATGTTTGCTATTGTTATCAATAGCATTACTAGTAAAAAATTGTAATGAAAGTGAAATTATATTTTAAATATTTGCTAACAAGGAGCAAGTTAGGATAAAGTGCTAAAGTTTAGTTTACTTGACTCTAACCATGTGCTAGTTTTGTTTTTAAAACTTTGGAAACTCCATTAACATTCTGTTAGATCGTGTGTGTGTGTGTGTGTGGTCTATTATCAATTATTGTATTTGTTAAAATATGAAATATTAAAGGGAAACAATTGAATATAGTGATACTAAAATACACATAGCTGTTTTATTTCCTTTTAATATTGCTCTTTAGAGAACATGTATATCAGTTTTTTTTGCTCCTGTTGGGCACATTAAAGTGTGAATGGTCTGTTTGACAGTCAGCAAAATCTTCAGATGGCTTACAGGATATTAACAACTGTCAAGAGAAAGCACTCTTCACTCATTGATAGGAAAAACAAGCAAGCAGTGATGTTTATGAATAATTTGTGTAGATCACATGCATATATATTTGCATGCTATTCTTTATGTAAATATAATATATAAATTTATATTATATTTTAAACTAGCAGATAAAATACCGGAATTTTTCTGGAGTTGTCTCACCATTTCTATAACATTTTTTCTATGCTTGTGGAGACTGAATATTATTTTGTCAGTGTGTTGTATATTATTTATATATATATAAAAGCTCATTAATTGGCATTTAAAAATCATTTATAATTTGATGTCATTAAAAATGTATTGTATTGGACCATCAGAGAAGTTTGGATTTATTTTTTATGAAGTTCATTATTATTATTATATGATTATTTGTATGTACTTTTTGAGAAGGCATTATACATGTTTAGTGTGATAATTGCACATTTTTCTGTATAAAAATATGCTTTCATAATTAATAATCTTGAATTATATCAAGTTGGTGCAGGTGCATTAGCTTTGTATTAAGTTGTGCTTTTGCTTCTTTCACACACACATGAGAAAATAAAGCCTCAACAGAATAAAACAAGCACAGTCTAAATTGTTTATTCCTTTATACACAATCACTTAAAAGAGAACTGTCATCTATGTAATTATCATGTGTCGTTAGTTTGCATCACTTGTTAGGTTAATATTTTGTTTGTCATTGCACTTAAATTTATTTTGCCCATTCGCTGAGATTTTGTTTCAAGTTGCCCTAAATTATTGTCACATTGAAAGTACATTAAGTCCCATCATCTCTTGGCAGGCAATTCCCAGTTTTACCAAAGTTTCCACTCATTGTCTCCATCGTCTGGCACTTGATTCAATGACAGTTTGAGAGCGCGTTGCTGTTTCTCCACGCCTGACTGCACTGCCAATAACAAGTCCCGATTCTGGGGCGTCAGTGTTGTCACAGTTGACCCCACATCACGTGAGCGGTTATGCACAGTGTGGAGCTTGTTGGAACGGGATGTGGTCGAAGCGATGCTGGCAGGCTGCGCATGCGCGCTAAAAACTTGCGCCGAGCTCGGAATTTCCTTCGCCGGTCTCCCGTGCACGGAGTAGACTATGGCGTAGTGATGAGCGGCATGGTGGCCGATTACTGCAGGGGGTCCGAGAGTTCTGCTGCTGATCCCAGACCTCTCTTGGCTACTCTGGTATCGGCGAGCCTCCGTGGATAAATGAACTCGGGACTGGGTGTGGTACATGCGTAGGGCAGGGTCCTGAAGGTAATTGTCGCCTACTTGTTGGAAGATGTCCGGACTGGTCTCGGTGCGCCTAAGCATATCCTGGTGTACATTACCAGATGGAGCTGTGTCGTGAGGCTGTGACCGCAGTATGCGCTCTTCACTGCGACTGCGGAGAGGCTGACGAGGAGTGGAAGCCGCAGCGAACGTAAACTTACTGCTGTCGAAAATGGGTGACGAGAAGTCCAGAGGGCTAAAGACGTCATCGCTATGTATAGAAGACAATAAACAGTGGTATGAACAGAACGAACAGCAACACACCAACACTCAAGGGCCCCTTCATTAACTGCACGCATACTGTTTTCTCTTTTGTGCAATGATGAGAGTTTTTTGCTTTTGTGTGTTTGCATGCCTCTCTCTCAATCATATATGTGAGTGTGTGTGTGTGTGTGTGTGTGTGTTTGTGCATGTGTATATGTCTCTCTCTATATGTGTGTGTGTGTGTGTGATAAATTCAGTAATTTGGGGGCTACGTACCACAAACTTATTTCTCGTTCGATCTTGCTTGGTGCTGAAAAATTGGAAAATAAAATATTTTTTATAGGTCTACATATACATTAAAGTGAATAATAAAAGTGAATTATTTCATAAGTTTCTGACATTGCCAGTACTGTGTATGCAAGGGGAATAATTCTAGAAACACGAACTAAGTAAAGACTCAATAACTATTCAACTGTTTTTACTCAATGAACACGTTTATAGTTTCAAAAAACAACTTGAGAAAGAAAATAAAAGGTCACATGTCATAGTTGTTGAAAATACTAAGCATTATTATGGTTGATTGGACAAAAGGCACTTATGAATGTTTGAACTTAAAACACATTAATATCTAAACATAAATCATCCTAATCACGGCCCGATATGACCCTACATAAACGCGGTTACCAAAGCTACACATAACTGTACAAAAATTAGAAAATCAAGACGGGTGGGGATTGACCCTAAATAAACATGTACCCACGGTTCTGTAGGATCCTGTAGAAGCAAGAAAACACGTTTACCAAAGTAAAATTTGATTCTACATAAATATGGTAATTTTTACCCTTTATGATCTGAAATAAATTACGGTAATTTTGATCTTTTTTGTGATCTTAAATAAATACGGTAATTTTGACCCGTTATAAATACGGTACCTTTGACACTGTGCGATCCTTCTTAAACGCTGTGATTTTGGTCCACTATGACTTAAAACACTGTAATTCTGGTCTTCTATGATCCTACTTAAACTCTGTAATTCTGTTCCTCTATGATCCTGTCTAAACAAAGTATTCTGAACCTCTATGATCCTACATAACCGGAATAACAGTGGTCCTATATAATCCTAAAGAAAACACTTTAAACATAGCCTTCTAATATCCTACATAAACAAAGTGGTCATGACCCTCTATGATCCCACATAATCCAAGAAGTAACTGTGATCCTGTAACCCTAAATAAACACAGCAACGTGGACCCTCTATAATTATACATAAACAAGTTAACTTTGCCTCTTTCTACGACCTTTCATCAACAAGGTAACCAAGAAGCAGCGCCCAATCAATCTTAAAAATGGTAAGTCATGATCCTTAATAATCCGTTATGAAGAGTTAACCATGGCTCTGTATAATCCTTTATCTACACGTCAGTCAAAGGCCTTGTGTAATCCTGCATAAGCACAGTGGTGCAAATACGGAGTGATGTATACAGTAATAAAGTAATCAAGGCCATGCGATAATTAATGCTGTATGCGTAACTATATTTCTATGTGGTCTCAGAGAAACACGTCAACCAAGATCCTTCTTAAATTCTGTACCGTACCTCCATACTCTTGAGGGGAAATAGCATGGCCCGCTTCTGTTACTTGTCCTTCACCTTTACGCCGAATACGCATGAGAACGCGTTTAGCATCGATCAGGGCTGCAACTTGTTTGTCCGTTAGAGTTGTGACGTTCATTCCCTCAATCTGCAAGCAGCAGTAGAATTTAAACTTGCCATTTCAGCTGTCTGAAAACTGTGACGTATTAAATGATAAGCATTTCTTTGCAATTGTTGAAAGAACTCCAAGCACTGAGGGTCATGTCCGCTAAGGTCAACATTTATGACCTAGACGAGTCGGATAACTATTGCGATAGATCTATGTGATCAAGGCTGTGCCCACTTCCTGAAGAACTTCTGTATGGCTTTGACTTCCCTGCCGTGAATTCACTATTAAAGGTATCGTAAATATGACGTCACTGCAGGCATCTCTTAAAAAGTCTTGTCACGAAGTCAAACTGTCATTAATTTAAGTGTAACATTTCTTGTGCTACATGTCTGTAAAAGGTTTGATGTATACTTGAGGGTATTCAATAAATTATATTACAGATTTAATGGAAAGGGGTGAGGGGGAGATGATACCGTAACTTAAATTCTGGTTTAAGTGAATGAATGAAAATTATGAATATTTTATTTTTTAACATAGACATCATCAACATTACTTGTCATCATTAACCTGTGGTAAGCGCTTGAAATGCATGTATGTATGTGTTTGTATATATATATATATCGTGATTACCCCCCCCCCATATGCTATGTAGTTCTGAGTACTCCCTCCTCCTCTGAACAAATGCACGAACATATTAACCACACTAATCAGTTTGTCTTAGGTTGCAATATCTTTGTATTCATTAATTTATATTCATTTACATTTTTATCACCGAAATCCGTTACATCAGACCTTCATTTGATTTCATTAATCTAAAGAAGAATATTTTTACTTATTCTCTCGGAATGAACCGTGCCGTCATAGTTAAGGGTGGATATTGGTCATAATAAGAATGTATGCACTCAGTGATGGCTGGACAGACAAGCGAGGTAGTATTACACAAGCAAACTGTAACAAATTATACTAAATTTTAGTTAGATTGAGCTGCAGTTGCATAAACACTTAAATTTGAACTTTTCTTTACCACTTTGCTAGATTATGTCGATGATTTTCATTCCTTTCTTACAGTTAATTCTGCTCCCACCATGAAAAATCCCAACGAGTTAAAAACAACCAACTCCACAAAAAAAAAAAAAAAAAAGAAGAGAAAAAAGAAAAAGGAAGGAAAACACTGAACAACGAACCAATCTATCATTCTCTCCAATAATTCTAGTACCTTAGTAAGTTTATTGCTTGACATAGTGCAAGCAAATGAATTATACAACATGAAGTTTTGATAACCTATTAATTTCTGTTAAAAATGAGAATAAGATAACTCTGTTTCTGACCTCTAAGATAATGTCCCCCTGCCATAAGCCAGCCTGACTAGCAGCAGAGCTTGCTTCTACACTCTTCACTATGATTTCCCCATTTTCCAGATCTCTGAAAAATATCCACAAAAACAATAGAATTCACTTTATAAGGATATTCATAATAATATTAATCTTGTGAACATCATCAACAATATAATCATAATTAATGATGATAATAATAATAATAATAATCACAAGGCAGATGACATTAATAGGAACATATGCAACATGAACAATAAAAAAATAATAATGACATGAATAGTAATATCGTCAATCCATTCAGAGATTGGGTCAGTAATTTAGCCTGGTTGCATTCAATAAATATTCAAAGTATAAAATTAAAAAAATACAATATGTACTGTAATAATTGCTAAAAGGCATATACATGTATGCTAAGTTTAGTCATTAAGTTAAGGGTTAACCTGGATCGGATTTTTCAGTTGGAGTCCAGTGTAGGGCAAACAGAAATATTTAAAGTAAACTATCTACACTTGTAGATATGACCGTGATCTCAAGGAGAGAGGGTAACTCCAGAGAGTAACAATCAAAAGTTGGAAGTCATAACCACAGGTGAGATTAGTAGTTAGTCCAGCGTACTTCCACCCATGAATGGGTGTGCATGTGAAAAACATTTTAGCTCTAGGTCTGCGTAAGACGTAGATGTCACATGACAGGAGGTAAGAATGAAAATCAAAATATGAATTGAAAATCACTTCTTTGAGAGATACCCAATACACCAACCTACAAATGAAGATCATAAAAGTTTGATGTGAGTGGAGTCATATTAATTTTAGAAATTAACGAACCGTTTTTTTAGAAACAGGATTCCAAAAACATCAGTAGAGTGTTTCTTTCACCCTTTGTCTTTTGCAGAAACTAAAGGTACAATATTTGCTTAAGTATTGTGTCTGAGGGTATAATATTTAAAAATATTTTTTTTGCGTGTAAGGTATGAGTATTGTAAATTGTAATAATATTAGACAGGATATGATGTATATTTTATTCTAGAATTCTTTTCTAGTGTAGTGAAACATTGAACTCAGAGGATCTGCCTCTGACACACTTCACAGTTAATTTGTTTCTGGTTTCTGTTCTAGTTTTCACTTGATGTTCTAGTTCCAGTCTCCAGTCTAAGTTCCTTCTTGGCTGGAAATGTGTTAGAAGATTCTTTGTGATATTAGTGCTTGCGGGAGGCCCAAGAGAGAAATTTCCACATGTTATGAGAGTGCAGAGCAGATGACAGACTGGTGAACAGGACATGTTGATGGGACCATGTATTAGCCAGTATCAGGTGAGTGGTGTATAAGATAGGTTTTTACCCTGAAAATTAGTATAAGAAGTGTGTCATTTCACTCGAACTTTAGTATCAAGAGAACTGTTACTTCAGGAGAACAAACTCTCTTGACGAATGATAAACTTTTGGGAAATAATTTGCAAATAGTAAAGAGACTTTAGAGACAGGCTAGATTCCTTTGGGATAATTAGGTTAATGATTTAATTTTAATTGATATGTATTTCGAACGACTTGTTATTTATTTCATTTTATATATGTTTATTAATTTTCATTCAAATTTCTTATCATCTCCACTTAATGTAAATCCATTTGTAATTATGTATTGTCTCTGTAGTGTTATATGTAGTGGGAGATAACTCGCTCGGAGGGAGGGTGTGTCACTCGAATGTCATGTTGTCTTAGATTTTGATTAATTTATGGGTGACCAACAAATACATTTTATAAAATAACAGCAATGATAGACACTAACAACAGACATAAAAAGAATTCGTATATAGAACTACTGCACTATCTGTACTCTCTAGGGCACAGCAAAATAATCAGTTTCTATCTTATGTCTAGTTGCAAGACAACATTAGACCAAATTCCAAGATCATGGCTATTTATAGTACGTTGGGTAGCATGTTAAAGCTGTCCCATAGGTTATAGGTTATAGATTATAGGTTATAGGTTATAGGCAATGCTAAAATACCAATCCCCTAAAATATTAATTTATGTTCTTAATTAATTTATAAAAAGAAAGCACACACTTATTCATGTAAGCTAATGCACAAACATGAAAATGATGAGATTTGAGTCCACTTGCAACCAAACTGACCTTATGACGCCACATCCGAGTTTACCCTTAGCACCTGGATACACCTGGACTTCTAGTTCTGTGAAGGAAGGGGTGTCTTGTTTTGCGGAGTCATCTGTTTGATACATATATATTTTATACATATTTTGTTTTTAATAATTCTGTTACACTGTACACCAATTACAAGGACCACTTTCAGTGTAATAATCTACTACATATTATGCATAAATTAATAAGAGCTGTTCTTTAATTATGTTTTCCTAAATAATAGAGCTGTTCTTTAATTATGCTTTCTTAAATAATAGAGCTGTTCTTTAATTATGTTTTCCTAAATAATAGAGCTGTTCTTTAATTATGCTTTCTTAAATAATAGAGCTGTTCTTTAATTATGCTTTCTTAAATAATAGAGCTGTTCTTTAATTATGCTTTCTTAAATAATAGAGCTGTTCTTTAATTATGCTTTCTTAAATAATAGAGCTGTTCTTTAATTATGCTTTCTTAAATATAGCTGATAACCTTTCGCTACATCTACATACGTCCTAACAAGCTACACCTCTACAGGCTGATCCTTTTTGTAATGTCAGTGGCGATGACAGGTCTTGATATTCTGTCAGAGATCAATATTGATGACAAATGTCTGTATTCTACTAGAGATTAGTGGTGATGACAGTTGATATTAGAAATCAGTAGCGAGGACATGTCTATGTATTCTGTCAGAGAGCAGTGGTGATGACTGGTTTCAGTATAGTGTGTAAGAGAGGACTGTTGATGATTGGTCTATGTATTGTATATCAGAGAACAATGGTGATGACAGGTCTTTATATTCTATATCAGAGAACAATGGTGATGACAGGTCTTTATATTCTATGTCAGAGAACAGTGGTGATGAACTTAGCTGACAATGAAACGGAAAAGAGAAAAATCCAAAACCTATGAGTTTCCAGTTTGTCTCAATAGCATGTCTGTTGTATGACACAATATGATACAAACGTGTACTCTCTAATGAATGAAATAAATCCATACCAACAGAATAAAAATTAAAATAATATTACAACTATATAATGTTTTTGGGATACCAAGGAAAATAGCAAAAAATGATACGCGAAATAATAAGTTAATAAAAATGATAGCAATCAGGTTTGTTTACTGCTATTGTCTGAAAGTAAATCGCTTTTCGGATTGTCCACGGTCATAATGACATTCCACGCGTTCCGCATGATGGCCACGATCTCTCCGTGGGTCGACTCTCTGACGTCAGTGCCGTTGACGTCAACAATGACGTCACCAATTTTCAAACCCTGGGAACACAACGAGAGTTCTTAAAGTTGGTCGCTGTTACATTTCCAGTATTTATTTATAGACCCTGCCTAGGATAATTAAGGACTTTAAAGATAATAGATAAATTAATTCCTTCTCTCATATCCTAAACAGACTGGTTGCTCAACTTATCCTTTGACTAAGTTAAAAATGTGTCTTGTAGTGCAGACGACAGATTTGCAAACAGATAAATTGCGTACGTTAGCTGGTTTGGAGTCGTTAAATTCTTCTAAATTAATATGCATTCGTTTATGTCATTCAGCTCAATCTCGCCCCCATCCAAATCCAAGAAATTAATCATTAGGTCTATTATGCATAAAAATTAACTACGAAGAGGTTTAACAATTAAAAAAATAAGATTTAATAAAGTTTAACAATTTAACAATAATCAAATACGAGCGCGAAAGTCTATTTCTTAATTCTCGCACGTACGTGCTTACGGTTAACTGAGAAAAAGTGTGTCCAATTGTATCTTATGAACTTTGTATCTACTGAGAAATACTCAGCTTAAAGTCTCTGTATCGCCTGGTCCTCTTTTCATTCCAGTCCGTACCGGTCTGCCTCACAATAGTCACTCTAGCGGAAATGCACGTGGCATACAGTAGAAATTGTCCTTTAATTTCGTCGCTAGTGAACTTGTGCTTTACAATGGGGTGGACTCTAGAATATTCGAATTCTCTCTCTGAATTCAAAACCAGCTTGTACAGGTCTTCAGGGTGAAGACAAAGACAATTTGTCCAAGTTCAAGGATGCAGCAAGAAAAAACGAAGAAGAAGAACCGACCTGGGGAAACAAATGTGTCCCATAAGCGTCTGCTAGTGTTTTTCGCTACTTAAGCACGTTCAGTTAAAATGCTTTGAATTAGAATTTCGACTACGCATCGTTTACAATTTAGATTTAGAAAATGTAATCTTCTCACGCATGTTTCATTTAACAGTGCATGACTTATGAATTCATAAAAAATATGTACAACGTTAATTTAATGTTCATACAAAAAGGGTATTTCAAACAGCAAAGCGCTTCACAATTTACAATTAAAATTACACGCAATAAATTGAATTACATGAGAAATTCATATCGAGCGCAGGCATTTCTGGCTCTAGTGAATTTAAAAGCAATATAAATTAAAGTTACAATGGAAAGAGTTACAATAATTTTATATTCCATAACTTATAGGTTTTCAGTCATTTCAACGAACCGTGCTCAAGTTATATAGCAATACATGATAATATATAACACAAGTGCATACATAGCTAAAATATACAGAATGCAATCAAATAAAAGTGATACCTTATGAGAAGTCGAAATGTCTATTCTCATCTACCTCGCCGGTTCCGTCTGTTCCTGCACGACTCGAATAGCTGACGTAGTTGTTGCGCGTAGCTAATTGTGTCCGAGTGATGGGCGGAAGTATTGTACCAATATTTATAGAAAAGCATAGAGCATATCACGTGACGGATCGCGTGGCATGTAATCGATTCTAGAACCTAGACAATGGGCCTAAAGTTACATAACGTCCTGACCTCCTTGTTTGAAAGCTTCTCGATGAGAATATCGCGAGAGCGCTCCAACAAAGGAATTTCAAATCTCGATATTTGAAAAATAAACAAGTGGGTCAAACAGTCAAGACATTTTTATCAGACTGTGACAGTCGCACGCACGCCAACCACGCCACTACACACACACACACACACACACACAGATATACTGCAATGTAGAATGACTGCGCGCAAACAAACACACTCAAGGGAAAAAGTTATAGTGAAGAGTAGCTGCTCAAACAAAAATAAAAATAGTTTCATACATAATAATCGCAGGCACAAATGCATGAAGAGAGACTCGTATAGGCACACAAACACACTTCCGATTGTACACATATACATAAACGTATACACACAGAGATGCATTCGCGCAAGCAAACACAAACGCGTACACACAAATACCAACAAACAGGAACACACATAGGAAAAAGTTTAGTGTGTAATGATTACAAATCACTGATCAGTGAACGAGAAGAATTTGGGATGGCTGCCGTTACATAGTTACAAACGTCACTGGCTATACATGTAAATGAGGGTGTGTGTGTGTGTGTGTGTGTGTGTGTGTGTGTGTGTGTGTGTGTGTGTGTGTATGTGTGTGTGCGTGCGTGTGTGTGTGTGTGTGTGTGTGTGTGTGTGTTTGTGTGTGTGTGAAGAAAGGAGGTACGGTGAAGCAGGAAAGTGAGAGAGGGGGACAGGAAAGAGAAAGAGAGATGGCACGGGGAGTGAGGAATATGTGTGTGTGTGTGAGAGTGAGTGAGGGAATAAATAAAACTGGAGGGAGGAACGTGAGAGAAATGACGAAGAGAAAAGGAAGGACAGGAAAGAGGAAGAGGGTGAGGGGGACAAAGTGAGAGAGAGGGAGGGAGAGAGAGCATTATGCCAGACTAAATTTTGAAACACTTTCTGACAAACCTGTTGATGGGCCTGACTACCTGGCTCGACCACACCTACAATTAAAGGTGTACCGTACTCTTTGCCCCCTTGGATTCCAACACCCAGGCTCCCATCAGCGCTCCTCTCTAGCAAGACGCGCTTATGGCGAGGGTCCGGCATCTTGTCTCTGCCCAAGATATTATCTGGTCTGCCATTCAATCTTCCCGTCAATGACAGGGTGGCCCCGCCTACGATCTGCACAGAATCCCACACACCTGGATTGGCACTCGCACTATATCACTTACACTGCGTGCATATTAACCTAGTGTTGAAAATTTTACATAAACAGGGCAGACTCATAATGCTTTATAATGATGTGCTTAAGATGTTACATAATTAGTGGCGATGACGTCATGCTGGAGAAAAAAGAGAACTACATGCTGTGTAAGGATAACTACCTATGTGATAAGATACTAAAATACGCACGAAAAATGACTTCTTCTTGATTCGTTGCAACTTTGTTTTAAAAACTCACCTTGGCGGGGGCAAACTGTCCACCCAAGCGCGATTTCTCCAGCGTCCCGGGCGCCGAGTCCGGGCGAGGGCCGGCATACATCATCCCGGCATCCCTCAGTACAACCTTGCTGCCGTCATCGTACGCGGAAGTGACGTCCGCGACGGTGATGTCGTCACTTGAGGAGTGTGTCTTGAGAAACCTTCTCTCGAACTGCTTGCTGAGCACCTGGAAGTGCCCCGAGCGATCTTGAGCGATGACCTTGGAGCCGTCTCGCACGTGCTGGGGAGCGAAGTAGCGAAGAAAGGTGTGGTACTTGGGAAACTGCAGTGTGCAAATTTTGTGGAAGTCCCGCCGCAGGGACTCGGAAGGAAGGTGTTGGGAAAGCTGCAGTAAAAAAAAAAAAAAAAAAAAAAAAAAAAAACCAAACAAAAATAAAAACAGAAGGAATTTCATGGTGATATAGATATTTGAAGTATAAGAAATGTCTATAAGCGCAGAGAGTCTGCAATTACGTGTGTGCTTACTGTAGGCTACAATACGTTGTAGAATAGATTTCCATTTTCATTACTTTGTTAACAATGGACATAGAAAACACTGATAAGTGGCGATAATGCACATTTATTGCAAAATAAAGTCATTACAATATCATTATAATAAAGACAATTAACATTATTGTAATTAAGTAAATTATTATTTTCTGAATATTGATTTGATCAAAAATACTTTTGCCCTCAATTGTCGTTATAGTTATCATATGAAAGCGTTTACATGTTGAATTTATCTCATTCATTCTTGTTAAAACCGTGCGTTTAAAAAAAATCAATACACGTGCAAAGTTACGACTAGCACACAAGTCCCTAAAGGAACTGTACACAACATGACAATAATTTCATGAACTAATTATAAGAGGTCTTGAAATAAATAAAACAGCATACTGAGAGAGAACATATTTGTCTTCAACGAAAGTATTCAGGCACCACAGTAAACCTAGTGCACTCTTTGTGTGCACAGTATGTGTACTCTCGTGCATGTGTATGGAATTCAGAATATTTTGCTTGCGTCCGTCTATCCGTCTGTGAAATTGCATGGAATTCAAAATACTTTGCAAACCTCCACGAGCAGCATGAGTCGTTCTGTTGTGGTGATGAGGGGGTGGAGTGAAGTGCACAAAGAGGTCACGGAACGAGTCATGCGGAAATGCTGAAGAGCCTTTTTGAATATCTTGCACTCTCCACGGCTGAGCATCAACTCTGCAAGATTCTTCAGAACCATTTCACGCCCACCTGAAAGAGTAGTACCAACGTCATCCACGCACCACTTGGCTCACTGTCTACTTTTATAATTGTTTAACTGTCGACTTTTTACAAATCTACAATGCTCCTATCAACTTGTTTCTTTCACCATTCAAAGCCACCCAACAGTGGTGCACCAGGCCGCGAAATCGGCAGAAGCCAGAAGCAGCCATCATCACAAGTCAACAACAACTTACTCTTTATTCTGCATTATACATTGTCTATCTATCTATCTATCTATCTATCTATCTATCTATCTATCTATCTATCTATCTATCTATCTATCTATCTATCTATCTATCTATCTGTCTATCTATCTATCTGTGTGTCTGCCTGCCTGCCTGTCTGTCTATATATATATATATATATATTCAGTGAATTCCTGCATACGTTAAAACCAAATTGGTTTAAGGTTTTCAGAAACCCACAACTCTAACTTGTGGCATTAGGTTATCTTTTTACCCTCCCACCCCAACTGCATCTCACTTCCTACCCACTCTGTGGAGTCGACTCAAACTGTAGTTAGTGAGACCAGAGTTTGTTAACCCAGAAAGTTCCTTAACTGTCCAGATATGTCCTATCGCCAGTTGGTCACAAAGTCGACTCTGACGACTCAGTGACCCCCCCCTCCCTCTGGAATGCCCCCAAACTCGATGACTAGACACATTAATGAATGAGTCTAAATCTATGATGATTATTATAAAATTCATTGTTAGGTTTGCATACAAAATGTTTTAAGCGCTATGATCAACCAGAGTTATTTATTGTGCTAAATTATATAACAATACAATTGAAATATTATTACAATATTGTGCTAAATAGAGCTGATTATGAAATTAAAAATGTTTGGGTTTGAACTGTGAATGAACAGATAGTTTGGACCTCTGTGGATGACCAACTTACCCGCTCGACTTTTACCGCTGACCAAAGCACTGTCACGTGACATTCGAACTGTTGGGTTAGTTATCGGCATAGTGTTACACCCACTGCAGACGTTTGGAAAGTTTCTTGTATCTGTAACGGTATATCAGTATCAGATCAGTAACAAGAGTGGACAAGTTGCAGGAAGAAAATATTGCAATACACTTTGTTTCTGAGCAAAAGAATTTTTTTTGACAATTTTGTTTCGATTGCTTTTATTGCGTTAGCACTTAAACAAAATAACCCACTTACACCATTCATATTATAATTTTATTATAGTATAATTTTTATTTGTAAGCAGAATAGTAAAATACTGAGAAATGATAAATTGTAGAAGCAAATTAAGAAAATATTTTACTGAAGATAAAAATAAATATGAAAAAAGGAAAGAAATAGAAACAAGAAGTAAACCACCCACTGTTTTTTTTTAATTCAGACAAAACAGTATGGCTTAATTCAGCGAAATATTGGAAATTTGTCTTTGACCATATAAAAATGTTTGCGATTTCCAATGAAGATGAGGACAAAAAATTAGAAATTGATTAAGCCGAGGAGACGGGTATTTTTTAAATTTTTTATTCTCTGAAAGTTCTGACTCTTAACTTAGTCAGAATTACATGTATCTCAGTCAGTGTGATCCATGCATGACGTGTTAGTGATATTTTTGACTTTTAACTCAGTCAGAATTACATGTATCTCAGTCAGTGTGATCCATGCATGACGTGTTAGTGATATTTTTGACTTTAATTCAGTCAGCATCACAAGTCGCTCAATGAAAAAACAGGAGGATTTGTCCTTGATTAATTTTCATACTTATGTCACAGAATATGATAAATAAATACTATTATCAATGACGAAAATAGAGAAGTACTATTATCAATGATGACGATAGAAAAATACTATTATCAATGACGATTAATAGAGAAATACTATTATCAATGACGATTAATAGAGAAATACTATTATCAATGACGATTAATAGAGAAATACTATTATCAGTGACGATTAATAGAGAAATATTATTATCAATGACAATAGCGGAATACTATTATCAATGACGACGATAGAGAAATAGTATCCCGTCAATGCCAATGAATTAAAATATGTTCTGTCTGTGACGTTTTGCTTGTGGGAGGAGACAAGATGGCTGAATTTCCATACTTTCGGTAAGTATGCATCATTTTCTCGGTATAATGGAATGCAATCTAGTCACTTACAGCCTT
The DNA here is from genome assembly GCA_028829895.1 of Sinotaia quadrata. Taxonomy (NCBI): domain Eukaryota; kingdom Metazoa; phylum Mollusca; class Gastropoda; order Architaenioglossa; family Viviparidae; genus Sinotaia; species Sinotaia quadrata. Next base: position 44,341,951 of record CM054178.1, on the reverse strand, counting down.
TACAGAACGTGAATTTAATCTCACTACGTACTTTAAATTTTTAATTCGAGATGAACGTGAGAATTTACTGAGACATAGAGAGATCAGTTAAAAAAAAATAAAGACAGACTCATCGTCTACTTCATTCTTAGAGTAACCAAACTGTTCGCTCAGGACTTGCAAAATACAGGAATCAACGTCTCTGTGTAAAAGAGAGTTTCAGCGTTCACAAATATCATAGTTCATTTCAAATTTTAAAAAGAAAGTAAAACACATATGCAAAGAGACGAATTAGAAAAGAACCCGGTATACGTTTGCCTAAGTTTGTAAAAAAAAAAAACATACAATTTTGTTTTCAACCTAACGAGGCTGAAGCACTTCTGAGTCGCGTGTGTTTGTCATGGCAGCGCGGCCTTTCAGCTAGAGTTGCAGCTCTTGAATGAATAGCCTACATGTATAACATGCATTTTGAATTGAAGGCGGGCGTTCTCGTTTTCCTAGTTGATCACACCCAATGTACAGTCGCGTGCAAGTACCAACACGTGTGTACACAGTGCGGAATGTAGACGTTTATTTTTAGCACTGTTGGTGTCTTTTATAAACAACCTCGACATGAACAAGACCACATGTGTTGGGATAACGTATTCATACTGATAAGAAACAAAAAGTCGTGAGGCCGTCAGAAGCCGAGTTACATGGAATTAATGGTGCGATTGTCCATTGGACAAACGCTGGAATTTAAAATTAAAAGAATTCTACTCATGCAACCAGCTTTCAACTGGAAACTGTTTCTTTAAAACTAAAGTCCAGTAATTAAAGACGTACATGTAAAGTGACCAAGAGTTATGCACCCTAAAAATTATATGCTATAATTATGTTCATCACAAACAATCTAAAAACATTAGTTACAATAAAACAAACATTAAAGATGAAAACTGAATAATTGACTGTACAGTATGTTAAAAATTCCTAAAATTATATTATAAGAGGGTATGTGTACACACACACACACACACACACACACTGGTATTTCGTAACTACAATGCATTTTCATTGTATTGATTTGACGATGTCATTGTATTAATCTGACGATGAGAAAGAACCCGGACTCTTCCATTTTGGCGATAAGATGCCATACACAGGCGTCAGTGAAAATCTGAAGGTGTCACTAGTTTTTGTAAACCTCTCGCCTTTCGCGCTCGTTTGACCACGACGACGACTTTTCATAATCGACGAAGTTTTAGTTTTGTCCTTTTTTGTAAAAGTATACTGAAAGACATAGTTATCTCACGGAATGCCAGTTTCTACATACAACGTGTACGATTGTCTCCCCTGCCGTGAGTCTCTATACATGTATCCACAAAATTGACATTTGACAATCTACTGACGGACGTGTGTAGGCGGTACACAAGTACATGTCTATATTTTTCCAGCCAGAATGTGGGATGATGGCTTGATTGGATGAATTTCAATCACCTGACTATATTGAGCTGCAATTGAATTCTGTTGTTTACTTGCCTTATTGCCTAAGAAAATGAGAGTTTGCAGCCATGGGTTAGAGTTTGTAGACGAACGGTTAATGTAATTTTATTTTTTATTTTCACAGTGTGCACTGGTTGGAGTTCGGAAAATGCAAAATCCATTTCATCCAACTCATCAGCGATATCTCCTTCAAATGTTTGGTACTTACAGATGTTGAGGCACACGGACACGCGCACTAAAGGATACTGTTTTCAAAAACTTAATAAAACTGAAGAGTCAACAAAGGGAGTGAAGCAAAACTAGGAGCAACGCGAGCAGGAACAAGGCAAGAATATACAAAGCGTACAGAGTAGAGAGATTTTAAATTTGTTTTAGAACACGTCAGTGAAATGAATTGAATACTTTTACCAGAGAGGAATGTTTAAAATGAAAAAGCGTGTATTTAAACAAAAAGTAAATACGAGGTATTTGCAGTATGGGCACCCACATGTCGTTGACTGTCTCTCTGTGCAACCCCCCCCCCCAAAGATACAAATAAGATACAAATATACATACGCATATATTTGTGTGTGTGTCTCTCTCCCTGCTTAGTATGAAACGATCTAAACTGTAATTGATGGATTTTTGTTGTTGTTGTGAACTAAAATAATGTGATGGGCACACGTACAATTGCACACTCAAGTATACATAAAATGTACACACACTGGCGAACCAACAACAGACACACTTAGGTACATATATGTAATGCACACTAAAGCAAAACTACACATATGGACGTATATATGCATACCAACAAACATGATGCACCAACAGGCACATAAAACACACGTACAAACGCATACACACAGACTCTAAAGCAATAAATAATCAGCATACAAAGTTGCAAGAAAAGTTCATAAACAGAACGCTCATACACACAAGCACAAGCACACACACACACATACACACGATCACAAAAACACTATCCTTCAAAAGTAACTGAAAAATGAAAATTTGAATAGATTCCATGTGACAGTAACGTACAAACAAATAACGTACTGACCTGAAATTAATACTGGACAAAGCAAGGAGTAACAAAACGCTACGCAATACATTTCCCTTACCAGTAACGTTCGGAAATTTGCCGCTTTATCTGATAGTTATGCCACGAAACTTCCGGCTTTCTCGACCAATTATTCGGAGACCCACATTAATGGAAGCCAGAACTGCACCGAGAACCTTCATTATGGCGTGGACTTTCAGCACTGATAGCTATTCCTAGTGCAATATATACTATTATATTATATGCGATAGCTACAGATGAGCAGACACACTCATAACTCTTGAGCTAGTGCAGGAGTAGGTTACTATGCGATTGTCTCCTAGTACAGTAGTTCGTATGTGGATAGCTTTCGCAAGTTCTACTTCCTCTGCTGGTCATTAAAAGTGGGGCACGATTGTTTTGTACTACAGCAGTTTCGCCAAAGATTCCTAACGCCGCAACGTTTGGTAGACCTGTACTAGACACACTGGTTTGGTAGACCTGTACTAGACACTGGTTTGGTAGACCTGTACTAGAGACACTGGTTTGGTAGACCTGTACTAGAGACACTGGTTTGGTAGACCTGTACTAGACACACTGGTTTGGTAGACCTGTACTAGACACACTGGTTTGGTAGACCTGTACTAGAGACACTGGTTTCCAGCTTACAGTAAACGGCTGAAAGCAAGTGATCATTATCTCTATGTCGACACGCTTCAGTCAATCGGATGACCGGGTATGCAGAAACCAGGAGGGTGGAATGTCTGTAAGAAAATGGAAATATTGATTTCTGGCAAACTATTTTGCCGTGGAATTATTGATGAAAACGCTGGCTGGTTTCGCCCAGACAGGAGTTGGTACACGCAAATGACGATAAATGACAAATGCGAAAAGGACAAAGAAATGGAAGGGTGACACCGTACGAAAAGCCAGTCAGTCTTGTCAAAGGTCAGAGCGACCAGTGCTAAATCCGTCAGTTCCAAAAAAGAAAATACAATGCGTAATTTTTGTTCCTCAGAATTGTTAGTGCTAAGGTAATATACTTTGTTCCGCGGTTAGTGCTTTAGTAATATATATATATATCGCCTGTTTCGCTGTTAGCGCTATGGTAATATGTATATAGTCGTCCGTTGCGCCGTTAGCGCTATGGTAACATGTATATAGTCGTCTGTTAATAGCGCTATGGTAACATGTATATAGTCGTCCGTTAATAGCGCTATGGTAACATGTATATAGTCGTCTGTTAAGCTGTTAGCGCTATGGTAACATGTATATAGTCGTCTGTTACGCTGTTACGCAATTATTATTTATTATGCGCATCTTCTCATTTAATGCCTATTTGCTTCATTTTCATTCAAACATCTCGTTCTCATTCAAACATCTCGTTTTCATTCACAAATCTCGTTTTCATTTACACAACTCTGTCGTTTTCATTCTTACAGCTTATTTATTTATTAATAATCTGTAACCGAAGTTGCTAGTTAGAGCGGTCAAATCGCGTGGCCGATTATGCAATTAGCCGCACCCGCATACGCCACACATAGTAAAAGTGGACACTGGAAATGTACAGAGAGGTAAGGATGACAGTAAGAGTGGGGGGAATGTTGACAGGATGCGGGATGCCCTATATGGACGTTTGCGTTCCGCACAATGACAGGATATCTGTAGGTTGACCCAGAACCATTCATATATAATATATATATAATACAACACTAGCCAAGAGAATTTACACGATTTATAAAGCAAAACCTTCACCAATTCCTCTGGCATACAGCATGAACCACCACAATTTACTCGACTGTACACCACTGACACCATTTGTACAAAACTAAACACCACAATTCACTCAGCTGCTCAGCATTACTTACATCATTACTTACATCCCTGGTTTATGAAGCTAAAATACAATTCACTCATCAATGAAAACCATTTTCTCCGGTATGCAACACTAACCGCTACCAGTGTATTAATGACACAACAACACCATACAACATGACAGCCGAATATAGAAAACGTTTATTAGTACCAATAGGATGGGTCTAACAACACCATACAACATGACAGCCGAATATAGAAAACGTTTATTAGTACCAATAGGATGGGTCTAACAACACCATACAACATGACAGCCGAATATAGAAAACGTTTATTAGTACCAATAGGATGGGTCTAACAACACCATACAACATGACAGCCGAATATAGAAAACGTTTATTAGTACCAATAGGATGGGTCTAACAACACCATACAACATGACAGCCGAATATAGAAAACGTTTATTAGTACCAGTAGGATGGGTCTAACAACACCATACAACATGACAGCCGAATATAGAAAACGTTTATTAGTACCAGTAGGATGGGTCTAACAACACCATACAACATGACAGCCGAATATAGAAAACGTTTATTAGTACCAATAGGATGGGTCTAACAACACCATACAACATGACAGCCGAATATAGAAAACGTTTATTAGTACCAATAGGATGGGTCTAACAACACTAATTAACGAGAACGGACTCGGTGTAACATCGTGAGATGTGGATAACTTTGTGAACAAAAACGCCACTTAGCCAGTTGTGCAAACGTAAAATTACAAATTAGAAGTGTGTAACAACATTAACCAACACTAATTAGCTGATGTAACAACTGTAACAACCCACCATTTAGAAGGGTGTTACAACTATTCAGTTATGCCAGTGAGCTGGTTGTAACTACACCATCCAAAGAATTGTCACAAATATGTGGTTTGAATTCTAAAAAGGTCCTAAAGAAGAAAGCGAGTACGCAAAGTTAGGTGATTATTGCACAGAACCACAGCCAAGTGGGAGAAAGAACAGTTGCTTAAGTGTAAGTACTTATAATGAGTGAGGTACCGAAACAGGTCTGCAGATCTATTTTGACTATTGTTATATGGGTTCAGACATGAGAACCATCTGTCTAGTAAAAGTACTAAAAATGAAGTGAACAGAATTAAGTAACTCATATCACTCACACACACACACACACACACACACACACACACACACACACACACACACACACACACACACACACACACACACACACACACACACACACACACACACACACACACACACACACACACACAAACTCACTCGTGCACGTACCCACATGTGAACAACACAATCATTATCATCAAGCACAAACTATCAAGACTTCAAGCATGACTTCTCAAGGAATGCAGTCACTTGCAAGAATTTTGTCTGCATGCGCCGTTGAAGTAAATCGTGCACTGGTGGAAGTGGACATACCCCCCAAAAAAAAATAATTCACACGACGCGAAAAAGCAAATTTGCAACGTACGCCTGTTTTCACTTAGACAAAATCTATTTATAACTTTCACTATTGCACAACCAATATTCTGTAAGAAAACTAATAACTAAAAATATAAAATAAAAATCGTTGCAAAGTTCGACAATGAGAATGGTTGTCAGTTCAATATGCACTTCTTGTGTAGAAGTCCATTATTCTGTATAACGATGTGTAGATTTACTCTATTCTGTATGACGATGTGTAGAAGTCCATTATTCTGTGTGACGATATGTAGATTTACTCTATTCTGTGTGACGATGTGTAGATTTACTCTATTCTGTGTGACGATATGTAGATTTACTCTATTCTGTGTGACGATATGTAGATTTACTCTATTTTGTGTGACGATATGTAGATTTACTCTATTCTGTATGACGGTGAAAAAGTCCATTATTCTGTATGACGATGCGTAGAAGTCCATTATTCTGTGTGACGGTGTGTAGAAAATCACCATTCTCTAAAACAGTGTGACTAAAATTCGTAAATATAGTGACGAGAAGCACTCTCCGCCTCTTAAAATAATTTTCTGACACTTCAAGGAGCCGGGTGAAAACCAGTAAATTGTTTTTATAATTTATTTGTAAATATTTGGAAGTAATTGAGGATCTCTCCCCGTCCTCTGTCTCTCTCAATAAACTAAACAATAACAGTGATATCAGGTGAGAACTGCCTTCTGTACTAAATTTTAGAACGAGCAAATTTACTAGCACAAGAAACGAGTGACGATTCGTTACAACGTGATGAAGACGGATTTTTTTAAAGTACACAAGAACAGGAATTAAATGCTATTCATAGCTCCCTAAAAATACACGAGAACAGGAATTAAATGCTATTCATAGCTCCCTAAAAATACACGAGAACAGGAATTAAATGCTATTCATAGCTCCCTAAAAATACACGAGAACAGGAATTAAATGTTATTCATAGCTCCCTAAAAATACACGAGAACAGGAATTAAATGTTATTCATAGCTCCCTAAAAATACACGAGAACAGGAATTAAATGTTATTCATAGCTCCCTAAAAATACACGAGAACAGGAATTAAATGCTATTCATAGCTCCCTAAAAATACACGAGAACAGGAATTAAATGTTATTCATAGCTCCCTAAAAATACACGAGAACAGGAATTAAATGTTATTCATAGCTCCCTAAAAATACATAAGAACAGGAATTAAATGTTATTCATAGCTCCCTAAAAATACATAAGAACAGGAATTAAATGCTATTCATAGCTCCCTAAAAAAAAAAAAAATACATGAGAACAGGAATTAAATGTTATTCATAGCTCCCATAGCTCCCTAAAAATACATAAGAACAGGAATTAAATGCTATTCATAGCTCCCTAAAAATACATAAGAACAGGAATTAAATGTTATTCATAGCTCCCTAAAAATACATGAGAACAGGAATTAAATGTTATTCATAGCTCCCTAAAAATACATGAGAACAGGAATTAAATGTTATTCATAGCTCCCTAAAAATACATGAGTGTGACGATGTGTGACAAATTCTGTGTCATGACCTCGTGACCCAATTGCTCGTTTCAAAATTAAAATTTTGAAAGGACCTTTGTCGAAATTCACCCGTGATACATCAGTATCGAGAAGCTTCTAGCAAGGTCAGATTGTTGCATAACTTTAGGCCATTGTCCACCACCTTCGAGATCAACAACATACCACGTGAGCGGTCACGTGATGCGTTCAATGCAGTTTTATAAAATATGATCATAGGCGCGAAAACATTCACACTCACTTCGTTACGGACCACCGACGGAGAAAGACGCGTTTTTTGCTCACAAAATGCTTCCCACTTCAAGGCAATCGCGCTACGGAGTACCGGACAAGGACGGCTTTTCCAATCACCACTTATACAACTGCACAAAGGCAAGCTGCACCACGTGCAAAGAAATCGAAACAACCATCAAGAGAGAAGACTTCTTAATTTTAATAAGACCATCAGAATTATACAGAGCGATAGACAACACTCTTCAATCCCTTCAAGGACAATATCTGAACCGAAAAATGGCCAGCGTCGAAGCCAAAGCCGCCTCCTTCGAGATAATACAGTACTACGGCAACATGGGCGCAAGGAAAAAAGAAACACACAAGACAAAGACCTGGACGTGTACGCAAGACACACAAACCCCACCGCCGCGAAGCACAAAAGCTAAAGAAACACAAACTGAGACGGACGAGAAGACAACGAAAGAAACACAGACGACAAAACACTGCGAAAATAAGAAAACTAAGAAGACAACACTCACGACTGCCCACACGCAAACGGAAAAAAATGAGGCATCTACTAAGGACACTCAAACAAGGACGGAGACAAAAGACAAGGAGACAAAAACAGAGCCCACATCAAGGAAAGATGCCGATAGTAATACAGACAACGTCACAAAAATTAATCAAACTTTCGCCGCCACGACGCAGACAGACAAGAAGAAAAAAAGAAACCGCCCTCCTAAGTGGATCAGAGTACAACAAAAATTAGAAAAAAGAAATCGGGAATATTATGAACACAACCAAAACGAGAGAGACCAGTTACCACCCGCCGAATTCTTATGGTGGCTGTTCAACACCTACAACCAACTACACCAGCTGCCAAGGCATCCTGGACGTCCCCAGAACGGAAACCGATGGCGGACTAAGTACAACGAACCAACGCACCACAGAGGGACACGGTATTGAATATAGTTTTCAGTAATTTTTTTTCTTTCTTTTTTTCTTTCCGGAGTATGACTACATCACGGGGGAAGAAATCGCCAGTCTGAAACTCGGAGAGGTCCCTTGTGCTCTGTAGAAGTACACACGGACCAGTCAGCCACGGACATACACCGGCAATTACTGGATTTTTTTATTTTTTTTTTTCCCCTCTTTCCAGCGCCTCCGAAATAACACCAACAGTGCTGGAGTGACTAACTCTATTTAACTTCTAATTTAAAAAAAAAAAAAAAATTAAAAAATAAAATATAAAAAAAAAAAAAAAATTACATCGCACAAACGTCTAAGAATCACTCAAAGCATAACAATGACGAACACGACGACATGCCCGCACCCTGGAAAAAAGTGAAGGATGCGATGCCCTGGTGGAGCGCCTCCAAAGGTGAGAACATCTCTGATGAAAGCCTTAAAACCACGCTCAACCAGGAGGGAAGTTAACGTGACTACTACTACTACTACGAAAACATTCACTCACTCCCAGATCGGCAGACGCACAAGACAGCTGCATTAGCTCCGTCCCGCCGCGTACCAGAGTCGTATGAGAGTCGAAAGATGAACCCGCTAAAGCAGTAAATCTACTTTTAAGAGCCGGGTTCTATGTTATTCCTCTCTACCTTCGTACTTCTTGAGTCGTACGCCGACTCGGGTGTCTTCATGACCCATACGTGAACAACACGTTAAAGTACATTGTGTTAACTACGGTTAACGATCGTCACAAGTACATTAGCGATGCAGTAATTGAGTGGACATTGACTGTTATGCTATGCAGTACTGACGATGAGCCAAAGTGATGTGGACAAGTTCTAACCAGTTGAACCCCACATGCGACCAAGAGTGTAGTTAAGTATATCTACTAGGGTCCAGGATCAAGTGACTATTTGGCAAGATAATTCTCGTTAAAACCATTAACAAAGACGGTAGAACAAGAGATAACCTCTGTGTTGAATCATAGACTTCGTGCTCGTGATTAATCGTTGCTGTTAATTGTTAAACTTATTAAATCTTATTTCATTTTGTTAAGAACCTCTTTTTGTAGTAAATTGTATGCATATAGACCAAAAAACGTGGATTGGGTGGGGGCTGTTTGAGCTAAACGAATGACGTAATGAATGCATATGTATCTAAGAGAGTTTTTAACGATTTCCAATCTAGCTAATGTACGCAAATTATCAGTTTCGTAAATCTGTGATCTAGACTACAAAGATGCATTTTTAATTTAGTCGAATGATGATTTGAGCAACCAGTCTGTTTAGGTTAAACGAGAGGGAATTAATTTAAATAATAAATTAAGGTTCTATAATTTCCTAAGCAGGGTCTCTAAATAAATACTGGAAACGTAACAATGAGAACAGGAATTAAATGCTATTCACAGCTCCCTAAAAATACATGAGAACAGGAATTAAATGTTATTCATAGCTCCCTAAAAATAAAGAAATAAATAACAAGAGTAGAACACGTTAAACAGAAATAAATTCTCTATGAATGAAAACAAATATATATGCTACCAGTCGTTACATTTATCAACACCATCTCTTTAATAATAACAATAAAAAAAAATTACTTTTGAAGGTAAAATATTTTGTAGAATGCATGATTATGTCATAACTCTCACATTTAGTTGTTGATGCTAGTTGTAGTTAGGGTGAAATATAATTAGAGAATAATTCATTAACACTGCGAAAATTTTACTGATTTGTTGGTCACAAAATAAAACGAAAATCGTGACTGACTTGTTGGTCACAAAATATAACGAAAATCGTGACTGACTTGTTGGTCACAAAATATAACGAAAATCGTGACTGACTTGTTGGTCACAAAATATAACGAACAATAAAACAAATTGTTCAAATTATCTTCTGTGATATCACAAGTTTTTGGACCCACCTTGTCACAGATAGTTTTCCGAACCCCTTTCCCATACATTATCGATAGATCCTTTACTCTCTCCAGTCGTAACACTATATCTTCATTTCCCATACATTATCGATAGATCCTTTACTCTCTCCAGTCGTAACACTCTATCTTCATAATGCGAACAGGCAAGTCCTTCGGCATTTGCGCACATCACCGAAATTAGCGATACTTGAAAAAAAGTAGCGTGAAACAAACAACCATCAACACGATTCATCTGAAGAATAAACGGGAATCATTTCAAGTTGGACAGTGAAGGGAGTGGACAGTGAAAGAATAATGCTTATAAAACATAATGCCGATATCAAAGAGAGGAAAGACAATAAACATTCAAATGTACATAACTCAAACACGAATCGTAATTCCCATTCATTTCACTTTACCTTTATAATGTTTGAGCGGTTAACAGCTGTTGTGAGATGCAGAGGTAGATTTGAAACTGCTGTCTGTCTTTCACCGCTCTATCGGAGAATCCGACGATCAGGCTTCTGTGTATTACTCTTCGTTAGGCATTACCGCCCTTGTACTGTTGACACGAACTCTAAGCGCCGTGACCCCAACTTGCTGAACCTGTACCCCACTCCACACGAGGAAGCGACGTCATGTAGATACAACTGCGGTTGTGTCATCGCCATCATTGTGCGTAGGTGTTAAAGCGAGGGAGGGGAGGAACACAGCAAAAAAACCGAAACAAAACTGTGGCCACTTCCATTGGGATTTACACGATCTCTTAGAATCAAGATAATGGGTCGTCTCAGTTTTGATGATCATCTTATTACGATGACCTAGATATCATCTACCCGTCCATCTTCGTTCCTTCTCCCTCCTCGTCGATTTACATTGGTGCAATCTACCGTATCAAATTAATGACGTCATTCGATTTCAAAAGAGGACTTTCGGACATTGAGTATAATGCACGGGACACTGTAAGCTTTGCATATCACTTTCACGAATTCCATTTAAGATATTGGAAATGTAAACTCATCGTCCATTTATAATGTCCCAGTTTTCCTCGCTTGTCATGCAGTGTGTGGTTTATAAGTATGTTCGTTAACCCGTATGCTTACAATCAACTGAAATAAAATGGACGTGCATGTTGATTGACACCTCACTTGCGTTTCAACCATTTTCTATTCTCCCCTTTCCCCAGGGAGAATTTTTTAAAAATTGTAAAAAGAAGAAAAAAGGATATAATGGAGAGCGCTGGTCGTGCCACACATGCGCTCATCTGGGCAACGTAACAATGCATCCATATGCGTCAGCATCCCTCTGTTGTCAAACCGCCTCTCCTCTGTCGCAAGGGTGGCGACTGTTTGTACAAGGGGCTGAAGGCACAACTTGTATACTACCCTGTCCTGCGAATACATGACTGATTGTCTGTCCCTACATTATGTATCTCTATGGCAACTAGTTCACGCGTTCAATGTGATGCATACTTCAGATGGTGAGAGGATGAAAGTTTGAAGTTGTTATTTTCTTTGAAAATTGGAGTTAATTAAAATGTGCTTAAAAAGTGTGTGTGTGTGTGTGTGTGTGTGTGTGCGTGTGTGTGTGTGTGTGTGTGTGTGTGTGTGTGTGTGTGTGTGTGTGTGAGTGTATAATTCTATGTGAGTGTTTTTGAATGTGTTGAGATTTTTGTTTGTGAGTGCTTGTATTGACTGTTTGTGTGTGTTTTAATAAAATATAAAGAAAATTGGTTCAGAATGACAATCAATGCCTCCTGTATAAAACAAGTTTACACAATTTGAATTTTCAAAAATGCAAAGAAAAAAGACAGAACAAAGAAAGAAAATCTAAACTAAATAAAGAGAACATTAGGATAAAATAATGAAAAGTACAGGGAATATTTAGCAAAATAATGAAAAAATTGAGAACACTAAGGCAAATGGACGAGAAATATTAAGTCAGTTAGACAAAATAATACAAAATAGTGAGAACATTCAAAGAACATTTAGACGAGATAATGAATAGTTTGAAATGCTTATAAAATTATACATTAAAAACATTGAAATTTGACAGCGTCAACTTCCAAAGCTTGTTGATTTTGATGGGTGAGTGTCTGTGTACGTATGTTTGAAAGGATAGGAAAAGTCTCTCTCTCTCTCTCTATAAATAAAGAGAGAATGTTGTGGTGGGTGGTGGTGGTGGACAGCTGGGAGATGATTTACACTCCCAAATTCATTTCGCTCCACATTTGTATTTCTTACAATTCACGGACTATGAACGTGTCTATAAATGGAATTGGTTGACTATCTCTAGTGTGCAACATTCCCAGCCCCTTACCGGTGTCAAGCAGGTTAGTCTGGTCCAAATGGTATTTTTTGGCTATGGCCATAGTGAATCAACATTTTTGCAGAAATGGAAAGTCACAAAATGGACTACACCCACACCAGTGGAAAATTCTTTCCAAATGGTCTAGTCCAACTGGTTGTGTCTAGGCAAAGCTGCAGTAGTACTTTCATGAAATTTTCATAGCAAGGTCACAAGTTTATTGCTCACGGTATTATTGTCAAGTCCACGTTTCCCTTTTCACATTGTAGAACACTGACTAGCCGCTATTCTCTCGAGTCCATCTGGTGCTCTGCCATGTTAGCTCCATCAGACAAAACAACAATTGTAGCAATTTCCAGTAACTTCCTTGTACCAGAAATTCTACGATGTAGTCAGCATACTTTGCCACCATACATCAACAGAGTGCAGTGTATTCCTTACACTTACACACTGCAGTAGATACTTCTCATATCTAGCATGGTCATAGCAGTTTATAAAATCAGTAAACCAGGAGATTTAAGTAAAACAAGGAAAGGCTGCTCATTCCCTGTAAAATATAATCAAGGAACAAACATTAAGTTACCAGTTTATTCACCTTTAACTCCATTCTTTCTTACATTCAAGTTTCAACTTACAGTTTCCTGCAACAATATTTATTAGCCCAATATACCCACACAGCATAATAAATGAAATATATTAATTTTATGAACGCACTCTCTAGAAACAATGTAATGTGTTTAGTATACTATATACCCACACAGCATAATAAATGAAATATATCAATTTTATGAACGTACTCTCTAGAAACAATGTAATGTGTTTAGTATACTATATACCCACACAGCATAATAAATGAAATATATCAATTTTATGAACGCACTCTCTAGAAACAATGTAATGTGTTTAGTATATTTATATACGAGAATCGTAGCTAAAAATGTGTAGAAATAGTAGTCTACTCACATAAAACATCTCTATGTAAAACACTAGCATAACCATATCAATAGCAAAATATTTCTAAGTCCATTCTCTCTCAATCAGTCAGTTAACTTACCATTAAGCTAACAGCCACTTTTCATGACCAGACTTCTTGACACACCAAATTTAAAGTGATTAGACAATTGAATTCTCTACAGCAGATAAACTTTTGATTTCAGCGCATTGACTGTTCTTGTTCTTGTAAACATTGAATAATAAAAACTACTCATCCAATTGAAACTGGTTTGGATTGCATTACACATTTTACCACATTCTCGAGTGTTTACTCCAACTCTGACACTTACAAAATTACCATCATAAGTAGTGCCCAAGGTCGGGTCACTTCAACAATTTAACAATTTATATAACAATTAATTTTAGAAATCGGATTAAGCAAATTTACTCTGCCATACCATAATGAGAACACAAATTTGTGTAATATATCATTTAATTAAAAAACTCAAAATTGTATTATTTATATAATATTTTAACGACTAAACACAAGTAGCTTTTAAATTCTAATTATATGAACATGAAATCAATACTTTTCTGTTTGAACATGAATTCTTTAAAATCTAACATATGTCTATGTGTCTCCAGAAGTAAACATGAAATAAATGATGTTTGAAATGCTGGGGACTGTGTTGTCTATGTTTTAGTTCAGACACAGTGCATACACGCTAGATGGAATTATTCTTTCACACACATATACAGAAAATTGAGAGGCGTCATGACAGCTGGAGGTTCTTGTTTAACATTTTTATTACGAAGGTTTTTATTTCCGGCAAGCCCGGAAAAAATGTCTACAGAACCGTCTCTTGATTTTTCGTGGCGGATGTTGAAGCTTTGTAAAGGTGAGGAAAATTTGTTCCAGAGTTGTCTGGTGTACAGAGTAGTCCTCTAAATTCAACTCTTTCTTGGCCTTCTCCATAGTGCCAAACAGCTGTGATAGAGGGGTATCAAGATCTGGTACCTATTCAGCGTTTAAAAACAGCAAACCAACACCATTAGTAAATATGAGTAATTTTTAAAGAAAATAACGATTAATTACATTAGAAAATAGCAGTATAACAAAACGGAGTGTATTAATGAGGTAGCTGGAATTAAATATTTGATATTATTAGAGTCAGAGATAAAAAAGATAAAAAAATAATGTTGGAATGAACTTAATATCTGGTAATCAAAGTGGCTGGAAAATTAATTATTACAATTAAGGTGAAAGTAGTATCGTTCATAATACCGCTCAAAACAAAATAAAACACAAACCAGTTTGAAGTTTTCATTGCATACTGTTTAAAAAAATATTTAAATCATGATTCATTACTGATTATTGTTAACAAATTTCAATTCATAAACCACTAAAGCACGTGCACACACATGCAGTCAAAAACACATACAATTTGACAGACACTCACCAACATTTGGTTGTACTAAAATATTTTTCAGACACATACAAACCTGAAAATGGATATAGCCCTGTTGATCATCAAATATTTTGCTTCCCGGAAACTTCTGGAAAATAAAGTCTATTAGTGAATCGGGTGGAGCTAACTCGCCATTTTCCAGAGGGGCCAATTTGACCGTCAAGGTGTAGCCGTGTCCAAACTTGGACTTGAGATGCTGCGGGCTCCCCAAGCACTGTAATTTACCGTTGACCATGATGGCAATACGGGTACATAGTGCATCGCATTCCTCCATGCTGAGAAACACACACAACAATCATCCCTTTAATTATTTCACAAATTCATTACACACACGTGCAATAACTATTTCTTTAGTTATTTCACAAATCTAGCACACAAAACAACCATCCCTTTAGTTATTTCACAAATCTAGCACACAAAACAACCATCCCTTTAGTTATTTCACAAATCTAGCACACAAAACAACCATCCCTTTAGTTATTTCACAAATCTAGCACACACAACAACCATCCCTTTACTTATTTCACAAATCTAGCACAAAAAAGAACCATCACTTTAGTTATTTCACAAATCTAGCACACACAACAACCATCCCTTTAGTTAATTCACAAATCTAGCACACACAACAACCATCCCTTTAGTTATTTCACAAATCTAGCACACACAACAACCATCCCTTTAGTTAATTCACAAACTCATTATTCTCCATCTAGCTATTCCTTTCTAACAATAGAATCAAAGCGCAGTAAAATGTTACTGTATTACAGACTTTTGTCACGGTTATTAAAAAGAACTTTATTACTGTTTATAAAAAGACAAAACAAAGAAATAAAAAGCACGAGAAATAAAAGGAATATTAAAACACAGCACAAAATAGATTATTAAAGGCACATAGGATAAAAGTACTATAAAAAGGACATAAAATGGACTACTAAATGTACAGAAAACACAAGGATTATTAAAAGACAGAAAAAAGAACTAATAAAAACTCAGAAAGCAAAAGGACGATTGAAAACATTAAAATAAACAACGATTAAAATACATTTAAAAAAGGATGATTGAAAACACATTAAACAAAAAGGACGAGAGAAAAACACTTAAAACAAAAAAGGACGAGAGAAAAACACATTAAAACAAAAAGGATCATTAAAGGCACTATTGCAACTGAGAGAGTAAAGAATTAATGAAAACACATAAAGCAAAAGATTATTTAAAGACCTAAAGCATAAAGACTATTAAAAGCACACAATGCAAACAGATAAATAAACACGAAAGAGGACAAGGACTTTTTAAATGTAGAAGTAACAATCAGTCTTATTAAAACTATTTTATCGTTTAAATTAAAACGTCAGAAAAATTACCTATCATGCTCAAAAGAGCGATTTACTACTATTTAAAAATATTAAGATTTGAATACGATTATTAAAAACATTTTAAAGTCGTTTTCATTAACCCACTATTTTGATGATGAAATGAACGTTAATTGTGGCCGAAGCTTTGATTGTTGAATTTAAGCAGGAGCAATTCATAATCCATTTTAAAACTGACTGTTTATCAAATTGTTCTAATATTATATATCTGAAATACATCACCCATTTTATCACATATCATATTTTACCTATGTGACGTCAACACAATTTACCTATGTGACGTCAACACAAACGTCTTGCCGCTCGCTCGAATTCTGGACAATACAGTCCAAAGCTGTCTCCGAGCCAAAGGGTCAAGGCCAGTGGATGGCTCGTCTAGCAGGATGACTGCTGGATCTCCGATAAGAGCTATGGCCGTGCTAAGTTTTCGCTTCTGTCCCTCACTGTAATACAATATAACTGTCCATGTAAATGAGGTAATTTAAAAAGAAAAGATAGAGAAGAGGTGTGACCGTGTTAAAGTGTTCCTATGGCCTTCACTTAAGAACATAATAACTCTCTTTGCAAATGAAGTATTTTTCTTTAAAAATCTTCAGTTACTGATGCTCACTGTTACTATGGCCGGGAGTGATGAGTCTGTGTTGAACAGTGAAGAGTTGTTAATGTATGGGCACGCCCTACCAATGACTGCTTCACTTTACTGAATAATTGTACGAATGTCTCTTCTCCTGTGCTCTAAAAATGACAGATACTCTAGTTTTCAAACAATCGTAAACTTGTTTTTATTTTCGCACGAGTCCTTACCAACTACTGATTCTTGGAAGACTGCTTGCTAAATCTATTGACCTGAGTGTAAGTGTAGTGGGTCTGATACCCATTTACCAATCAGGGAGCTAATCCACGCCAGACCTTGACCTGTGTGTGAGTGTAGTGGGTCTTGATACCCATTTACTAATCAGGGAGCTAATCCACGCCAGACCCTGACGTGCGTGTGTGGAATACAATAATATTAATATTTCGGTTACCGCTTCTTTTGTTGTTACAGATTAGATTAGCTAACTAGGTCTTTGGGGCTATCTTCCTATTAGAATTGCTGCCCATCATCAAATATCAGATTTCTATTCGTTCTCATGCCCAAAATACCACAGTTCTCGTTAATAAGATGTAGGGAGACAGTATTTAACAATTCTCGTTAATAAGATGTAGGGAGACAGTATTTAACAATTCTCGTTAATAAGATGTAGGGAGACAGTATTTAACAAATTTTAATTACTAATGAAAATAAATATTTCATCAAAAGCACAAATCAAACGTAAATACTTCATACAAAGACACAATGTAAGGCTAACATAAAATCAGTAAATTATCGATTTGTTCACATCCACTAAAGCCATTGTCTTGTACATTCGCACATAAAAATATGGTGGATTAATAAGTTTACAGAAAAAGTCCTATAAAAAGGTAACTTGCCCAAATAATGTTCACTCAGTGTTACCTTAATTTTCACTTCTAGTATTATGGAGAATAACTACTAACTACCTCTGTAAATCAAATAACAAAGAACGCAACTAAGAAAGCTTAAAGAAATAAAGTAAATAGGAAGAAACACATACATTCACAGACTCTCTCTCAGAGAAGTTGGCTTAACTAAGCGGGTCCTTCATGCGTGGGAAGCTGGCAGACTACAAGTGAGTGGGGTGGGGGTGGTCGCCTTGAACCGGCTGGGACAACTCACTATACGATGCCTGCTAAGGACACAACAATGACAGGTATGATTCTGTAACAGCCCTCACAAGACTCTGACGTTGTATCCTCTAACCTTCAACAACTACCAGCCTATCATTCCAGCACTACAGCAATTACAAATGATCAACGTCGATAGAGTATAGAGAGTGAACACAAAAAGGTGTTGAATAGTAAATATTAACAATTCTTCACACACACAATCACAGGTTAAAACTAACACTTTCACTCACACACACCAACTTAGTTAATGACTATTATTATTATTAATTAATTAATCATTCTTAACTAATTACAAGTGATGGAAATTTTAATATATGCTATTAATATTCTTCAGAAGACACCACTCATCTCTCTGACTTGGCGGATATGCGGGCGCTGTAAACATGTTCTCTCTTCCCCCAACATTAAGGACATTTACCGTCACACAATTTTCCTTAAGGGAAAATGTCTTACTAAAGAAGAAGACAAATCCGTCTGTAATCTATATTTAGCGAGCCCCCATTCATTCACTTTCTTCTTCAAATAAGTTTATCAATATGCATAAAAAGGTCAATAAATTAAAAGTAAATTAAAAATAAATTTTTAAAATCAATAATCAAACATATTAATGACAAATACATAGATTACTTGATATCGATATTTCCACGAAACCATGTTCAAATAATGTCCTTACTGCACAGTCTTTATGCAGAAAAATACAATTCAAGTCAATACAAATCACAGGATATTTCTTATCAGAGAACAGAAATAGAGTTATTAGCGATAAGTGATAATGGTCTTTATGTCTTTATGTAACCTTGTTTAGACAAAGCTGCAATTGTCATTTTCATATCAAAGTCACAAGTTCATTGTCCATGTCAATTTTCATGTGTCTCTCTCTGCACATGTTAAAAACACTGATGTGCTGTTATTCTCTCAAGCCAACCTGGCATTTTCTTCCACTGCACCAGTTTCCTCAAGCAGAATAATGATTATAGCGATTCTAGTACTTCCTTATACTAGAAATTGCTCATGTAGTCAGCATATCTTGGCGTTGTACATCAAAGGTGTGTAGCGTATTCCTTTACACTTACACACAATATGGCAGACAATTCCCATGTCTAATACGGTTGTTTGTAGCAGTTTACGATAAGTAAACCAGGAGATTCACAGTGAAAAGGCTGATTGTCCCTGTAAAAAACACAATCAGGGAAAAATGCTAAGCTGTCATTTTATCACTTTATAACTCCATTCTTCCCAATATTTCAGTCTCAACTTACAATTTTCTACAATGGTATTTATTAGCCCAATACATGCACACAGATTAATAAGTACAGCATATCAAAACAATGTCAAGTGTTAGCACACTACATACGAGTATCTTGGTTCAAACATTTGCAGAAATAATAGTCTACTCACATAATATATCTCTATGTAAAATGCAAGTATAAGACATCAATAGCAAAAATGCATGAAATATTTCTCTCAATTCTCTTTCAACCAGTCAGTTAACTTACCATTAAGCTAACGACCGCCTTTCAAGACTGGACCTTTTTGCCTTTCAAATTCAAGTGATCAGACAATAGCTTTCTCTAAAGCAGGTAAACGTTTTGATCTCAGCCCAATGGCTGATCTCGTTCTCGTAAATCATAATCATTAGATAAATCAAACTACTCACACAGTTGAACTAGTTTGCATTGCATCAGCAATTTCTAGCATATTCTCAACTCATTTTGTTTACTTCCAATTCTGACACTTACAAAAATACCATCATAAGGAGTGCCCAAGTTCGGGTTACACCTTTATATAGCGATTAAGTTGTAAAATAGGGATAGGCAAATTTACTCTGCCACACATCACATGTTAAAACAAACCCTATCATTCACATACACAAACAATCGCAAGTTAAAACTAAAGCTATCATTCACATACACAGTACTCTTACATGTTAAAATTAATAAATTAATGCTGTTACTCACATATAACTGCGTACACAATCACTCACTCACATATTAACACTAACGACAGACACACATGCACAGTCACTTCTCACCTGTAGAAGCTAGTGACTCGATCTGCAGGTTCATCGAGCATCAATATGGAGAGGAGGCTGGTGACAACTCGAGGGAGATGCTTTGGTGGTATGCCCCGAAGTCTGGCGTACATGTTCAGGGTTTCACGCCCCGTCATCTGGTCAATCAGAGCATCTATCTGCGGGCAGTACCCCAAGTTGGCCTGTACCTGTAAGACGAGCCAAGGTAACATCCATTAAAGAGAAATGTCTCTGGCAAATTTAAGAAAATATTTATTTTTAACCTACAGGATATAAAACTTTATGTCCTTTGTAAAATTTGAGATTTCAAAATAGGCTTAGTAAACACTTGGAAATGAATGTTGCCAGAAAATTGGGATCATTTTAATTGTAATATAATTCACACCCGCTATAGTTTTTTGTTTCTTCCGACTGTTCTCCTATGTTCAGTGACACAACAACCTTGATAGTTTATTGTGAAACACACTTAAGAATAATTATACACCCTCAGTATAATATATTAACATACAGTTACTTGATGACAAACTCCTATTTATAAAAAAAATGTATTGAATTGTATATAGGAGTGTCACAGGAAATGAGGGACAGAAATTATATTTTATTTCATTTTAAAAAACCGCTAACAAAACTAGTTGAAGTAACCCGAGTTTTAAGAGGCAAAAGGAAGACTTTACTCTCAATGTTGAAAACGTCGATTCGTCTGAAGCCAGTCTAACTTCACGTATGAATTACCTTATGTACAGAGATTTCATAAAGGAAAGCTGCAAGAATCTCTTTCCATCCGTTTTCCATCTGTCTGATGCCATATATTGAGTAACGAGGCAAAATTACTCAGTATAACTTTTGGCAAAGTGGAAAGTTCACTGTCAAAAAAAACCCGATGTATGCAACGCTGGTTGTGTGCAGTTAACGACACGAGGGACCAATTTGTTCTTCCCCCTGTCTGAGAGTTTGGTTTGACACGTCTATCCCGCAAATTGAGAAGGCTAGCACCGAGATAATCTTACAGATATCCGGATTTCTACACTCAATGTAATGCGACGACACATCCCACTGGACGACTCCACCCGATAATGCTAAACGTCGTTGAGGTGTCCGTTTCCACGACAACCAAGAAACAACGACAGTTATCGAGGCTGACAACAGTCAGCTAAATTTCAGATTTCTCCCCAGTGATAATCTGAAAGTGGTGCCAAGATTCTGCAGAATCTTCACCTGTAATGCGACGCCACAATTGCGTCCTGTCTTCACTTTGAAGTGCCGCTTATAAGTGACGTGTGAGATTACGTCATCTCCTTGGAACTCTGACATTAATAGTGAGTAATAATTAGCATGGCTAACGCGCACATACTAAACTCTAGGACTCTAAGAAAATGAACACTATTATATCGTTTGCAAAATAAGAACTTTAATGTTAAAATTAATGCTTATTCTATATGTCAACTATTGTTAAAGCGGCCCCATTTGCCGCATAAGAATTGTGTAATTAATCTTTATTTTATATTTTGAATTTCATCATTTTCATCTCCCCTTATTTCCCACAGAGTGTATGACATTGGAAAGTTGAATGAATGATTAATGATTTAAACATCAAAAAAAAAAAAAAAAAAAAAAATTAATGATTAATCACTGTGCGAAAGAGTAGTGCCCCCTTTTAAATCGGGAAATAAATAACCTGATTTAAACATCTTTCAACTCTCTTGTTATTCATAGTTTTTGAGAGGGACGAAAGAATTTGTACTATTGTTTTGCACCGTTCGTCTGTTCGTCCATTTATTCACATTCATGATACTCACTCACAACACACACCGCCAATAAAACGTTCCTTGGCATGACATTAATAAACTGGGCCCCACCCAAACATCAATGGTGTATGTCATGTGTGTCTATGTAACAACTTGACGCGACGTAGTACTGGCATACGTCACACGGGCTTTTCTTGGAGGTGCACCGGAGCAGGCCAAAAATAGACTTCACCCCTTGCATCTCTAACTTCAGCTCGGGGTCGGCTTGTAACGAGCCTCCCACTTTGTGACAAGGAGGTTCTTTACAAATCTCAATCTAATTAGATCTTATTGGCTATTATGAGCTTATGGGAAATCTATTTATAGAACCACTGACTGGATAGTACACAAAGGACACTCCGGCCACAAGCTGAGTTGATCTGCTCACTTAGCTAAGTCAAATTCACCTAGAGACAAAAGCTTTGGCTGGTGCACAGTATTTTGGAAAAATTGAAAGATCAGTGCTGCTTTGTCACAGAGCTACCAAAGTCACCAGCGCTATGTCTGCTGTATTTATTTTTTTTAAAAGTGAACTTTAATAAAACAAACATGCAGCAATCTTGGAACCTAAGAGAAGCAACACTCTTTTGGCTTGCCTACCTTTTTGATGTCTTGCTTGATACTGTTCCCACTTATCGTTGCGTCACCACCAGATGCCATGAACTGTCCAGTCAGCATTTTGAACGTTGCGGTCTTGCCCGCCCCATTCTGACCCAGCAGACCAAAGCACTCTTCCTGCGGCACTCCGACACAGATGCGGTTGACTGACACGAATTGGCCATGCCTTTTGAACAGGTTGTTCAGGACCAATACGTCACCCTCAGTTCCGCCTTCTGTCACACGTTTCCGCTCATTGGCCACGTCGTCATCCTCTACTGAGAAGTGATCTATCATTGGCTCTACGGTGTTGGGATGAGTTCCTAATGAGGAAGAAACTCATTATACACACACACTAAAAGGAATTTTCATAAAATATATCATATAATATTAGTATGTATATTAATCAAGAATATGTATCGCATTTTATGTTTAGTTAATTATAAACATTGCTTATTTGTCTGGTCAGGCAATTTTTAATAAATAATTATACCTTACTATAATTATAATGGTTTGAAGCGGAAAGAGGGCGGTGTGTGTGTGTATGTGCGCGCGCGCGTGTGTGTATTTTCAGGCATTTAATAACAAGTTGTTTATGGCGGGTACATGTACTTTTGTAAGATGAAAAATAAGTTTTTAAACTTCATAACTTTACGGTGCCTTGAACACTCTCCAAGAGACAGGTAATAAGGAGAAATTATTTAATTACAAAGTCAAATTCTATTATGGATTCTATGATGAATTTTCCAAAACTTCTTCAAAGCCTCTGTCTTCATGCGCTTAGCGTTTTCCTTGTAAATTTACCAACTTCACTGAACATAATTATGTTGAAGAAAATATCCAAAGCTAACCGTCAAGTTAAAAATAAATCTATTCCTGGGCGTGAGGTGTGTCAGTCTAGAAGTTAAGATGCTCTCTCGGGAAAAGAGCACTCTCAATTAATTGATGCCTGCCGGTAAGGTGTCTTGCACGAGCGTTCTTTTTCTCACTCCGTGTAGGTACTAAACACGCATTGCATACTTTAATCAGAGAGTGTTTATATCAGGTTTAAAATATATACAATTTTGTACCTTGTGTTTACATAAAGTTTTAAGATATACACAGTTTTGTACCTTGTGTTTATATCAGGTTTAAAATATACAGTTTTGTACCTTTTAATAGGGTTAACACAGATTCCACCGAGTCCCCTCGACCACGCTTTCTTTTGTCTCTTATGTAATAGAGTAACTTCTGACGTAACTTAAACTCAATTGCCAGCAAGATGATGAAGTAGAAGATCGCTTGTAACGACAGGCAGAATATGTTTCGACCAGTACCTGGGTATTGCCACGCGAGGTAACTCTCAAAATATCTGGAACATCTTTTCCCACAGTTGCCTAGAGAATTCAGAATAGAAATTAACCAACTATTTCTGTTTCGAGGCACTAACAACAATGACGGTTTAAAGGATGGATAATAAAATAAATAAATACAAACATAAAATAAACACAACGACAACAATAATAATACTAATAATACTGTGGATTTCTATCTCCAAGAACTTCACAATCTGTGTCTCAATCTTTACACCCAACATACTTTTGTACAACAATCCAGTCTAGACTCCTCTGTTACGGAACATGCAAAAAGAAAAGTAGATAAAAAGATGGCTGCTTTGTGAAGATGTAAATAAAATGGAGAAAATGTAAATTTTTTTAACTCATACATTTTTGTGAAAGCAATTTTAAAAGAAAATATTCTAATCACTGAGCTCTTTAAAGAAGAATTTAAAAAGTCGTTAGCCCAGCTGTCTTCTGTAATGCTTCTCAAAGGTACCACTCAATGATTCTGTCCTAACTTCCGGCGTCTGACGCTCCTGTCTTGGCCGTCCCCCATTTAACCAACAGTCCCATGCGCTTGCTGTTCACACCTCTCAACGCTACACGCTAATCTTACCGACATCACGCCTCAGTAGTATGCACACACATTCGTGCTGCCTTCAAACAAATGTACTAAAAATCAAGCAAAATAACACACATAACAAATAGCGAAATCGAACATAATACAAGGTAAGTGCAACACACACACAAACAACAAAAAAACCCTACTTCAGAGGATCTACATCAGAGTAATGCATATTAGTAAGTACATAAAAATAATACACCAATGAATATAGAACATAAATAATGAGTCAGATTTTTAACCCCCATATTATATATATATATATAATATGTGTGTGTGTGCGTGCGTGCCATATTAATATGACTTGCAAAAGATAAATAAAAGAACGACAAGTGCGACAGATCAATAAATTAATTACAACGATGCGCAATCGAGAGTTAAGATTCTTGTACATGCCTGGGCAACACGGGTGGCCCTGTACAAATGTCGGACACATTAACGAATTAGGTACATAGATTTTGCACGACATTTTGGTGCGGTGGTTGACGTAGAAGCTGGTAAAACCCATTCCCAGCGTATAGTGGGGGAACAAGGCCATGAAGAAATAGTCCAAAGCGTCACCAACGTCGGCCATCTCCATGTACGGCAGTCGCAGAATGTACACTGTCATCATGGGGAACATGCCTACCAAAACAGATGACAAGTTTATGATAAAGAGAGATTACTTAAATAACACATTACGTCATCATGGGGAACATGCCTACCAAAACAGATGACACGTTTATGATAAAGAGAGATTACTTAAATAACACATTACGTCATTCTGGGGAACATGCCTACTAAAAAGATGACAAGTTTATGATAAAAGAGAGATTACTTAAATAACATATTACGTCATCATGGGGAACATGCCTACCAAAACAGATGACACGTTTATGATAAAAGAGAGATTACTTAAATCAGACATTACGTCATCATGGGGAACATGCCTACCAAAACAGATGACCAGTTTATGATAAAAGAGAGATTACTTAAATCAGACATTACGTCATCATGGGGAACATGCCTACCAAAACAGATGACAAGTTTATGACAAGAAATGTCTTGAAATAAGACATAACGTCATTGTGGGGATCATGCCTATCAGGCATATGTAGACAACCGTGGCGGAGTAAATTTGCCTATCGCTATTTCTAAACTTAATAATTATATATTTGTTGCCAATGTTAACCAACCTTGGGCACTGCTTATGATGATATTTTTGTAAGTGCTAGAGTTGGAGTAAACAACTCAGGTGGAGAATATATGAGAACATGCTGATGCAATTCAAACCAGTTGCAAGCAGATGAGCAGATTTTCTGACTAATAGTCTCACATCAACTTCAGATTAGCTTCATCTGGTCATAAAGGTGATTGTTAGTTTATGGTAAGTTAACTGACTGATAAAGAAAGAATGACTTAGAACTATTCTGTACATGTTTGCTACTGATCTATGATTTAAATTGGATAATACTTATGTAATTGAAACATTATTTCTATGTTCACTAATTTGATTACGTTGTACATTATACTTGTGAAATTTGATCGATGCTATATTTCTTATGCTGCGTGAATAAGGCTAACGAGTAACATTGCAGAGTTTGTAAGCTGGTGTGTAAGATAGAAAGGAGTTTAGAGATGAAATTTGCCTGAAATTTAGTGCTGCCTTAATTTGATTTTTGCAGAACGGAGTGCACTTTTTTGTTGTTAATAACCTTGTATCCTCTTCAGACTGCAGTGACTACTGTACTCTACCAGATTCACGTTGGCGTGTATCCAGCATTATCACCAAACTAATATGCACGCATGTTTCTGTAAGTTGATTTCTCTGAATTCCGTTAGAGAACCAATTTGACAGAAATTGAAATTTGAGTTTGGTCTTGAGAATTCACGATTATTTTGAACAATCCTCATGGTTTGCTGAGTAGTGCACACAAAAGGTCTGGAACACTCTGCACGTGTTTT
Source organism: Sinotaia quadrata (assembly GCA_028829895.1). Taxonomy (NCBI): domain Eukaryota; kingdom Metazoa; phylum Mollusca; class Gastropoda; order Architaenioglossa; family Viviparidae; genus Sinotaia; species Sinotaia quadrata. Next base: position 44,315,407 of record CM054178.1, on the reverse strand, counting down.
GATAGCTCTTATAAAGTTCTGGACGATTGTTCATGGTGTGCTTTGTGAAGATTCTGGAACAGTTGTGTAATGCCTAGAAGGGGCACATTGGACCCCTAATAAGGAACAAAGTAGCTTGTTGCCCACTGCGTGATTGTGAACATGATCTAGTGACAGCTGCTATCATTGCTGTGTATCCAGCAGAATCATCGAATTTATCAGTAAAGGTGTTGCTGTAAGTTGATTCCTGTGAATTCCATTCAAGAGTCAATACGACAGAAATTGAAGTTTGAGCTTGGCCTCGAGAATTCGTGAAGATTATTTTGAACATTCCTCAGGGTGTGCTTAGGTAGCGCACACAAAAGTTCTGGAACACTCCACAGGGTGTGCTTAGGTAGCGCACACAAAACTTCCGGAACACTCCATATGATGTGCTTTGCTAGCTCATATGAAGTTCTGGACTATTCTCTACAGTGTGCTTTGTAAGTGCATCGAAGGTTTTGAAACAGTGTGTAGCATGCATAGAGGGGTATGTTGGACCATCGTCTAATAAGAAAGAATGTGACTTCTTGCAAACCACGTGATTGTGAACAAGCTGCTATCATTGAAAAGGTTATGTACATAGACTATAATTATCTCTCTCAAACTCTACGCTCATTTCTATGATGAATTATATCTATGAACTTGATTGTGTACATCTATCTATCTATCTATCTATCTATCTATCTATCTATCTATCTATCTATCTATCTATCTATCTATCTATCTATCTATCTATCTATCTATCTATCTATCTATCTATCTATCTATCTATCTATCTATCTATCTATCTATCTATCTATCTATCTATCTATCTATCTATCTATCTATCTATCTATCTATCTATCTGTCTGTCTGTCTGTCTATCTTTCTTTCTCTCTCTCTCTCTCTCTCTCTCTCTCTCTCTCTCTCTCTCTTTCTCTCTGTGTCTATCTTTCTACAAACCAGAGACAATTGAGAAGATGACAATGACCACAAATCCCGTGGCCGGAGATCTGAACGGAAAGTGCAAGAGGTACGTGAAGGGCAGAACTGCTAGACCAAACACCATCAGTACCAATAATATGGACGCCAAGTTGCCATCAGTGTATGCCTTCACCTGCAATACATTAAAATCAGCAACAACAAAATATTTTATTCTTTAATTATAAACGCTGTCTTTCAGTTGTCATTTATTTTATTAAAATTATTATCATGTTATAATAATATATTTATATGTTACACACACACACACACACACACACACACACACACACACACACACACACACACACACACACACACACACACACATTTAGGTGTGTCGCCTTTATATATGGAGAATATATGCTGTATATGAATGCTTTTCTGTAAGAAAAACCCAATCAACATAATATGAATGAAAATATTCAAACATATACATATGCATTTACATGAATACACGTATATACATTTACATGAATACTCACACATACTATCATTAAACATACTACTGTGAAGGAGTAAATTTGCCTCTCCACATTTGTAAAATTTAATTGTTATATAAATCTTCCAGCAGACACCACTCGTGTCTCTCACTTGGCGGATATACGGGCGCTGTAAATATTTTCTCTCTTCCACAACAATAAAGATAAATATTTACTCTCACACAATATTCTGTAGGTGTAAAACACTTCTTACTAAAGGAGAAGACAAATCCGTCTTTAAGCTATATTTAGCGAGCCCCCATCCACCCAGTGTCTTCTGTAAGATAAGGTTATCAATATGTGTAAGAAAGTCCATAAATTTATTAAATCAACAATCCAAAATACGTATGACAAATACAATGAAATAGATTACCTGATATCAATATTTATGAAACCACGTCCGAATAATTTCCTTACTACAAAGTATTATGACTAAAATACAATTAAATAAATCAATACAAATCACAGGATAGTTTTTATTAGAGAATAGGAATGGAGTTATTAGAGATAAGCGATAATAGTTTTTACCTAACGTATTTACCACTATCTCAACAGTCTTTGCGCTTTCACAACAATATCTCAAGTTTATTGTCTGCTGTTATTATGCCATTTCCATGTGTTTTCCTCAGTACACGTCGAAACATTGATGTACTACTATTCTATTGAAGTCAACCTAGCTGCTTTCTTCCATCATATCAGTTCCCTCAAGCATAATAACAATTTCAGCAATTCTAGTACTTCTTATACCAGAAATTGCTCCTGTAGTCAGCATACTTTGCCACAATACACCAAAGGAGTGTAGTGTATTCCCTTATACTTACACACCGAAATAGATGATCCCTGAATTTCCCTGATTGTAGGGTTTACAATCAGTGAACCAGTAGATTCAAATAATATGTGAAAAGGCTGCTTATTACTCATTAAGCTAATGGCCGCCTTTCGTGATCAGATTTCTTGCAACTTCAACTTCAAGTGATCGGACACTCAATTTCTCTACATCAGGTAAACTTTTTAATCTCAACCCATTGGCTGGTCTCGTTCTCGTAAATCATAACCATTGGATAATAAATATTACTCACCAGTTGGGAAGGTTTGCATTACATTAGCGAATTCTAGTGTTTAATTCAAATCATACACTTTCACAAATACCGTCATAAGGAGTGCTTAAGGTCGGGTCACTCTGACAATTTAACAATTTATATAACAATTAAATTTTAAATTAGGGAGAGGCAAATTTACTCCACCATACCACCATTACTGTTTTTTTGTAGCTCGTTGTATAACCACACAATTTCTGGTCTTTATAGCCTGTTGTATAACCATACCATTACTGAATTTTGTAGTTCCTTGTGTAGAAACACCACCATAGAGATCTTTGTAACTTTTTGTGTAACCAGACCATTACTGATCTTTGTAACTCCTTGTCTAATCACACAATTTCTGGTCTTTGAAACTCGTTGTGTAACTCACAATTTCTAGTTTTTGTAGTTCATTGTGTAACTACATCCTTTCTGGTCTTTATAGCTCCTTGTGTAATGTACCATTACTGGTCTTTGTATCTCCTTGTTTAAGCACGCCATCAATTGTCTTTGTAGTTCCTTGTGTAACCAAACTATCGCTGGTTCTTGCTGCTCCTTGTGTATACCATTTCATCACTTGTCTTTGTACCTCCTTGTGTAACCACTTCATCACTTCACTTTGCATCTCATTATATGACTGAACCATTACTGGTCATGCTATTCGTTGTGTAACTACACCCTTTCTGGTCTTTATAGCTCCTTGTGTAACCACACCATCACTAGTCTTTGTAGTTTGTGTAACGATACCACCACTGATTCTTGTAGCTCCTTATACAACGAAACCGTCAGTGGTCTTTTGTAGCTCCTTGTAAAACGACACCATTTCCTGTCAATGTAGCTCTTTGTAGCAACCGTACCATCACTGGTCTTGTAGTTCTCTGTGTAACCACACCTTTCCTGGTCTTGTAATTCTCAGTATAACCCATCATCACTAGTCTTTGTAGCTTCTAAGTTAGACACCACCGTCACACCCCCTCCTCACTGTGTTGTCCGATATTCTTCCGCGTTACTGCATCTTCCAGTGTTTGTTGCTCAAGACTCACTCCACACTCCATCTACTCCAAAATCCAACTTTGTTAATGTTGATGACTCCCAAACAGTTCTTTCCACTTCCTGGCAAGTATTTCCATTTTATCAGCTCCACTAAATCCGTTCTGAATGCATTGGCTCATATGTACAAACGAATATATCGTTTATAGATGAGTTTAATATTTATTGACTTCGTCAGTGTACTCTGCAAATACCTTAACTCTCTAGAAACAAGTTGATATGCATTGCCTACAATGAATGAAAACATCAAGGACATTTTAAAAATAATTTCAATAACTATATTTGGTAGATGAAGTGTTAATTGCGTTAGTTAAACGCGGCACATTTTGTACAGACAAATTTAACTCTATCGAGGATTGGTTTTGTTGTCCTCAACAGATACGACAGTCTTACCTGATCACTAGCACAGGTTTACTACAAAAGAGCAATTTATCAAAATACAGAACACAAGAGCAAAACTTTTGCAAACCATTCAAGATAGCTCAACTGGACCCGAACCTGAAATCCGTGCAGGATGCCGACCAAGACGAAACAAGGCACGCAAAAGTTGAGCATGTCCCAAGAAAAAGCTGCAGTCCAGAATTCAAACGGTCCGACTCCACTAACCACCTGCAGATGCTTTGATCCTGATTTCTGCTCTCGAATGAGGAAGAGCGAAAAGGAAGCGGTTAGAATGGTCATTCCAAACAGCATACTGAAACCGATGGAAAAACCCAGAAGTAGAGTGTCTGTTAAGGAATTAAGAAGTGCTTCTGGATCGATTTTCGGCATGGGATGGTTGATTGTTGTGATTGTTCGACCTTCGTCTTTTGTTGCCTGGAATGTGGACACAGTACGTTAAGTATGTTGGAAGAAATAATGGATGTTTTACATCCAAGCCAAAATAAACAATGAACATTTTAAGAATAAACCTGTAAAAATTAATATTTTCAAATTATAGATGAGAACATTCTTATTTTTAAATATATGAGCAAGTAAATAATTGCTGCTTTAATCATACATAGTAATTGAATAAGCTAGGAAACAATGGTTGCCTTAAGCATAAATCAGTAAACAACTTGGTTAGGTATATAGCAACAAATAAGTATAGCCAGTAAACATGAGGGCAACACCAAACAACACTGGTTGATTATTTGTGCTTGTCTTCCTGCCAGTTGTAAAATGCATTATCATTGTAAATCCATTAGTGGAAATAAATACTTAACAATAAATTTTAATATTAAAAGAGTTAATACTTTATACGACAAAGTCATTGTTTACAAATATATAACACTGGAGTTGTAAGTAGAATGAGATTGTATTTGCACATTAAATAACACATAATATTGTTTAGTGTATATCACATTTGACTTAAAACAAGAACATTTCGAGCAGCTAAGAGGAATCAGAATTTTGTACATAAAATAATCCAGAATAATTATACATCTTTTCTAATGTTAAAAAATTTGTCTTACACCAAAAAGAAAATATCAACAACTATGATGTAGGCCTAAGTCTGAGTTTTAAATAGAAAAGTAGCCTCAAAATATAAACATGACTTAAATCAAGAAGAAGTCAAACAGTCAAGATGCAGAAGTAGGCATGAGTTTGCAAATAAAGTAACTTAGAATAATATTAAGTGCACATCGTTAGAATATAAGATTTGATTTTAAACAAGAACAATTCAAGCTTTAAATCTGAGAATGCACTTAAAATAACTCGCAATAGTGTTAATTGCGGAGCATTGAAATACATAATTTGACTTAAACCAGGAAAATGTCAGGCAGCAGGACTAAGTCTAGGATTGCACATGAAAGCAAACCAGCATACGTTTAAGTGTAGATCGTTGGAATTGGCTCGCATTCACCATCACCAGTGCACCCGACCTACCAGGGGTAAAATGAAAATTTGTGTCCCGTTATGACCGTGCCTAAAGAACACATAGTGGTAATATACTTGATTTTCCTAGACCGTATTCCTCTTGTGAAAATTGATATATCATGTATTTTTAGTATGAATGTTGTGTAGAATATTCTTGTGATTTTGATGATGCTAATAGCTAATATATTTTCCTTACAGAAAGCTAAGTGACGTTAGCGATGCTACATTTGTAAAGTGGTGGAAAATGCCATGAGTATGTAGTTGTATTACCGTTGATTAATTGTTATCACGGAAGAGCTAACACGCGCTGCGTGGATCACTGGCTAAATTATATTATGATCAACTGTATTGTAATGAAGGAAATATATATTGTAAAGATTTTATAACTTTGGAACTTCATGTAATTTACACTATGAATTAGCTAAAGCTAATTAGTGAGATTGTAAAGAGTGATTAACAAAGCCCATAGAATCGATATTACCACACGAGGCTGTAACATAAATAATTATGTATTTCAGCCGGTCTTGAGTTTAACTCTCAAACTCTAAAGCTACCTGCTAATGCTGAGCTCAGTGTGTGTGTGTGTGTGGGGAGCCTATAGTCTTACAGACGAAGATCCATGAGCCAACCTGCAGAGTGAGTGAGCATCTATGCTAAAGTCACCTTCACTGTCTACGCCCGAACCGCGAGACCGCCAAGACCGCTACGTGACGTCAGCATCGCGCCAAGTGAACGACAACGCACAGTGTGTTCCACTATTCAAAGGACGCTAAACTAAGCTAAGTTCCTGATCTGAACATAAGATAAACTCTCGTGTCGTGTGGTTAAGCAAACAATTTATCGGGCCGCAGAATACCACTCTCTATGTTAGTCGTGAAATCGAATTGTTCTTTTCTTTGTTTTCTAATTTAATTTAATTGTTTTTAAATTTATTGTTATCTCACCATGTTGTTACATAAGTGTTTGTAATCGACCGAGTGATTAGCTAACTGGGGCTAGAGCCAGGAATAAATGGATAAAGAATCATAAATATTAATCTATAAATAAAGGGGAGATAACATTGTTAGCTAAGACAAATCAACTAACTTATCTGGCTGTGTCATGAATAACTGGACGATATTGTGACATTTGAGTGGAAGATAAGTTAGGTAATCCAACTGTCGCTAATGTTAGGAACTATCCAATAACCCAGTATTGATAATTAGAGCCTAAATTAGGACAGGGTCATTAAATGAAAACCAATGTGACATACCTATGCCGTGTTAGACTTGTTTTGTGAATTGCATATTAAAATAGGTGAGAACCTACACCTGTGTCGTGTTAGACTTGCGAATTGCATATTAAATCTGTGAAATCCTAACCAGTTTTGTCTTTTCGAATTTCATATTAAACACCTATGTCGTGTTAACCTTGTCTTTGTGAATTACATACAATAGGATGAGATCCTTAACCTATGTCGTGTTAACCTTGTCTTTGTGAATTACATACAATAGGATGAGATCCTTAACCTATGTCGTGTTAACCTTGTCTTTGTGAATTACATACAATAGGATGAGATCCTTAACCTATGTCGTGTTAACCTTGTCTTTGTGAATTACATACAATAGGATGAGATCCTTAACCTATGTCGTGTTAGCCTTGTCTTTGTGAATTACATACAATAGGATGAGATCCTTAACCTATGTCGTGTTAGCCTTGTCTTTGTGAATTACATACAATAGGATGAGATCCTTAACCTATGTCGTGTTAACCTTGTCTTTGTGAAATGTACGTAATAAGAAGAGATCCTACAACTGGGTATTGCTAGTCTTGTCTTTATCAATTGAATATAAAAGGGTGAGATACTAAACCTATGTCGTAATAGTCTTGACTTTATGAATTTTATATAATAGGATAAGATCCTAGATCTTTGTCATGTTAGTCTTGCTTGGTTTTATATCTTGGAATTGTATATATGGATGTGTGGGTGTGCCATATTATAATTAGGTCTTCGCTCTAATGCTCTGATTGCTGTTGTAGCCGTTTTTGTTTGTAGTATGGTTGCAGTGTGTTGACATTTTTTGTAGTGAGAAAATGACGTTTAGAAAGTTGTAAGTTTGGATGTGTTTATATGCAAAGGAATCTGCACATCTGAGTTTTATTTCTGGGTATCATTTACGTACTTCTTAATAAACAACTCACACACACAATATATATGTGTTCATGTGTATGTGTTTGTTAGTGTGCACTAGCGCATTATTAGTAGGAATACGTTTGCTCTATTTGAGTGTATGTTGTATGCTGATTTATAAATTTGTTTGTTAATTCGTTGAATATTGTTTGTTTTAAATGTAAAGTGTTAAACAAACAACACATACAATACCTGGCGTGCAAAGGCGTTCATCAGAAAGGCAAGAGCCAAGGGTTCAGCATGAAAAGGTTGGCCGCTGAACCAAGCAGTAGCATTGAATGTTCCATTCACGCCGTCAGGTTCAAAATCGGCGCCAATGATGACCCTCTTGTTGTAGGTAAAAAGCCCGATCTCTTTCTCTTGAGCCAGGTAGAAGTCGTTCATTGTTGCATGTCGACTGCGGTTAATTTGCTGTACTCTATCGTCTCCATGAAAGAGGGTGGAATAGCTCTGTCCCAGTGCCGTGGACAAGGGACTCGGGTTCTGACCAGTGCTGTACGCTGAAATTGTGCCCTCATAACCCGCTAGGTTCAGATCCAGTGATGCGCCCAGTGAATCTTTTGGTTCAAACTTTGAATATAAATGTAATTTAAATTATAATGATTTAAGCATACTCACCTATACACCCCTCTCACATATACACATTCTCTCATAGACACACATCTACGCATCTAGTCTTAGAGGAAACTTGACAAACATTTATATAGAAAGGCATATCTTCAAGTATCAAAATCCTAAAATGTCAAAATATTCCTTTGTTTTAGAAGTCTGCTGGCATTTGTACATAGTGAAGAGTGTAATCATAAAAGACAGTCAACTCAAACCATGGACAATTGCTACTATTTCTTGTCAAGATCTTCACTTTCGGCTCAACCTACATGCTGATGCACTGGAGGTGGGAAGGGGGGGCGTGAAAGTCAGACACTACTTTTCAAAAGACAGTTCTCAGAGTAAAGAATCAATTGACACGCTCTCGTTGACACGTTGACTATAGCAAACACTGCCACATATCACTCAGTTTTAGTCAAGCAACATTTAATCTAACAATTTAGCTTAATTCCATTGCTGAGTCAAAAAAAAATTGTAAACATTTGAAATCCTACAGAGAAGCTTGTTACTTTTGTAATATATTTCCATATTTGCGACAGCCGAAATCGATATGAACTTTTTTCTTTTATTTGTTCTCATAATGCTCAGACTACCTTCCTATTATTTGTTGATTTTGTTCTTTCTGTGTGTGTGTGTGTGTGTGTGTGTGTGTGTGTGTGTGTGTGTGTGTGTGTGTGTGTTGCTTTGTTAATTAGTTTAGCACCTCCTTGCCTGCATTCATGATCCCCCCCCCCGAGCTATGTAAATCGCCCGTCCATATCGCCAAAAGAACCCCCCCCCCCAGACAGAGAATAGATTATTGGATGAATAGATTGAAAAGTTGATGGCTAAATTTGTAAGAAAAGAATATACAGTTTTTTTTTTTTTTTTTTTACAGAGATTGGCTGATATATAGGCATATGAACATAGAGACAAATAGTCTGATTTGTGAATAAATAGTGTTAAGTACAAGAAAGACTAAATTAGAAAAAAAAAGAGACTTGCTAAAGAAATGATAAAATCTTCTATTTACCCTATCAACAATGATTGCTGTGATGGTGAAGAAAACTGGCAAAGCAAGTTGTACAAAACTGACAATACGATTGCGTGAAGTGTGAATAGCTTTCTTGACAAACATCCCATAATAACGAGATAAATTTAGCTTGATTCCAGTCAAGCGCACGAAGTCTTTGTTGAAACCTGGAATAGTTAAATCAGAGGCAAAAAAAAAATGCTTGAATATGCAAGAGTAATTTCATTTAATACAAACATTTGCTCCTACTGTCTGAAACTTTTGCAAAAGTCACAGTTTGAGATGCTTTTAATTATTATTTTTTTATAGAGTTATTTGAACATTTCATAATTACTTCATAATTACTTAACAAAGATTATATTTGCTGTTGATTTATAATACACGCATCACGAAAAACTATGTATTTAAAACTTGCCTGATCTGTAACGACTGTATCATAGATTTTGCAATAAGTCAAAACTATGCCATTTGACTATGGTTGGTGATATGATCTACGTTCTATAGTTAGACTATTAACACTCCTGCAAGAGATATCTTGTCTCTACAGAAGGGTCACAATGAAAGCGTTCGTAATTAGTTAAAGAATCAAGACCTGTGTTACAGATTTTCTTTTCTGAATAAAATTCTTTTCGAATGTGGATTATGAATTACATTCGCAAAACAAGGTCGTGCTGAGGCAGGTGCAATCTATATGTTAATTTATGCTAAACACTTAGCTGAAGATTGTCAGTTGTGTGTTTTTTGAAAGTTTCAAAGACGTGACCTTATTTCCATGAAATAGATACTTAGCATGATTTAGATTCTTAACATGCCTCAGATAGTGAGCATGACACAGATACTTTGCATGATTTAGATTCTTAACATGCCTCACATAGTGAGCACGACACAGATACTTAGCATGATTTAGATTCTTAACATGCCTCAGATAGCGAGCATGACATAGATACATAGCATGCTATGCACATATGAGACACTTATACGAACCTGGAATATGTATGTAACTTAAATTGGACTGCACTGGAAAGAACCTGGGATGTGTACATACTTTTAAATTAGGCTGAAGTGAAAAGTGTGTTCAGGAACAATACTGCACACAGCTTTATTCTGCATAATCTTAAAATCTCAACTAGCCTCAATCTTTAATTCTGCGAGCCAGTATTTAAATGCAACATGTTTTAATTCTAGTCATTCGACCTCTAATTCCTTCAGTCAGTCAGTCTGTCAAATTTTAATTCTGGTCAGTCAATTTTTAATTTGAAATAGTTTAGTCTTTAATTCCAACCAGTCAATGAGTCTTCTGTTCTTATCCGTTAATCTTCAATTGCAACTAGTTACAGACTAGAGTTCCATCCATTCCCATCTGGTCCTATTAGTAATTCCAAGCAGTCCCATTCATTAATTCAACCAGTCCCACTCGTTAATTCAACCAGTCCCATTTGTTAATTCCAACCTTCCAGTCTTTCCAATGGGTGCTCTTTAAATTCAATCTGCCATAGAGTATAACAAATATTGTAACTGATTGGTTGGATTAAACTGTTATGGGCTGGAATTAAAGCCTGTTACAGGTTGGACTATAAGTTGTTAAAGATTGATACTAATTAGAATAAAAGACTGACTGATTGCAATTAAGTATTAAATGGTTGACTTTAAAAATGAAGTGATTGAAATAAAGATTGACTAGTTAAAATCAAAGAAAGTACTTGTGAAAATGAATTCCAGCAATTCAATCTATAATTAAAACATCAGTGTTTAATTCTAAAAGTCAGTTTTAATTCTAACTATTCAGATTAATTAATTCCAAAGCTTTACAATATTTAATTTCAGCGAGTCACATATTTAATTTCATATAATCTATATTTGATTCCATAAGTTAGTTTTTAATTCTAGCCAGCCATAGCGATTAATCTGAATCGCTACAATCTTTAATTTCAGCCACTCACAGTTTTAATCTCAATCTGTCTGTCATATGTTGGGTTATTTTAACGAACCTGTCTCAGCATTAATCAACACAATTATTAATTATGAATTTGATTTGTATTGGTTTTAATGCCGATAACAGCCCCATGGCCTAATCCACTCCTACAGTCCCTATATCAAATCCTACCACTTGATCCTATGAGAAAGCAATTATTCAATACAGTGACAAGTGAACTAGTTGATGTGCCTTTTGGAACTGACAACTTTATCTTTCCTTTTAAATTAATTAACAACATTCATTCTCCTACGGCTCGCTCCCAACCCTCAGCACCACCAGTTAACGGTCATTCCAAGAATTAATTAAAATGTGGAACAAGATAACAGAAAAAATTAATAGTGAAAACAATAAAGAACGAAATTATTTCGGGGTGCAATAAGCAAATGCGAGCGTTCACTATCTTTACTGTCCTGTTTGTTACAATGTTTGTACACAACAGATTATCAATGGCTAGTGGGTTTGAGTCAGCCACTTAATTATACTATCTGTCCTGTCCTGTTTGTTACAATGTTTGTATACAACAGATTATCAATGGCTAGTGGGTTTTAACTCGTCCACGACGGCTGTGGCGTTTTGTTACGTTGAGTGCAAGAAAAGACAAGAAAAATAAAGTGTTGGTTAATTACTCCCTTGCCTGCTCTTTGGAAACTAACCCCGTTTCTCACACACACACACACACACACACACACACACACACACACACACACACACACACACACACACACACACACACACTCACTCACACACACACACATGCGTGCGCGCACGCATACATGATTTCCATGTTTGCTTTTATAACTTGGAACATAGAAGTGCAAACTTACGTCATTTCCTGTGTGAATATCTGTGCCAATGTCAGTCACCTTCTATAGACTTCCGCAGTTACAGTTCTTGCACTTGTGCTAGATCACTGTTTAGCTTGTTTTTTTTCTCTCCTCACATCATAAGAAAGCCAAACAAACAAGCAATGGCAATGAGAAGGTTCACTATTTTATTTCTGGAAGTTCATGCTTTTCTCTGAGGAAGTCGGCTCTTCCCAAAAGTGTTTTACTTGTGCCAGTTTAGTTGTATACGGTAATTGGAGCTCACGAAACAACCGCAAGTTGCTTTTGTTAAGTTTATTTAATATAACAATAATACACCTCCACCACCACCACCACCACCACCATCACCATCACCATCACTATCACCATCATCATAATCATTATCAACATCATCATCAAACAGACTCAAAATTCACTCACTCAGTAAATCGTGTTCTGGTTGGAGTGACTGTACATCGGACGCCAGACTCACAGTACCAGGAGCATTGGGCAAAAGCAGTTTTGTTTTACACACAATTTCGTCATTAATGCTTGTGGTTTCATCGCGGTCCTCTACTACGAAAGGCAATAGCTTTGCTGCTGGCTGGAGTAGATTGTTAGATGACACTTGCGGTTTCTTATTTGCTTCAAAGTACCCGCTGCTGCTGACCCTTAAGAACGGAAGAAAATATATCGACTATAATTACAAATATTTTCGCCATGCTTTTCACTGTTTTAATACATATACTCGAATTATGCATCTCTCTCTCTCTCTGTCTGTCTGTCTGTCTGTCTGTCTTAGTACATCGACACAATCACGTTCCTTCCTTGCATCCTCCACTATTTCAGTTTATTGATAACTTAGAAACACTTTGTTACATCCTCCACTATTTCAGTCTCTTGATAACTTAGAAACACTTTGTTACATCCTCCACTATTTCAGTCTCTTGATAACTTAGAAACACTTTGTTACATCCTCCACTATTTCAGTCTCTTGATAACTTAGAAACACTTTGTTACATCCTCCACTATTTCAGTCTCTTGATAACTTGGAAACACTTTGTTACATCATCCACTATTTCAGTCTCTTGATAACTTAGAAACACTTTGTTACATCCTCCACTATTTCAGTCTCTTGATAACTTAGAAACACTTTGTTACATCCTCCACTATTTCAGTCTCTTGATAACTTAGAAACACTTTGTTACATCCTCCACTATTTCAGTCTCTTGATAACTTAGAAACACTTTGCTACATCATCCACTATTTCAGTCTCTTGATAACTTAGAAACACTTTGTTACATCCTCCACTATTTCAGTCTCTTGATAACTTAGAAACACTTTGTTACATCATCCACTATTTCAGTCTCTTGATAACTTAGAAACACTTTGTTACATCATCCACTATTTCAGTCTCTTGATAACTTAGAAACACTTTGTTTCATCATCCACTATTTCAGTCTCTTGATAACTTAGAATCACTTTGTTACATCATCCACTATTTCAGTCTATTGATAACATGGAAACACTTTGTTACATCATCCACTATTTCAGTCTAGAAACGCTTTGTTATATAATCCACTATTTCAGTTTATTGATAACTTAGAAACGCTTTGTTACATCATCCACTATTTCAGTCTATTGATAACTTAGAAACGCTTTGTTATATAATCCACTATTTCAGTTTATTGATAACTTAGAAACGCTTTGTTACATCATCCACTATTTCAGTTTATTGATAACTTAGAAACGCTTTGTTATATAATCCACTATTTCAGTTTATTGATAACTTAGAAACGCTTTGTTACATCATCCACTATTTCAGTCTATTGATAACTTAGAGACACTTTGTGACATCATCCACTAGTTCGATGTCTCGATTACGTACAAACTCTTTCATCCTATCACTCACTGTTTCAATCTGTCGATAACTTATACTTTCATCATATTACCCACTGTTTCAGTGTGTCGATAACTTACATCACCCACTGTTTTAGTGTGTGAACCTTACACTTTCATCACACTGTTTCAGTTTGTCCATAACTTACAAACACTTTCAACACTTTACTGTTTCAATATGCCGATAACTTACACTTTATCACATCTTTCACTGTTTCAGTGTGCTGATAAATAATTAGCAAACACTTAATCCATCTTCCACTATTTCAGTATTACAAATATTTATAAACTTTTTCATCACATTTCACACGTATCACTATATCGTTTATTTAAAAGTGATTTCTTACTCCTGCCTTAACCGTCACTTTGTAACATAAAATTTAAATTCCAAGAAGTATATTAATTTTAATATAGCTTTCAATCATTATATTACAAGTATATAATTTTACTAAAGCTTTTAATCATTATATTAGAAGTATATTAATTTCACTAAAGTTTTCATTCATCATATTAGAAGTATATTAATTTTACTAAAGTTTTCATTCATAATATTAGAAGTATATTAATTTTACTAAAGCTTTCAATAATTATATTAGAAGTACAAATGCAATGCCAAATTAAAAAAGAAGTTCAGTTTAATTTTGTCATGTTTGCGCAGACTCACGTAAATGAAAAGAAAAGTAAAAAGGTAATAATTTACTCATACACACAAAGACTTCACAATTTGTTTAATGATTACTTTGCAGAAATGTTTTCACGATATGAAATGACTGCCCATGACAATTTATACATTAAAAGAAGTAAATGTACACTATTTTATACATTAAAAGAAAAGACTAAAAGAAATTAATGTACACTATTTTATACATTAAAAGAAAAGATTAAAAGAAGTAAATGTACACTATTTTATACATTAAAAGAAAAGATTAAAAGAAGTAAATGTACACTATTTTATAAACATCAAATGTTAAAGCTCACCACACATTACAAATTGTTTTAATCAACTAGCACGATAGCACATCTAATAAAACTGGTGGTGTAATTCACTAGTACGATAACATCTAATAAAACTGCCGGTAGTGTAATTCACTAGTACGATAACATCTAATAAAACTGCCGGTAGTGTAATTCACTAGTACGATAACATCTAATAAAACTGCCGGTAGTGTAATTCACTAATACGATAACATCTAATAAAACTGCCGGTAGTGTAATTCACTAGTACGATAACATCTAATAAAACTGCCGGTAGTGTAATTCACTAGTACGATAACATCTAATAAAACTGCCGGTAGTGTAATTCACTAGTACGATAACATCTAATAAAACTGCCGGTAGTGTAATTCACTAGTACGATAACATCTAATAAAACTGCCGGTAGTGTAATTCACTAGTACGATAACATCTAATAAAACTGCTGATACTGTAATTCAGTAGTACTCTAGTAGATCTAATATAAACACATACTGTAATTCAGTAGTACTCTAGTAGATCTAATATAAACACATACTGTAATTCAGTAGTACTCTAGTAGATCTAATATAAACACATACTGTAATTCAGTAGTACTCTAGTAGATCTAATATAAACACATACTGTAATTCAGTAGTACTCTAGTAGATCTAATATAAACACATACTGTAATTCAGTAGTACTCTAGTAGATCTAATATAAACACACACTGTAATTCAGTAGTACTCTAGTAGATCTAATATAAACACATACTGTAATTCAGTAGTACTCTACTCTCTAGTAGATCTAATATAAACACATAATGTAATTCAGTAGTACGGTAGTAGATCTAATATAAACACATAAACACATACTGTAATTCAGTAGTACTCTAGTAGATCTAATATAAAACTGTCTCTAACAGGGAATTTTAAACTTATTTAAGTTTATTTATCCAGTTAATGCTTGGTGTTCATTTTAGACATCTTTTAATCCAAAATATTTGTTTTAGAAAAAACTTTTGCTGTTAACAACGATGAATCAACAACCTGACGTCACATAGATCACAAAGCATAGATCAACTGCTTTAGATAATAACTTTCTTCACAATAAAAGCCATTAATGCTAATATTCTGACTATGTGATTATTTGTGGTGTTGTGGTATGAAATGGCTGAAGAACTGTGCATTTATTTATTAATAAAAATTGATAACTTCTTTTCTCACAGGAACCACAATAGATTTTTCATCTTTTGATGTTCTCCGTCTCGGTTTGTTCCCGTGAGAATTTGTTTCTCTCAACTTATTCTGAAGTGGACTTTTTTTTACATGTTATAGTGGACTTTTTTTTACATGTTATAGTGCATTTGGAGGTGATAAGTTCCTTATAAAGCAGGTGGGTGGCTGTGCGTTTTTAAAAATTAGTTTATTTGTTTGGATTTAAGAAAATATAACTACCTACACTTTTTAGAAAAGGTATTTTGTTTTGTTTCTGTAAGAATTCTCTTCAGCATGTAAACTTTTGATCTCAGCCAATTTGCTAGTCTCGTTCTTGTAAATCTTAACCATTGGATAATAAAAAAAACTACTCATTCAGTTGGAATCGGCAATTTCTAGCATATTTCAACTCGAGTGTTTACTCCAACTCTGACACTCACAAAAATACAATCATAAGGAGTGCCTAAGGTCGGGTTACTTCGATAATTTAGCAATTTATATAACAGTTAAGTCTAGAAATAGGGATAGGCAAATTTACTCCGCCACAAGAAGTAATAAAGCCAAAGTCAAAGATAAAAAGTAAAATAATAATAATGATAATAATAACGACAACCGCCATCACCATAGAAAGATGCCCAAGTATTTAGACAAAACTCCACACAATTACAATGATACAATTACAGTGCTCCTCGACACACAAAGAGAAAACAGTTCTTTCCCCTTCAGCTTATACATGGGGTCAACAGGTAAAGCAATAATGAAATTCAGATTTACCTTAGGAAAACCTCCTCCATAGTTGTAGACGTGACACCAAAACTTGCAATGCCGAGTTTCACGCAGTTTTTCTCCAGCATGTTGAATAAATCTGAAAATTTAGGTAGCGTGTCTGATGGCAACAAGTACGACAACTCTGCACCTACCTCTTCCTTAAACTGGGCAGTATTAACCATCTTAAAAATGGACCGGGAGAGCTCGTGCACGTTGCACTCCGGCATTTTAACAATCACCAAATGATAGCCAGCATCTGTACTCAGAGACGAGACAATAATTTTAGCAAAAGATTATGTTAATACCGTTTTATGCCAAGTACAGCTAATAAAAGTAGTGTTCATACGATATTAAAGTAGTTACACACATACAAACAACACACACATACAAACAACACACACATACAAAATACTATTTACACTCTAAACACGAAACTCATTCTATTCAGCACTCTCGCTGCACACACACACACACACACACACACACACACACACACACACACTCCTATTTACACTCTAAACATGAAGCACACCTATTCAACACTCTCTCACAATATATCACACACAGAGACACACAAGCACATTATAACTAATATTAATTTGCCCGGTGAACACAAACTCTAACATAATCCAGTCTCTCTGCAGCATCACCAGAAGTAAATTCCCCCCCCCAAAAAAAAAAAAAAAGCATAGTTAGTTTCGATTCCACAAAGTGCGCCCGCACTTCACATGGAACTACTTAGCATTGGTGTATTTATGCGCAGGCACTTCGCATGGAATTACTTAGCAATGGACTGTTTATGCGCGGGGACTTCGCATAGAACTACATAGCAATGGACTATATATATATGCGCGGGCACTTCACATGGAACCACTTATCAGTAGTCTATAAATGTGTGCCCTAAAATAAACACAACATAGAACGAGGTGAAAAAAGAACGCAAAGGAAATTGTCTTTCTACTTAACCAGCCCTAAAACAAAGGTCCAAAGGTCAAATAAAATGACAATAAACGAATAGTCAAAAGTTCTGTTGAACACTATTGATTCACCTCGATTAGGCTCAACACGTAGCACATTATTACTGCTACTGAGATATATCACATTATAAAACATCGACCCTGACAATCTATTTTAAACTACTTACTAACACTGCTTTTTGCAGTCGCAGCTAAGCTGAGAAATGGCGAAATACCATTGCGGATCTCTCATCTTTCCCTCCCCTTTCCCGTTAATCATTTGTTTTATTCGTACAATTTCCAGAAACTTTAGTGGTTAAAATAAAATCTACCGCTAACCGAAGCACTTCTTGAGGAACATGGGCGTCCCACAACATTTGATCACGCCGTCGGCCATGATGGCAATTCGATCCCCAAGGAAGTCGGCCTCGTCCATGAAGTGAGTGGACAACAAAATGGTGCGACCAGCTCGGTGCCGCTTTAACAGTTCCCACGTGTAACGTCGCGCCGCAGGATCCATGGCGGACGTAGGCTCATCGAGGATGATAACCTTACAAAGCAAACGTTCCATACACTGCCATTATATTTCTGAAATTACGCTCGTTAGTTTATGGAGTGTTATTATTATAACCGACCTGACACTTAACAATGAAATAGTAATTGATTTGTTTATTATCAAATATAAGACTGGTTATTTGATATGCTATTACATATTTAATTGTCATATTATGATTATATATTTACATTTTTAATTGAACATTCGAAAGCAAAATTAGGAAATAGAGACTGCTTTACCATAAAACACCATTTCACCCAAAATAAAAACTCGACAGAAAAACAGGGAGTGAAGAGATGATAATTTTAATTTAAAGCTTATACTTCACCCAGATCAAAAACTCGACAGAAAATCAGAGTGAATGGAAGAAGCCAGTTTAGTATAAAGTGTAACATTTCACCCAGATCAAAAACTCGACAGAAAATCAGAGTGAATGGAAGAAGCCAGTTTTACTATAAAGTGTAACATTTCACTCAGATCAAAACTCGACAGAAAATCAGAGTGAATGGAAGAAGCCAGTTTTACTATAAAGTGTAACATTTCACTCAGATCAAAACTCGACAGAAAATCAGAGTGAATGGAAGAAGCCAGTTTTACTATAAAGTGTAACATTTCACTCAGATCAAAAACTCGACAGAAAATCAGAGTGAATGGAAGAAGCCAGTTTTACTATAAAGTGTAACATTTCACTCAGATCAAAAACTCGACAGAAAATCAGAGTGAATGGAAGAAGCCAGTTTTACTATAAAGTGTAACATTTCACTCAGATCAAAAACTCGACAGAAAATCAGAGTGAATGGAAGAAGCCAGTTTTACTATAAAGTGTAACATTTCACCCAGATCAAAACTCGACAGAAAATCAGAGTGAATGGAAGAAGCCAGTTTTACTATAAAGTGTAACATTTCACTCAGATCAAAACTCGACAGAAAATCAGAGTGAATGGAAGAAGCCAGTTTTACTATAAAGTGTAACATTTCACTCAGATCAAAACTCGACAGAAAATCAGAGTGAATGGAAGAAGCCAGTTTTACTATAAAGTGTAACATTTCACCCAGATCAAAAACTTGACAGAAAATCAGAGTGAATGGAAGAAGCCAGTTTTACTATAAAGTGTAACATTTCACTCAGATCAAAAACTCGACAGAAAATCAGAGTGAATGGAAGAAGCCAGTTTTACTATAAAGTGTAACATTTCACTCAGATCAAAAACTCGACAGAAAATCAGAGTGAATGGAAGAAGCCAGTTTTACTATAAAGTGTAACATTTCACCCAGATCAAAAACTTGACAGAAAATCAGAGTGAATGGAAGAAGCCAGTTTTACTATAAAGTGTAACATTTCACTCAGATCAAAAACTCGACAGAAAATCAGAGTGAATGGAAGAAGCCAGTTTTACTATAAAGTGTAACATTTCACTCAGATCAAAAACTTGACAGAAAATCAGAGTGAATGGAAGAAGCCAGTTTTACTATAAAGTGTAACATTTCACTCAGATCAAAAACTCGACAGAAAATCAGAGTGAATGGAAGAAGCCAGTTTTACTATAAAGTGTAACATTTCACTCAGATCAAAAACTTGACAGAAAATCAGAGTGAATGGAAGAAGCCAGTTTTACTATAAAGTGTAACATTTCACTCAGATCAAAAACTTGACAGAAAATCGGGGAGAGTGAGCTTTTAATCTTTTTCTTTTTGTATGTTAGGTCACCCCCATTCTTGCTATGAAAGATGAAACAAAGCAATTGAACTCAGACTTAAAACCTACAGTGATTTACGTCTAAACATGTAAAACCGAATAAACCTACTCTGGGTAAACAGAGCAATCCGTGCAATAATACTTTATATATATATATGCATTTTAAGTATTAAAAACATATCAAACTGTGATGCCAACGCCACTTAGTTAATGGATATGATTATAATTAATTAATTAATTATCCAAAACTAATTACAAGTGATGAGAATCTTAATTTATTTTATTAATAATTCTACAGCAGACACCACTCGGCTTTCTCACTTGGCGGATATGTGGGTGCAATATGCACAACATTAAAGACAAACATTTACCATCACACAATATTCCATAGTTGGAAAACGTCTTACTAAAGGAGAAAACAATTCCATCTTTTAATCTATATTTAGTGAGCCTACACCCACCCACTTTCTTCTCCAAATATGGTTATCAATAACAATAAGAAGGCTAATAAATTTATTAAATCAAATAAATTTATTAAATTAACAATCAAATATACCTATGACAAATACAATGAAATAGATTACGTGACATTAATATTTCCATGAAAACACGTTCAAATAACATTTTGTTTACCCAATCTTTATCATAAAAATGCAATTCATCAATAGAGTTAATACAAATTGCAGGATAGTTCTTATCAGAGACTAGCAAGTTTTCCTTTCTCACAAGTGAGTTTGGCAACAGATTTTCCCTGGGCTTCATAAACATCTTATAACTAATAACCATCGTTTAATTATATTCACGCATCTTGAGAACTGTTGTTGTAGCAGGATGTATACCTGCATGTGAGAAAACTAATTTATGTGTAACTGTAAATTCGCAGCACAGCTAGAAAACAAGGAGACTCAGTATCTCTCAAACAAGTGCATCGCCATATATTTAGACTCTTGCCTTGCTTTTACAGCAGCTATATTGCACACAACTGGTTTTACTCCCTTTACGTTATGTATACATCTTTCAGCACACAATATTTGCAACACCCCCCCGCGCTTATGTCTCTTTTCATTATCTACATCTCTTTCATTACACAATATTTGCAAACACCTTTGCTTACATTCTTTTACGTTGCCTACATCTCTTTGGCACCACACGCTAAGTGCAAACATCTGTGCATACATTCCTTTACTTTTATCTCTTTTCTGCAGTCACCTATAAAATCATCATGCCGCCAAAGAGAAACTCATTACTCTGGACACACATGTACAACTCACCAAAGCTGATAAAATTATTATTATAATACAAATGAGATTCTATTTCGACTTACTGAGGTCTAAAAGATAATTATTATCTTTGCGAATTATTATTGTACACTTTTTATCTTGTACATGTTTGAATTCTAATTAAAAAGTCAAGGTGACAATATATACATTTTTTATTGTGAATGCGATCCTGTCCCGATTTATCCACACTACAATTAATCCAAGAGACACATTCTAAAGGGATTTTTCTTGCATACCTTCACTAAAAGAGCATTTAACTTTACCTTTGATCCCCCAATGAGTGATATGCCAACACAAAGTCTCCGTTTTTGTCCACCGGACAGCGTCCTGGCCAGAGCGTTTCGCTTTCTTGACAGTCCAATTTCTTTGGCCATGTCTTCGACCATTGATGGAATCTCGCTCTTCTCGCAGCCCTTAAGCTTTGAAAGTTATAGAGATTACTTCAATATGTTAGAAATACTTATACAACTCTAGCTAGAACAAACTGGCTTGGATTTGAAAATCACTGAAATAAGGCAGAAATATTCACACGATTTACTGACAACTACACTGGTACATTTGTACCTAGGACAAAATGGTACGGAGATGACGCATGTAATGAGCTTGTTGCAAATTGACTGAGGCTATTGCAGACCAGGCTTAAGACTAATTACGTTTATTCTAAAGTTTTCTAAATACGAAAGCGTTTTCCCGATGTCAATATACGTTTATTTTCTCTGTAAAGCAGCCAGAACGGAAATCTCACTAAGTAAATGAAAATTAGTTTAGGTTTTCGAGAAATATCTTTATCACATGACTTGACTTTGCGATGCTTTGCCTCTTTAGGTTGTAGGTTCTTTCCAAAAATCTCAATGCAATCAAGTTTGAACATAACAATTACAACAACAAACAATATCTGCGCTAGTTCTGCTGTCCATCAAATGGGAAGTGCTGAGTACGCACTTAGATGCTGTATTCTAGCAAGGCCTTACTTACTCTACAGAGAGCACAACTGACCTTTTTACCCAATAAGTTTCAACTCTGTATCAGAAGCACGTGGATTTTGTTACTGGATTTCACTTCGAGGAATGTTCTGAAGATAATTAATTAATTTTTTTCTTTTATATTTTTTTGTGCTTCATTGATAGTTTATTATATTGTTGATAAGATAAATATCATTTAATATATCATTCATTCATTATCTTTATAACTAAAGCTATATGTACGTTTTGTGTTTTCTTTTATTTGTCCATAAGTGACGATGCTGAAAGGTGCTTGATTCGCTGAAGGATGAAAAGAACTTTAGAACATATTCTTCTTACTACAGAGTTGCAGCTTAACGGTTATGTTTTTATTTATAATGCGAACTGGTGTACTAACTAAAAATCATAGGAAAACCTTTAGAGTAATGATAGAATCATTGTAGAAATGTTTGGCGTTATACGTCGAACAGAGATGAGTACACATGATATCATTAAGGCACTGAAATCCTATGAACTGAAATCAGCTTGGTGATAAGAAAATAACTTTAACTAAAAATTATTCCTCGAAAAAAAAAGGTGCCTGAAAACTGTTTCTTTGAGATCATATTTCCATTTCATTTCATAATATTAATTATATGCAGGAGTGTCTTTTCACCCAGACGAACTATTTCTTTCAGACGAACTCCGTACATTGTATTCACAGTGTCAATGTATGAGTTCACATGCTTGCAGTGTTGTTACAAGTATTATTATTAATAGCTATAAAAATGTATCAATTTAATCCCCCCCCACACACTATTTAGTTGAAATGTTTCTTTCAGGAACAGTGAGTTTATTAATTCGTTTCGTCACTGGTTCTCTTCCATTTGGTCAATGGTTCGTTTGGTCATTAGTTTGGTTCGTTAGGTAGTTGTTTGGGTGAAAAGACATACCGATTCTTTGCTATAATTCTATTTATTATTCATAGTTAGTGTGGCGTATCGATTCGATGCATTCAATAGTTTTGTTATATAACAAAGCAAGCTTGTCGATTTAATGCGTAAAAGAAGGAAACAAAATGCAATTTGTATTAGGTGGTGCAGTATATGATGGAGGGGAGTCATTGGCGTTTACTAATCCATCAGGTTACGCAAAGACACCTTACCACCTTTTTTATTTCCGATTGGAATTACTTCACTACACACACACACACACACACACACACACACACACACACACACACACACACACACACACACACACACACACACACACACACACACACACACACACACACACACACACACACACACACACACACACACACACACACACACAAACACACATACTTATTTTATACTGGGCTCGACAGGGTATAATCCAAATAATATAATTCCAAACTTTAAAAAAAGATAAAGAAAAACACAACGTGATTTAAAACATAGAAGAACACTTCACCCTGGCAAAGAAGATAAAATGCTCGTCCACGGTCAGATTGTCAAAGAGGATGTTGTGCTGGGGACACAGACCCAGGCTGCCCCTCACGTTGCTGATGTCAGTTCGGATGTCGAAGCCGTTGACGTAGGCCGTGCCAGATGTAGGAGGCATGAATCCTGACAAATGCCATATCAGACACGACTTTCCAATAATCTATTGTTTTGTGACTAATATAACCAATAGGAGCAGACTAGAAAACTACATTAGACTAAAATAGGAGTATATTTGTCACAGTTTTACATGGTGAACGTATTCTGGGGTGGATGGCTGCTTTCTTGAACCTATGGTTCAAATGGATCATGATTAGACAGCACTCGAAGAAAGGAAATTTAAATAAATGTTAATTATGAAGTAGGTGAAAGTTTTAAAAATTCCAGTCTATTAGTAAATAACTCTAAACAAAACCTAAAATGAAGCACAGTAAGATACTTACAATATGGTAATGTTTAGGTTGAAGGGAAAATAAGCATTAGTTTTAAATAAAAAGTTGGTAGCCAGTGCTGAATATGAAAAGAAACTCAACAATTGATAACGTTTTCGTAAGATATGTAAGGTTCAGTATGTAGGATAAATCTTGTTTGATGTAATGTCATAAAATGTTGTCATTGACTGATCTATAGGCGTACATCGTATACAATTTTAAATTCTATTAATTAATCAATCTGCTCAGCTATTGACAAGACTAGCACTTTAAAATGCTTTCTCCTTTAATAAAAATAAGATTTCGTTTAATAAGTACGATGCTTTAAGCTTTGTGGATAATTTACTTTCAAACTTATTATATCAAAATTTAAGTAAAGGCAAATGTTATGGTTCAGAACATGATAGTTATATGCAAGGAAGAAATAAATAAAACACATGATATGATTAAGAATGGGATAGCTGCAGGTAAAAAAGGGGTGAATAAAACAAATGATGACAAAAAAAAAATTTTTTTCCATTGTATGATAAAGGACACCACCAATATAATAATTTTTCAAGATGTCTCAGATCTTCCTTGTTTAACGGGAAAAAAACACTATTATATCAGGACTTGATATCAGATGTATATGGAGAGATCAAGTAAGCTACTATACAAAGCATAGCGATTCTTAACATTCTTAATCGAGTTTTCCGATTGTTATCTTGCTATATATATATATCTAACGGAAGCTGTCAAAGACAGGAACGATAACTCTTTCATCCGGAGGATCACGAATGTAACAATGAAAGAAAGTCATGTGAAGTGAACAGAATACAAACGAAGTTAGAACGATTCAGATATTGAAGATTGACATTGAAAAGTAAACATCCTCCAAATGCATTCTTTCATGGAAAAACAATTGTACGTGTTTAGAAGTAGATAATAAACTTCTATAGCTGGTATACCTTTAAAGAGAATATCGACATTTTCTAGATATTATAATAATCAACGAAACATTTTCAGGTATTACCTTTTTTCTTTTCAGGGTACACGAGTGGAATTCATATTTGTCAATCAAAATGTATAGAATGAAGAGTGTTTTAGGAGAGATAATTTATTCGAGTAAATTTTATTTGGACTATTCTGTCATGAGATGATAATTCTATTTTTCATGAAATTATACATTTTAATAATTTTAATGAATCATAATATTTATTTTAATTCAGAAAAAGTTGTAGGAAATTTGAACTTATTTAGTATTCTGTTGCCTATGTTGGCATATAGGTGTAAGTAAATATACTTGTAGAAATAAATTGTTAAAAGGATGAAAGTTTGAATGGGCGAATGCTAAATGTGAATGGATTTAGTGCAAGTCAGCCTTATTAAAGGTTGCAACACTGGGTATTCGAACGGGAAGAATAGTGAAAATGTTTTAGGAAGCAATCACTGATAATTTATGACAAATCACACCAAAACACATTAGAACACATGCTATTTCTGCCTGGCTACATTCCTTATAAGCTATTTGTTTATTCTGGCAGAAATACTACACAAATAAATCTTTAAAGGAATAAATACTACACAAATAAATCTTTAAAGGAATAAATACTACACAAATAAATCTTTAAAGGAAACAAGTAAACGAGAAGGAGGAAAATAAATGTGATTAAATAGGACAAACAATCTTAATTTCTCCAACCTGTGAGCATAGCCATAGTCGTAGACTTGCCGGCCCCGTTTCGTCCCAACAACACGGTTATCTGCCCCTCGTACATATTGAGATTTGATCCCTTCACAGCCACTTTGGTTTTATCATATACCTGTACAGACAATGCATATTTCAACAGCATTAATACTGTCCAAACAATATGTAACAAATGACTTGATCTTTTGGTAACATAAATCGTTACCAATGTCAACACTCAAAGAAATAAGATAATAGATGCATTCTCAGACAGAAAGAGATGTAGATACATACATAAATACTTATAGACAGACAGATACATAGTATTTTATTAATAGTCGATAGCGTTGATACCATTTTGTTGTGTGTCCAGTCTTTAACTACTCATCGTACGACTCCAACATTATGAACTAGTGGCATACACACACACACACACACACACACACACACACACACACACACACACACACACACACAGAATTACAAAGGGAGATAAATGAGAAGATAAAGAATGCACATTCAACTAAATTAATTATGTACCTTTCTGAGCTCTACCAGCCTGATTCCAATAGGCAATCCAATAGGATCTGGCTCAAAGTACAGAGTAGGCATCAAATCCACATATTCCGTGGGACGGCTCCAGACTGCTTGATTACTGCGCCAATACGACTCCTAAAACAGACCCAGAGCAAACATCCAAGAACAAACAACAAGACCAACAGCTTGCATTGGTGGTCCGTCGAATATTGATCATGGCTAAAATAAAATAGAATTGAATGCACCTAAAATAATTTCTACTTACAAACACTAACAAATAGCAAACTCATTTATTACAAAGCGTTAGCTGTAGAGAAGTTTGAAGATTTTGAAGTGGAGAGTTGTTGAAAGAAAAGTTGTAGAGTGCTGATAATATAATAATAAATGCTTCAAATGTTGAGCTGTCTTTACTCAATAAAACAAAAGAAAAGTCAAGGAATATTGACCTAATTAGAAATGGATCTCTGGTGTATCAGTGTGGCGGAGTAAATGTGCTTATTCTTAATTCTAAACTTAATAATTATACATTGTTGCCAATTTAACGTGACACGACCTTGGACACTGATTATGATGATATTTGTGTAAGTGCCAAAGTTGGAGTAAACAACTTGGGTGGCGAATATGCTAGAACTCACTGATGCAATCCAAACCAGTTCAAAGCGGATGAGTAGTTTTTCTGACCAATAGTATCAAACTTGTTCATAATAACTTCATCTAATGGGGATGGACTGGAAGTTATTATTTTATGAAGAAAGCTCTATATTGTATTCGTTTTGATGTTGACATAACTCAAGTCCGGTCATAAAGGTGATCATTAGCTTATGGTGAGTTAACTGACTGATAAAGATAGAATGGACTTAGAAATATTTCGTACATGTTTGCTATTGATCTATGTTTTGAAATAGGAAATGCTTACGTAATTGAACCATTATTTCTATTTTCACTAACATTATAATTGTGAATTTTGATTATGCTATATTTCTTATGCTGCAAATGTATTGGATTAATGAATATTGTTGCATGATTTGTAAGTTGAGGGTCGTATATGAGAGCAAAACCCTTGGCCGCCTAAGGTAAAACGTCTTTGTATTGTATGAATGGTTAGGTCTTATTAGGATGTTATATGTTATGTTTTATTTTGAACATTTTAACATTGCCAAACTTAGTATTTATTAATAGAGCAATTGACTGAACACTTAGACTTTGCGATTGTTTGTGTTTCAGGGTTTTTATTTTTGCTTGCTGTGTTTTCGGCTGCTTGTTTTTTGTAGCTGACTGCCTTGGTGGCTGGTATAAACTGTCTCTGTTTTAATGTGATTATATTATTTGTCCCTGGCTTGAGTGGGACGTTCTGATCTATTATCGAGGTCGTCATATCCAAGTCTACCATACTGTGACGTCATTCCAGCTCATGAGTTAAATACTGATCATGAAAGTGACAACAGTGTGTGAGCTGGCTTAGGATGAACTCTTGTTTTTCTAAGTTTTGTTAATGTTTCTTTTATTACATTTCTTGTTATTATTTGTTAGTGAAGTAATTTCTATTTGTTTGTAGTCTGAAATGATAATGTAATGATTACGTCTTGTCCTCTGTTCCTCTATTTATAATCGTCATATATATTTTCATATAAACATTGATTCTCAGCGAAATCTGAGTGGGGGCCACAGTTGCAGGTATACATATCTAACCAGTGAGCCATACTCTGCATCGGCACTTGTAGATGTCTTGTGTCATAACTAATTACTAATATTTGATATAATTCATTATTACAAAGTCACCCCAGGGTACAGTGACGACACTGCCCCAATTTGACTCTTGTGGAGAGGAGCAAGCAATGACTACTATATCTACTGGATCACTTTGGAGTGTGTGTATCCAACATTGTCATCAAACATATCAGTAAAAGTGTCACTGTAAGCTGATTCCTATGAATTCCATTTGAGAGCCAATACAGTGACAATTGAGGCTTGAGTTTGGTATTGAAAATTGATGGAAGTTTCTTGAACATTCCTCATGGAGTGTTGAGTAGCACACATGAAGATTCTAGAACATTCTGTGTGATGTTTTTGATAGTGCATGCAAAATTCTGGATGATTTTCCATGGTGTGTTTTGTGAGCGCATTGAAAATTTGGGAACAGCTGTGTAATATGCATAGAAGGGGTACATTCACCACCATCGAATAAGAAAGAAAGTGACTTGTTGTAAACTGCATGATTGTGAACACATGTCATCAGTGGAAAACGTATGTACATTGATTTTAATTATCTCCATAAAGCTCTACTCTCATTTCTATGATGAATTATATGTTTGAACTTGGTTTTATATATATTTGATTGTTGATTTAATAAATTTATTGAAACCTTTGTACATATATTAAAACTTATGTTGGAGTAATAGTGGGTGGATGGGGGCTCGTTAAATGTAAATATAAGATGGACTTTTATTACTCAGTAAGGAGTTTCCACCTGCAGAAACATTATACGACAGTAAAAATCTGTCTTATTACTGTGTAAAGAGTAAAATTTTACGACACAATTATAATCCGCCAAGTGAGAGATATGTTGGTCTTGTGGAAGAATTATTAATAACTATAAATTAAGATTCTCGATCACGTGTAATTAGTTATGTATTATTAATAAATAAATAATATTCAGAGAGGTCACAATCTGTTTTGAAGCAGACTGTTCACTCAGTTTTAAAAGAAAGATATATCTCACCGAAGAGAAAAGGCTATTTCATTGACAGCAAGTGAATATCTCAGTGGAAAGAAAGTTATCTAATTGATAATAGGAGAATATATCACTGGAAAGAAAAGTGTTTCATTTGCAGGAAGGATATGTCTCACCAGAAAGAAAGTGGTCTCTCAGTAGAAGACGTTTACCTCATTGCAAAGTAGTGTATATTTTTATCTGGACAGAAAGGAATCTTTCACTAGAAGACGTTTACCTCATTGCAAAGTAGTGTATATTTTTATCTGGACAGAAAGGAATCTTTCACTAGAAGACGTTTACCTCATTGCAAAGTAGTGTATATTTTTATCTGGACAGAAAGGAATCTTTCA
The DNA here is from genome assembly GCA_028829895.1 of Sinotaia quadrata. NCBI lineage: Eukaryota > Metazoa > Mollusca > Gastropoda > Architaenioglossa > Viviparidae > Sinotaia > Sinotaia quadrata. The sequence goes on along the minus strand of CM054178.1, from coordinate 44,285,938 downwards.
CTAGAAGACGTTTACCTCATTGCAAAGTAGTGTATATTTTTATCTGGATAGAAAGGAATCTTTCATTAGAAGACGTTTACCTCATTGCAAAGTAGTGTATATTTTTATCTGGACAGAAAGGAATCTCTCAGTGGAAGGTTATGACGTCACACTTACCTGGAATAGGAAGTACCAGGGACGTGGAATACCATAGTCACCCGGAAAAACATTGTCGATGTACCAGGTGAGGAAGACGAAAATGAAAGTGTCCAAGATGAGCATCAGCATGGCATGCAGCAACGAGAAGTTGTCGTCGACGCTGGGGGGCTCTGTGAAGCGGTCCCATTGTGCACCTTTTCCTACAGCACAAAGTACGATGATATATAACAGATTAGCTCATTTGGCGAGCTGTGTTGTTCTATTTGTATTTCACATTCGGTAATTTCCACACAAGCACACGTATTTTATTGGATTCTGTGCTTTCAACAGTGAGGGGCAACATGATGCATCCAGAAAGAGCAAACTCATGCAATATCCACACAAATACATACACCCACAACATGCACACACAGGTACACAGCATAACAGATTAGCCTCAAGAGAATAGCAGCAAACAGTGTTATAAAACATGAGGATCATAACATGTGGAATTGACCTGAACAATAAACGTGTGACTGTTATGAATAGCATGCAAAAAGACTATTGCAGCTTCGTCTATACAAGGCTACATAGAAGCTATATAATAGCTTATCTCTACTAACTCTCTGATAAGAACTATCCTGTGATTTGAAGTGACACTAATTTGATGAATTGTGTTTTAGGATATAAGACTGTATAAGTATTAAAATTATTCGAATGTGGTTTCATAAAAATATTGATATCAAGTAATCTTTTCAATGTAAATGTTATAGGTTTATTTAATTGTTGATTTCACCTATAGAAATATTGTTTGACAGTGAATGTTTGTCTTTAAAATTGTGGGAGAGAGAAAACATTTACAGCGCCCGCATATCCGCCAAGTGAGACGAGTGGTGTTTGCAGGAGAATTATTAATAACATAAATTAAGATGCTCTTCATTTGTAATTAGTTATGGATGATTAATTAATAATAATCGTAACCATTAACTAGGTAGTTTTGGAGTCACAGAAGTCAAATTCGAAGTCTACTGTATAGTGACCAATGTCTTCGAAATGATAATGGTCATTTTATAAAACAAAACTAAAATAAGCCCAATATATTTATAATGACTGCTATAAGTAAAGATGAACAAGAAGCTATGTCTAGATATACATTTATGATATTTGTTCCAATAATTATTTTTCTATACGCCAGGATAATTTCAATTTTCGTAAAAAAGGATCAGTTGTTTGTTTCAGATCTCATCCAAGATAATGAGTGGATTTTAAGTACACTTAAAAACCAATATACATACACAGATAAAATGACTTTTCACTTATAATTTAGAACTTAGTTAACAAATTTTAACTGGATTACAATCAAGTAATCCACATATTTATCATATATTAGTTTTTATTACATTCATTTCACTCATTTTGCAAGCTAGTAACATTACTATTATTAGAAACAGATCCATCAAATATTCGGTACTCGTTATAGTATTTTTATTAAAGTCTGAATGAAGAGTATTAGTAATTAATTCCAATACTGTCACATCAATTTCGCTTTTAATAGTAGAGCAATGTTTTAATGTTTATATGTAATGATAATTAATTATTTACCAGAACCCAGCGGCAAATTATACAACTTTAGACACTAGTACAGTATGATTAGGTTAACAATTACTTTTCTCATCTCTTTGGTTTATACATTATTGTTATTACTTTATTTAGGTGTTCATTCAATAACGTATAATTATTATTTTATATGTTTAATTTAATTTTCATGTTCAATTTTGGTTTAAGTTTTGCAAACTCATTAACAAGAACAAACATAATATATAAAACAAAAGTTTATATCGTAAATATATTGATTTGTTTTAGATGCCTTTAATCCAATCAATCAATGAAGGTTCTTTTAATTATTTTACTGGTGACCGACATAACGTAAATACACAGAAACATGATCAAACACACTTACATTGCTTCATTAAACTCAAGAATATAGTTTTATTTGTCCCTAGTGCATATATATGTCGACATAGTATAAAAACGATATATTATACAGTTATATATACATATGGTTAATCCTTTTTGCGCATACATCTAATAAATTTGATTTTTTTTAATTTTCACAATTAATAGTTCGAAGCAACAGGATTTTGCATCAATAAATCAAGACTTACCAGTTCCTTCATACAAGCCTATTGTTCTGGCACCAAAGCTCATCGCCATATTAAACAGCAGACTCATTAACAGCTTACTCCTCAGCTCCAGTTCTTCAAATTTAATCAAAGAGTAGGGAAAGAACGCACCGTAGTACGCGATTGCTGAGAAAGCGGCGGCAACGTTAGCTGAGACATGACAAAACAAGTAAGAATGGACAATATGCGTGCTTTTCTACGCATAAAAAGTAACATTGTACATGCAGATCAAGAGAAAGGCACAACACCAAATAACTATCGTTCAATCACATGCCTATCAACTATCCGGAAGAGGAATAATATCTGATAAGATCTTTCTTTCTTGGAAACAAACTAACTACTAACCAATGAACAAAAAAGTGCTAGACCAGACAGCAGAGGAACAAATGGCTAATTAGCCATAGGTCTCTAGTTGCTGGTAGGAAAAAACTAAGAACAAGTCTTGCAATGGAATGGAATGACTACCGAAATGCCTATGACTAATTTCCATATTCATGGATACTTGAGACAATAAAATAGTACCACCAATACATAATCCAGGTACCAATGACAATCTGGAAAACACACTCGCAATAATATAGAAAGTGCAGACACATAAATAAAAGTTAAAATCTATCAATGTGATTCACTATCACCACTGCTGGTTATGAGCCATTTAATGTATAAGGAAGAAATAAAGTTATACCATAATAATGAATATAACGCTTATTCATTGATAATACTGTCAACATTACAGTGAAAATAGTAGCATGCGGTTCTGTCTTGAGAAATGTGCAAGAAAATATACAGTGAAGTAAAGTCCAAAGTTAAGAGAGAGTATGAAAAATGGATTAGACAAGTCCTGAAGTCCAAGCTAAATGGGGCTAACAAAATACAAGCCCTTAATACACGCACAATACCTGTAGTCAGATACACTGGAGGTATTAATAAGTATTATGGTTTGGACAACAAATGAAATAAATGATCTGGACAGAAAAATAACAAATCTACTGAATTCACAAAACCCTACACACAAAAGCAGAATTAGATAGGCTCAGGAATCTTTGAAAGTGGGAGGCAGAGGACAAGGAAATCAAAGATGTCATTGAAAGAGAAGTTATAACAACAAAGTTTAGTTCAGCCATTGAAAGAAGCAATTATACCAACCACCACAAACATTTAAAGAAACATGGAAGAAAACAACGAAACAGGCATTAGCAAACAGATGGAGCCCCAAACCTCTCCATGACCAGTATGCACGACAAGCTGATGTGTATGCAAGCAGCAACAGAAGCACTCATATCACCTGCACAAAATCAAGCACTAAACACGAAATCATACAAACCACGAAAATCTCAATTGATTCCAAAGGCACACTGTGCATAAACATTGCTGAAACAACAGAACACCTACTATTTGTATGTCAGTTTCTGGCTGGAAGAGAATACACCAAAAGACACAACGAAGAGGCAAAAGTCATACATAGAAACCTATGAAATCCCCAGAAGGAGCAGAGATTCACCAACAGAAAGCATTCACAGAGGCAGAAAAAATTTAAAAAAGTACTGTGGGACTTTAAAATAAGAATAGATATTGAAGTTCTCAATAAGTTCAACAGAACAGAAACAATTGTTGAAATGCTGATCCGTGATAGACACGTTAAAACAAAAGAAAGAGAAAAAAATTGAATAATACTAGAATCTCAGATTATAAATCTAGAGATTGTAGAACGTAAAAGTAGAAGTGATACGTGCAGTTTAAGAAGCCCTGGGGAACATAACATCTGAATTTGAAGGCTATCTGAATACATTTTCTGGAAACTCGCCCCACTACTAAAAGTAACTTCCTTGAAGTGCCTACACCCACCATAAAATCTTGTATTTCCCAAAATCTTGATAAAATTCTGAGATCTTGGTTCTCAAACAGAAGTTGTGAAAAAGGTTGAATAATAATAGTTCAGAAACTATCGTAATGATTTTATTATTAGTAACATACTTTGTCCATCAACAAATAAAACACTATTCCATTTAATTAACTGTTGTTATTGCACACATGTTGCATAGTGTGTGTGTGTGTTTGGGGTAACATAAATTCACAAAGAAGGAGACAGATATATTTGAAATCTAAGCTGAACAGTGCACTCCAGATTGTGAACTCAGACTGTTTTAAACATTTTTCTCTCATTTTTATGAGCGTTATCAGTGTCACCAAACTCAGCCTCAAATAAAAAAAACAAAACTGAAGATAAACGAAATCATGTGAAAATTCGAATTACAGAAAAGCTGCATAAACCTTCATCTTGTAGAATCTCACCTTTGTTGATGATTGCGCTGATGAAGAAGCAGAATGTAATAATGGAAATGGAGTACAACATGATGAATACGAAGACAAGACTCGCGTCGCTGTACACAAGGACAGCATCTGCACCCAAGTGGACGGACATGAAGATAGTGTAGATAAAATCAGCAACCAGCATGTACAGGAAGTACTGCACAAACCAAGATGTCCAGTACGCAGTTTGTGACAAACCCATCAACTTCATTGACTCCTATTGAACATATGCACAAGTGGATTGCTGTACTGCCAATGTGATCACTATCGAAGTTAAACATGGAAAAGTTTTAAAAAATATATAATCAGTGATACAAATAGATTAACATGGAAGAAAAGTGAACAGTATTAAGCTGGGGTTGGGGGTTCTTAGACTCTTCCAAAGTGCGAACTATTGTGTCATATATGTCTTGCCCACTACGTGTGCGGTGTGGGCATACATAGGTTTAATGTGATTTGTTTAACATGAAAATAAGAACTGTTACATTACTTAAAATATTTATTATGTGCTTGCATTCTTTTCATCTGTGTTTTCATATATAATCTTATGTTTTCACACCCAGCAGCAGGCAGAGTTGTCAGGTATAACAGTGTGACATAACGCCACTTTAGTTAATGATGATGATGATTATTATTATTATTGCTACTTTCCACGACTTCTGTTTTTGATTGTCGGTTGTGATCCAAGGGCTCGGAATCTTACCAAGATTCTGGGAGATCCAAGGTTTTACGGAGGATGTGGGCACTTCCGAGGAGCGGTGCTTTGAATCGTGGAGTGAGTCTGTGGTTTCCAGGGAGTTTATTCAGATAGCCTTCCAATTCAGATGTTATGTTCACCAAGGCTCCTATCACTATAGGTATCACTTCTGCTTTTAAATTCCACAATCTCTGAATTTATAATCTGAGGTCTTGGTATTTTTCTACTTTTTCTCTTTCTTTTGTGTTTATGTTTCTATCACTTGGAACAGCGACATCAATGATTGTTATTGTTCTGTTAGACATATTGAGAACTACAATGTTCTGGTCTTCGTGCAGGAATCACCTGATCTGTTCTTATTTCGAAGTCCCACAGTATTTTGACTTCTATTATATCAGACAATCAATAAATCCAGGGCTATATTTAGAGCACAGATTCCAAACACTTGGCCAACATTACAGGCAAGAAAAATCATTGTAACAAGCACCACACTAGAGTACGGGCTAAAACACTTTGCTAAATTAGGAAAGAATACTGTAGCAAGCACGGTATTGCAACACGGGCTACAAACTCTTGGCTCAAATTATATATAGGAAATATCATGGTAGCCAGCACTTTATTAGAGTACGGGCCACAAACTCTTGGCCCAAATTACAGACATGAAAAGTCATGCTAGCCAGCCCATAAGACGGCTTAGAGTACAGGTTACAAACTCTTGGCCCAAATTACAAACAGAAAAATATATTAGCCAGCCCCTTATTAGAGTACAGGTTACAAACTCTTGGCCCAAATTACAGACAGAAAAATATATTAGCCAGCCCCTTATTAGAGTACAGGTTACAAACTCTTGGCCCAAATTACAGACAGAAAAATATATTAGCCAGCCCCTTATTAGAGTACAGGTTACAAACTCTTGGCCCAAATTACAGACAGAAAATATATTAACCAGCCTCTTATTAGAGTACAGGTTAGAAATTCTTGGCCCAAATTACAGACAGAAAAATATATTAGCCAGCCCCTTATTAGAGTACGGGTTTCAAACTCCATACCAAAGAAACGGAAGCCCGTGAAGTCTGTAAAACGTTTGCCAAGTGACACCGTCGTAAATTTGGGACATTTATAACACTGTTTGTTGACTGACGTAAATTTGGGACATTTATAACACTGTTTGTTGACTGACGTAAATTTGGGACATTTATAACACTGTTTGTTGACTGACGTAAATTTGCGACATTTATAACACTGTTTGTTGACTGACGTAAATTTGCGACATTTATAACACTGTTGACTGACGTAATGGGGAAAACCGTTCCAAATCGTGCTTTGCAAACGCCGGAGTGGATAGTCACATAAAAAAGTTTCAATCTTTTACCGAAAAAGAAATAAAAGTGATTTTTTTTGGGTGTGTGTGTGAGGGTGGAGGACTGACATATGAAAAGACTTCAACATTCATCCTATTCATTAAACAAGAGCCATGTCCTGAAGAGTTCACAGTAAACGGTGACAGACGTGATTTTGACCAAATTAGTAAATAGTAAAGTTGTGTTCACTTGTTTTCTGCTACGCACTACTGACCTTGAGTTGTTTTTCTTTCTCGCTGACGATGTTTTTGCTGGCGAAGATGACACTGAGGATAAAAGAAAGCATGAGCAATAGTGGGAAGTTCACTTGTGCTACTTCGATCATCCCATCATCGACGTAGGGAGGAAAGGGCATCCGGTTCATGCTGACAGTGACAGGCGTCGCGTTTGCATTGTTTGTCCACTGTCTGATCAAAGCTTCACTAATAAGGCGTTGGGTGTACAGGAAACCACGCTTGTAATACACTGATGGTTAGCGCGCGCGCACACACACACACACACACACACACACACACACACACACACACACACACACACACACACACACACACACACACACATACACACACACACACACAGATATGAGTATGTCTAGCAATAAAGCTAAATGTTAGATAGGAACAACATTAATACATTATAGGACTTCATAAAAGAGCAAATTACTTTCAAATACTATAACTGTTAATATTTATCCATCCATCCATCTGTCCATCCGTCCGTTTATCTACTATCTATCTATCTATCTATCTATCTATCTATCTATCTATCTATCTATCTATCTATCTATCTATCTATCTATCTATCTATCTATCTATCTATCTATCTATCTATCTATCTATCTATCTATCTATCTATCTGTCTGTCTGTCTGTCAGTCTGTCTGTCTATCTATCTATATATCTAAACATTGTGTATGTATGTATATGCGGTGAGAGGTATGCCTAGATTGTTATAAAGATGATATTATTATCTTATTAATAAATTCTATTCCATGTATAATTTAGTCGTAGCCGTCATCTATCTACTTAAACTCTCCACCTCGCGCAATTTTGATTTCACTATGATCGCATGAAGTAAACAGATTTTGCAGTCGTCGAGAGAAATTAAATACAGGCAATTAATGACAAAACAATTACAACTATAACAATATGGGATTCATACACTAATATACACTTACGATTAACAATACAACAATATGGGATTCACACACTAATATACACTTACGATTAACAATACAACAATATGGGATTCACACACTAATATACACTTACGATTAACAAAGGGGACTAAACAAGGGTGAAGAAAGAGTAAATTTAGTAGCACTATCCCCGTGCAAGATTGCTCACTTTCAGCAGATAAGGGGCAATTAAACAACAATAAAAATTCTACTAAGTGACAAGATAAGGTTTTTCTTTACTGTACAATCGTCACTTAATAAAGAGTTCAAGTTGCCACTTCTACTAATAATCTCGTCACAACAGTCCTCGTGGTTACTGAATATTTTCCTCTCTACTCTGTCTTACTTTACTAATACTATCAAGATGTAAATGACGATATTTATGAAATATTAAATCTAACAAAGCTGACTTCATGTCAAGGTCAAGGTCTGGACATGAAAAACTGACATTATCAGTTGATGGTATGATGCGTCTTTTGTACCCTGAGCAGTAAAAATAATGAATTCATATTTCATCACAGATGAGCAAATTATCTAGCACATTTTTATAGATGAGTATTTGTGGATAAAATTAATGAACAATTACCTGCTGTAAAAGGCGTTTGTATAAACAGTTTGTTTAATATTAGTGTATGTCAAAGCTATTTGCCTCTAATATTTTTTAAATGACTTGCTTTATTCATGTCAGGAGACCAGATGTTCATCTAAAAGGTATATAGATAAAAGAATATATGTCTATAAAACGATGTTGCTCTTACAAAGATACTGTTATTGTGCAAAAGGATTGGGATGATATATTTACTGAAGTTGATGAATTGATGAATATAATTTTGGGAGCACTGATTTCCATAATAAAATCATTCCACTATATTTAACTGCACACTAAATCTAGTTACATAAAATAAAGGGGATTATTAAAGTGCATTTCCTATGCGAGAGAACTAAATATACACTAATTACAATGTTCAAAAATAGTTTTGTAAAATATATTACTCTTCAAAGTTATTAACTACGATTTAGGGGAGATAATTTAACAGACAACAATGTTCTTAATTATTATAATTTTCCTACATTTCTATTAGTAAGAATTTATTTAAACTCACTCCATCGAAGCGGAAAATTGTTGTCTGTGAAAGCATGAATAGTGATTTATAATATATACGTTATGTGACACCAACGCCACTTACTTAATGGATATTATTATTATTATTATTATTATTATTATTATTATTATTATTACATTATGCCTGAGTTACCTTGTGGAATGTGATAGAAAATGTAAAACTTTAATTTTAAAGATGCAACTATTACTGTAATTATGAATGATTGAATATAGTCTAATGATGTGCTTCATTATTGTTGTTCCTGCTTCTAACTGCAAAATGGATCGTATTTCTGAATGCGAAAGAGGTTTCCTGTTTTTGATTGCAAAATGGATCGTGTTCCTGTTTCTAATTGCACAATGGATCGTGTTTCTGATTGCGGAAAAGGTCTCCTGTGTCTTACTACAACCTTTCAGAAGGGCAAAGTGTGGATTCTCGTTGCTATTAACAAACAAATATTACTTCAGTATTTTCATGTGGCAACCTTACGTTCTGTAAGATCTAAGCGTGGAATAATTTTTTGAAGAGCGGGAAATAATCTCTCCGAGAGCCAGTCTTCCTGCTTGCCGATCTGTGGGCGAAGTTTGTAGATCACATGGGTAGGCCACGAAGTTGCTGACTCTACATCTTTGAAGATGACTGTCATGGGAAACTCTCTTTTATTGATGTCTCGCTCGAAAAATTTCTCAACTTCTAATTCGGTTGCAAATCCCTTTGTTGTCGCTGCAAAATCATCAGCGTTTGGCGTTAAAATTACAGCACTAGCAGCTCAACTGCATTTCTTTACAATTTGTAATAGGATGGTAAATCAACTGCATTTCTTTACAATTTGTAATAGGATGGTAAATCAACTGCATTTCTTTACAATTTGTAATAGGATGGTAAATCAACTGCAGTTCTTTACAATTTGTAATAGGATGGTAAATCAACTGCATTTCTTTACAATTTGTAATAGGATGGTAAATCAATGACAAAACGATAAAATGGATGGAGATTCGTGATGATATAGTAACAAATTCTTTAAAATAAATTATGACAATTATGAAAACAATAATGTATATTATTAATAGTTCACTTTTATTTTCATGAAACCATCATTATTAACAGTCTGTATTAAAAAGAATAGTATATAGAAATATAATCTATTAATTATTTGTTTCAGTGCATGTATATACATCTTGAACATTACAATTAAATTAAAATATGTTATTTTAAATTATTCTCAGAAATCTATTTTCTCTTCGTACGGGTCACACAAAAAGAAACCACGAATTTGCAAGACGTCATTTATTGTGAATGATATATTTACAGCTGGTGTTGAGCATTACATTAGGAAGTTAAGTTTCGGGGATATAGTTTTCCACTGGAGGAAAACAATGTTACTGTTTTGTTGGTGTTATGCATGTTTTTCAAATCGTTTCTGGCTTGGAATTTTCCAGAATGAAAGAACTCATTGACCACTTAAGAATTTTCTCGGAGTTCCATGAGCTCCATGTAATCTCAAGAATATGATAGACAATGTAGTATAATTTTCCACAATGACAGTGTCAGAACATTATAGAACAATATAAGCTTCATGGTTCAATGCAGAACATCAGATACACTGTAAAACATCATTTAGAACAATACTGAAGACCATCGTGGAGTAATACACACTATTATGGAACAATGGAGATCATCAAGGAACTTTGTAGAATATCATAGACAATGTAGAACATAATAAAGCAAATAAGAACATAAAGGAACATTGCAGAACGTCGAGCAATGCAGACCACCAGGCAATGGAAGAAAGTAGAACGTCATAGAACAATGTAAGACACCATGCAATATATCAGACATCATGGAATAGTGTGCAATCATGGATGCCGTCAGGAAACAATTTAGAGGAACAATGCAGAACATTGAAGAATAATGTAGAATAACATAGACTAATAGAACATCAAGGAATGAAGTAGAACAGCATGGAATAATGTAGTGATGCAGAATAGTAAAGAACAATGAAAAACACGATGATACAGTGATGAATGTCATGTGAAATTGTAGACCATGGCTTTATTTGTAGCTTGATATAACATCTTGAAGCAATGCAGAACATCATAAAACAAATATGGCAAATGAGACGAAACTGGAAAAAAAATAATTACTAAGCACACATCTCCTCTGTAGTTTAGAGTACCCATTCACACAGACTGACTGATTCACTGATTCATTCATTAATCGCTAATTCTATGATGCATTTAAATCAGAATATTTTAGCCCGAAAGGGTTATATGCCTGCGGCCAGAATACTGTAATAGTAAAGTCTACCGAATTTTATTTTAAACTTTGAAATTGAAACATTGTTACCATTCAATCCATCTTGTTGTAAAATGCCATCGATTTCTCTCATGAGCGAGTTGACAAGTGTGGTGTTTGGAGAGTACAGCATAAGGCTGTTTGGTTTGGTAAAGTTTCCAGCCGCTTGCCTTCCCAGAACTCTCGGCGGGTGTGTGGTAGGGTCAGGATTTCTTTTTACTACCATTGTCTGTGAAAGGCGACACAAAACTCGGATTACTGCCCTTTTCGAGGATCAGAGTTGCCGTAAAAAGGAACAGTAAAATATAAAAGTACTTAAGATACATTCTGTTATCCTTATTATCCTTGCTACTTCTTGTATTATGCTATAAGGAAACGTGAACCACACATATCCCTGTTCATTGAGTTTAATACAGCAAACCTAAACCTTATAATTACATTAGGCTATAAAGTAACAAAAGTATCTAAGTATTTTGTAACGCTAAAATGCGTGCATAAAGACTAATTTTCAATTAAAAGTTATTTTTACATCATTATTTAAAATATGCAATTGACCGTAATATTTAAATTGTCATTAAAATTTGCTAGCAGGTTTATTTGCACAGTATCATTACAAGACAACATTAAATATTATTTCGACAATATAAATATGATAAAATTTAACTTGGTATTTACTGTCTCTTTAACGAGATAGTTAATGAAAGTATATATTTATAATAATGAAAATAAATATATACATGTATTTATAGAATCATTGAAAAAAATCTAAGCAACTAACTCTACATATATAGAACTTTAAAAAGTATGTAAGTGGTCTTTGTATTTAAAACATTAAAACTGAAAGTCAAACAACTAACAACTAGGCCATCGAATTTTTTAGGTTAACAGAATTTACCGCCTCCAGACGTTTTCGTAAAAATCTCCAAACATAGCAGTATCAACTGGCTGACTTAAAGTTGGTACTAAACATTTGCATCACAGCAAAAATCTGCACTGTTCAGAAGAGAATACCAAAGCTAATTTCATTTCTACTTGTAATATAAAATTACAACATACACAATCATGTTAGCATCATATAAATGAATTCTGAGTAAGATTATTCCTTCCTCTCTAAGGTAGTAAAAGATACAAAATATTTATCTAAATATTTCATAGCATTTATAGAGACTTACGGACTGTACACTTATTCTTCCATTTCTTCTGTGACAGGAAGTCTTTCAAAATATCAAAGCTGGCTTCACACTCCTTGATCCAAATCACTATCTCATGTTTCATCTTTCCTCATCAAATCATTGAGTGGTTTGTTAATGGCACAGAACTTGGGAATGAATTTTCAATAGTAACCGGCCAACCCCTAAAGGATTTAACATTTGTTTTGGAAAGGGTATCTCTATCTCTATGTGTTTTCTTACTTTTGATACCTTTGGCCACAGGAGACCTTGTCCAAAATATTCAAGTTTGAAATGTCCAAAGAAATATTTGGTTGGTCGAGCAGTATGGTTACATTCCTTCTAACGCTGGAATAACTTCTGTAACACTCGGATGTGTTCTTCAATGATCTGAGTAGCCATCAATATGTTGTCCATGAAGTTAGAGATAGATTTCTTTTTCATGGGTTCAATGAGCAATCTCATTATCTTAGTGAAAACAGCTGGCGCTTTGAGGATGCTAAATAGCATTAGTCACCATTGATACTGAATGCTAATTTTAGTCTGTCTGCCTCAGACTGGAATTTACCTAAATCCTTTTGTCAAATCTAGTTTAGAAAAATATTTTTCACCACTGAGCTGGGTGATTATGTTCTCTGGTTTAGGCATCAGTTAAAAAAACAATCAACTTATTTAGGTGTCTGTAGTCCACAAAAAAAATTAGGGGTGCCATCCTTCTTTTTAATAGTACAATAGGAGAGCTATATAGGGACTCCACCTTCTCAATCATACCTAAGACTAAAATAGAGTCGATTTCCTGTTTTATAGCATCCTGTTTAGCATAAGATAAAACATATGATTTCACATGGATCTGATTATGATCCCATAGTCCGACTTTAAATTTGTAACGACACATTTGGTAAATACGTCATGAGTATGTTTTTTTAAATCACGCTTCATAACTTTTGAGCTTCAAAGTCTGAGTTTCTGATTTAAAATAATGTAATCAATAGTTTCAACATCTGTTAACTCTAGGTGTGGTAATGATTTGGCATTGGGTAGCATTGACCTCTATTGACCTCAAGCAGACGTATATGTATAAGGAAAATTACTCACTTGTCGAATGGTGTACAGGATCAACGCCCCAAACAGAGGGGAAAGCATCTCAAGTATAGTGCCTATTAACATTCGTTTCCGCTGCATAGTGTTTTTCCACAACAGCAGCCACACCTGCGCCAGAAATCCCAGTCTCCGCACACGATTCTGAACCTCCGTTGTTTTATGGTTCTCGTTATTGCCATCCATTCTTGAAACATCATAGCAGTTAGACATTACATATCAGTTAGTAATCTAAACCAAGTCTAAACAACTTTTCATTTATTAGAGCAGTTAGGCATTACGTATCATTTAGTAATCTAAACCAACTCTAAACAACTTTTCATTTATTAGAGCAGTTAGGCATTACGTATCAGTTAATAATCTAAATCAAGTCTAAACAACTTTTCATTTATTAGAGCAGTTAGGCATTACCTATCAGTTAGTAATCTAAACCAAAACAAAGTCTAAACAACTTTTCATTTATTAGAGTACAAATTATTTAAAAACTGTTTAAACAGTAGTGATAATGAATGTATGCGTGGTAAGGAGGGGATAATTAAGTATTTTCTGTCGGTGAATTGTGTATGATTTGTGAGGTTCATAAATATTGAACATGACAGTCATCAATCACGAATGGCTGTGGTAGTCCTGTATACACACCAAGTATGGGTTAGTGTTCTAGTTAATCAGAGTTTTAAAAGTGATATGTCTTAAATAAACGAAAATACATTTTAAACAAACAATTTGATATACATTTTGCATTTCCTTAACTTGTGTAGAATCTGGGCAGGTAGTATTTGGTTCTTGGAAACCCAGTTCGCACAATTACACTGTCTAGACTCCCAATTCACACAGTGACTCATATATGCTTCCTAGTCCCCAAGTAAGACGAATAATAGACAATCGCAAAGTAGAGCCAAATGGTACGTGTCCTTCAGCAGTCGATAGCTGCTAAGACCCCTACTAAGCTCTATCGTAGGAAGTAGTTTGAGTTAGCAAAGTCATGACACGCTAGCAGTCAGCAAAATAATGTCACTTTCTTCATAGAGAAATGGCTTCTAAACCACAATTATTACATGCATATTAATAAACAGTTTGTAGTACTCCTAACGGTCGTTAAGTGCTCGAATATGGTTACGTAGGGATGGCGAGGGTGGCAAGGGTGAAAGCTAGTATCACTCAGTTTTACTACTGCCCTGGAATGTCAGCAAACATATGACATGGAAACAGTTGTCACCATTTTAACACTGAAAAGATTCACGTTCCTCTAAATACACAAATGACAAATGATGTATAACGTCATGATACTTCTCCATGTCATGATACTCTTCCTGATGAATATCAACATACTACATCTTACACGCGAATAATATATATATATATATATATATATATATATATATATATATATATATATTCAGGCGTACCTCGGTGCAGCGCCAAGGTCTTTCTCTTTTGATGATTTTTCCTTCTAGATTTAAAAAAAAAACTTTTCACACTGATCAATTTTTATCCACAAAATAAAGTCTGAAAAACGCAGCATCTAAGAAGCTGTTTCTACAAATCAGACTAGCGAAGGACACGTTTGAGGTGTTCGACGTCATTTCTTTGGCAATGTCACGTAATGACCACGTGACCAGATGACGTCAAAGGCAGCTTTAGTGCAAGGCTATCAAGCGCAAACTCAGAACGTTTACTATATGAATGGCGAGATCACTTTCTTTAATAGACAGTTGGCAATATCACAACAACCGCAATATCTTCTGGAAAAAAAAAACCAATATGCAATAGAACATGGATTATATACATAATTTAACTTTATGAAGTCAATGGTTATGAAATTCAGTCGCGGATTTAGAAACAATTTAAAAATAAAATAAGATGATAGCTGCTTACTGTCAGATTCAATTTCGCTGCGTTGTAAGAAAGGGGGCAACATTGTGTGGAGAGTGAAGGAAACTATGTAAAGAGTTGAGGCCAATGTGACAGGATGATTACTGTGGCATGTTATCATATAACAGGAAATACAGAACAAATGCTACGACAGTATAATCACGCAGACTCCATTCCTATGGGTCTCCAGCCACACAAATATATAAGGGAAGAATGCAGAAAAATGGGAATTTATCCACAAAATTTCCTAATAAACTAATGAAAGTCGACCTCGCCATCAGGCCCCCAAATCCAATCTCCCTCCTCTCCAAATCAAACCCTCCCCACGCGAAATCAGCCCATGCCGGAAGCGCTTCCCAATCATCATCAGACTGGGAAATAAAATACGTCACAACACACAGACCAGTACTCAACATGCCCTTATTACAACAAAACACACTCCAAAAGTATAGAACTCTTGTTTTGCTCTTATCCCATTGGCTGGGCTCATTCTTGTAAATCTTAACCATGGGATAATAAAAAAAAATACTCATCCACTTAAAACTAGTTTAAATTACATCAGCAAGTCTAGCTAATTCTTTACCTGAGTTGTTTACTTCCACCTTTGACACATAAAATTATCAGTAGAAGCAGTGCCTAAAGTCGGGTCACTTTGACACTGAACAATTTATATAACTATTAAGTTTAGAAATGTGGATAGACAAATTTACTCTGCCAGACAATCCAAACCAGTTCCAACTGGATGAGTAGTTTATCACACTTATTCATAATTTCATCCAATGGCGATAGACCGAAAGCTACTTTGTTGAATAAAGTCTATTCTAATCACTTGAGTCTGGTCGTGAGGCAATCATTAGCTTATGATAAGTTAACTGACTGATAAAAAAAGAATGACTAAGAAATATTTAATACATGTTTACTAATGACCTATGATTTGAATTGGAGAATACTTTATGTAATTGAGCCATTATTTTTATGTTCACTAATTTGATTACATTGTACATTATACTTGTGAATTTTGATCAATGCTATATTTCTTACGCTGTGTTTGTATCGGGCTAACGAAATTGTTGCAGGATTTGTAAGTTGAGAATGTATGAAAGGGAGAAAGAAGTTTAGAGATGAAATATGCCTGAAATTTAGTGATGCCTTCATTTGACTTTTGCAGAGAAGAGCACACAATTGTTTCCCTTGATGCTTTGCTCTGCTTCAAACTGCTGTGACTACTGTACTCTTCTTGCTGTAAGTTGATTCCTGTCAATTCTGTTCGAGTGGCAATATGTCGAAAATTGAAGCTTTAGTTTGATCTAGAGAATTTACAAAGATTATTTGGAACATTTCTCGTCGATGTGTTGAATAGTGCACATGAAGATTCTAGAATACTCTGTGTGATATGCTTTTGATAGTGCATGCAAAGTTCTGGATGATTCTCCACAGTGTGTTTTTTGTGTACATTGAAGACTCTGGAACAGTTGTGTAATGTGCCCAGAAGAGGTACGTTAGACTGTCATCTAAATTAGAAAGACAGTGACTTGTTGCAAAACATGATTGTAAACTCACGATAGTGACAGCAGCCATCCTTCAATGACATCTTTAATTTTCTTTAGTCATGTGTCTCCCATTTTAGAGATACAAAGAGCCTGTCTGCATCTGTCTTTGGGTGCAAGTCTTTACGTATCGAGCAGTTTTTAAAATTGAGATCATCTCTTCTATTTGTTGATTAATCTGTGAAACTTCCAGCATAGCTGATTACAGGTGTTGCATATGTATTTAGGGTGAATATATATATATGACTGCTAATATGCTAAATTAAACTGAATGATTTTTCAATGTTAATAAAACATTGTTGTGAATTGATGTAAATATTTATATGTGATGGTTACAAATTATTTTAATCTCATTATCTTTATCATTTAAATTTTTAATAGCGAATCTGTTATATACCGGACCCAAAACTGAAAATTACTAATCACTATATTACCCGTAGGGTTTATTTTCCTTCTTTTTCCCAGACATACTCTTATTTAGACTGTGCGTGATTCTTGTCACCGATTTAAAGCATATTTGTCTTGTTCACTAAGGGAAGCAATTATTAAATGTAGATAATTATAAATTAGTAAATGCTGTGCAGCCACATACTTTTATTTAATGTTCGGATTGTCTAATCTTTCATATGATAAAACCTATAGCTAAAAAGTACAATTTTAAAAAACCCAACCAAACAAACCGTTATTATTCCAGTCGATTTATATGCGTGCGTCGCTCACACACAGTCAGACCGTTGAAAATCGTTGGAGAAACTGACGCCCAATTTCAAGGCTTTTAAAGTAACTGAATATGGAATTAGATCTCCGTATTCAAGTGTCCTTTTGTTCAGGCTGACATCTCGATCCAAGGCCTATTCATTGGGCACTGGGTACTAAGGTTTAAGTGCCTTTCCGTTTATGAAGTCCCACTTACACAATAGTCTTCCCGTCTTGTAGTTTATTTACCGACCAGCGTGTGCATCACGCTATTATCATAATCAGTTATCTTAAGTTAGAATGTCAGAGTTAAAAAAACAACAACAACAACACATCGTGATGCACTCTTCTTTAACGTAATAAGCTAGCTATTTTTTGCAATGTAATTATTTGTAAATGTCTAAACAGCACTTTCTCAGCATCAACAAATGCGGTACGAGATGGCTCTTAAATACATCTTTGTACAGATGATAAAAAAGAAATAGAAAAAGAAATGCTTATAATTTTTATAAATGCTAATAACGTTTTATATTTATATTTTTCTACTTCGATTACAAAATAATCGCTGTGGGGTTTTGTCATTCGAGATATTAAATGCAAGCATGATCAAACATTTCCAGTGCACGACTCTCACAGTGGTCTTTACAACTCCAGCAGCAAATGATAATAAATAAACGCATAACCATCAGTAGCCGCTCTCGTAAAGGGGGTGGAAGACAATGTAGCCAGGGTTACTGATTTACAGTGTAGACAGTTATCACAGTGGAAATGGGCTGATGGCTTGAAAGGTTTATCACGACCTGTAGAATTTTGAACTCGGGTCACTGTTTTATCGATTGTTTCCAAAGTTTTGTTTATGCTTTAGTAAAATTAAACTGAAGAAATCCAACGTAAGTCAAAATTGGAAAAAAAAATTTCTTGAAAGAAACATTCGATAAACAAATCATAAAACGTTGTGGACAGAATGATGTAAGGGTGTTTGTCAAAGGTATTCGCAATTTACTAACCTGGCGAAATGGAATAGTTACATTAGTAAGAAATCTTCTGGGGCTGCAACCGCTGCTTGGTTAAAAGTATGGAACGTTTCTATTTGTCAAAACGATGGTGTGTGTGTGTGTGTGTGTGTGTGTGTGTGTGTGTGTGTGTGTGTGTGTGCAGTAGTGAGTTCATATACTTTGCGGAATAATTAAAATACTATCAATTTTAAAAACGATATTTCTGTATATAATGCTCTAAGTGTAAAGGTTTGTCTAAATAAATTTGCACTCCCTCTCTTATTTGATCGTTCTCTCTTATTTGCCCATTCTCTCTCTTATTTGCCCATTCCCTCTATTATTTGCCCATCACTCTCTTATTTGCTCACTCCTCCTTTATTTGCCCGTTCCACTTTTATTTGATCGATTCCTAATCTTATTTGCTCGTCCTGCTCTTATGAACCCACTTCCTCTCCTATTTGCCTGTTCTCCCTCTTATTTGCAAGAAAATGCTGTAGCATGCTAATGACATTACAAAAATTAAATAAGATACGTACACAACAAACCATTTCGCAACTTTTAAAATGTGATAAATATATAATTATTGTGATAGTTTTTGCGGTTTGTTACCGCTTCTATAATTAACATTTATTATTCGCATTGGGTTTTTACCCTGAACTTTAAATATAAACATTCAACTTTGTTATAATTACTTTGTGATTATTTTTGCGGTTATCACCGCTATTGTGATCAACATTTATTATTTGCATTGGGGTTTTACCTACGTATTTGTGATACTAATTTCATTAGTATTTGATTCATTGCGTTTATCACCGCGTTGATTTTTGATTACCTTTTTTTAAAAAATTTTATTCATCATTTCATTGCTCTCGTCCCCCACCCCACGAATGTTGTGTGTGGATGTTTCTGGGTGAACAACTAACAGCCATGTGAAAGTAAACCCCAGTGTTAGAATAAATCTTGTTTACTCGAATTCTGACACATACAAAAATACCATCGTAAGGAGTGCCCAAGGTCGGGTCACTTTGACAACGTAACAATTTATATAATATTTAAGTCTAGATACAGGTATAGGCAAATTTACTCTGCCACACATTAAAAGAATCTTTAGTTCCACTCTTTATACCACACACTTGCCAAGTTGGCCAAGACCTCAACACCACACTCTTGCCAAGTTAGCCAAGACCTCAACTCCACACACTTACCAAGCTGGCCAAGACCCCAACACAACACACACTTGCCAAATTGGTCAAGAGCTTAACACCATATATTTGCCAAGTTTGTGTTTGTCAAGAGCTTAAAATCACACACTAGCCAAGATAGCCAACTTCTTAAACCACATACTAGCCATGTTAGCCAAGCTCTCATTGCACCATTCACCAGCTAAGTTAGCCAAGCTCTTATCTTACACTCTTGCCATGTTAGCCAAGATCTCATTACACCACCGTTAGCCTAGTGAGTTAAGCTCTCGCTACACCACACCACAAGCGCACGTGCTAATCAGTTTTAAATAAAACAAAAAATGACAAGAAGACTCATGCCAATACTTTCCTTAAGTATTGTTCTGTATATACTTTTAATATACTCAAACAATAAAAAGTTCCACACATATATTTATATAAGGAGACATTCTGAAAAAAAATAACTGTGTGCCTCATTTAAATATATCTGGATGCATTGGTTTTTTTAATTACGTAATTAATTAATAGTACAAACACATATAAGAAATAGAAATAATAAGAAAAAGTAACGCAGTCAATGAAATAAGAAAACACACTTGGCCAGACCGGAGCCGACAACAGAATGGAATTTGGGACTTCATCAAAATTATCTCATACAGAGCATCTTTCTCTTACTATGACTTCACTTACTGTCGCCTTCATACGCAAGATGAATTTCTTGAATTAAAAAAAAGATTATTTCAGGCAAGCTCGAAAGAAGTCCCCACAAAGCTTTCTTTTGATTTTTCGTGGCGGGTGTTGAAGCTTTGTAAAGGTGAGGAAAATTTGTTCCAGAGTTGTCTGGTGTACAGAGTAGTCCTCTACGTTCAATTCTTTCTTGGCCTTCTCCATAGTGCCAAACAGCTGTGACAATGGGGTATCAAGATCTGGAACCTGTTAAGAAAACAACCCAAATGATATTCATAATTTATGAAAGACAAAGTAAAATTAAATTATTAATTGCTAGCAAGCATTTGCTTTTTCACTGAAGGAACGGTTGGCAATTAACTTGAAGAACATCAAACTGTTAATAGCATTAACAAATGTATTAATTTCAGCTCAAAATACTCAAGCAAGCACACAAACATAAATATATAAACACCTATACAAACAATCAATACCAAAAGATACATAAACATATTTAATAGTATGAAAATTATCATAAGGCACACCTGAAAATGGATATAACCCTGTTGATCATCAAATATCATACTTCCTGGAAACATATCGAAGATAAAGTCGATAAAAGGCTGGGGTGAAGCTAACTCGCCATTTTCAAGAGGAGCCAGTTTGACAGTTAAAGTGTAGCCATGTCCAAACTTGGATTTGAGATGTTGTGGACTTCCTAGGCATTTAAACTGACCGTTGACCATGATAGCAATACGGGTACACAGCGCATCACTCTCCTCCATACTGAGAAACACAAAAAGCGACCCATCTCTGATAATTCATTAATCATTAAATATTTGCACCTCAGTTATTTATTTGTGTTCTAATTAGTTAGAGCAAGAAACATCACCAACTGCAAAGACGACTTCTGTCAAGATATACAATAGTTAGAACAAGAAACATCAAGTGTACAGATCACTTCTGGTAAAGATATACAATAGTTAGAACAAGAAACATCAAGTGTACAGATCACTTCTGTAAAGATATACAATAGTTAGAACAAGAAACATCAAGTGTACAGATCACTTCTGTAAAGATATACAATAGTTAGAACAAGAAACATCAAGTGTACAGATCACTTCTGTAAAGATATACAATAGTTAGAACAAGAAACATCAAGCGTACAGATCACTTCTGTAAAGATATACAATAGTTAGAACAAGAAACATCGAGTGTACAGATCACTTCTGTAAAGATATAAAAAATGTAAACACGTTCATTTCAAAAGCCCCATGGTCAGTGTTCTAGTACCGGTGATAAGTTCAAATAAAAGTCAGTGGACTGTTTTCGAAACAATGACAAAGTGTGTTTGCTTTTCACGGGGTGGCAAAGCATTTTAGAAGATGGTGGCAGTGTTAAGTGTGTGTATGCTTTTCAGGGCGTGGCAAAGTATAATATAGAAGAAAGTGACAGAGTATTTTACAAATAGACGTCTGTTTTTTTTTATAAATAAATATTATTTTTAAATAAAAGAAAGTGAATCAGACAATCGATATTAAAAATAATATAGTCATAATTAAAGGAAGCATTTTTACTCACGTACATTTGCCATTCACATTAAATATAAAGACACAGTTTTTTTTAAGAAGCAGGTGTAACATTAAACTGTATTATATAACATCATTCTGATATCAAGTTCACAAGAGCAAAACTTATTTTATTTTAATATCTGAACGCTTTTAATCGTCATTAATTATAACTATCGATTTCTTTTTCGGGATAATATGTACTGATATCGTGATATATATTATTAAAGCAATTTAAATTGTAATGCTAATTTCTAATCTGTTTTAACGTTGTTTTGGCCAATGTAATCTAAGAACTACTACGTTAAAAATGCCTATCATACCTATGTGATGTCAACACAAATGTTTTTCCGCTCTTTCTAATTCTCGATAATACAGTCCAAAGCTGCCTGCGAGCTACTGGGTCAAGGCCAGTGGATGGTTCGTCCAGCAAGATGACGGCCGGGTCTCCGATCAGGGCTATGGCCGTACTGAGTTCTCGCTTCTGGCCTTCACTGAAAGAATCAATTAAATGTCAGTGTAAATTAGAAGGACGATTCCTTTGTTGAACTGTATCTACTGGCCGGAACTATTTTGTATGTGCAAGAGAGAGTTACATATTTACCAAAATCTTCTGGCCGGGAATATTTTGTAAGTGCAAGAGAGAGTTACATATTTACCAAAATCTTCTGGCCGGGAATATTTTGTAAGTGCAAAGAGAGAGTTACATATTTACCTATTTTGTAACTGCAAGGAAAGTGCTACATTTTTTTACCTGTATCTACTGGCCTAGAATATTTTATAATTGTAATGTCAGTGCTACAGTTTTTACATGTAACTTCTGGCCTGGAATATTTTGCAATTTCAAGAAGAGTGCTACTATCTGATCCGTATCTTCTGGCCTGGAATATGTTGTAATTGCAAGAACAGTGTGTGGCGAAAAGGGGGTTTCCTCTGTGTGCGTCTTGGTTATTAATTAATAATGACGATTTCATAAATAACGTATACAAATTAATCTCTTTCATGCCAATCGCTCACAACCTCCTTAAGGGTCTTGTGCGGTCTGAGAGTGACAAGGTCAAGCCTTGAGTAGTCCGTCAGTCAGTGACCGTCTCAAATCAAATTTAACTTTTAAATTTGAAAAAAATAACGAAATTAATTAAAGATTAATTAAATTAATTACGTAAGTGTAATAATTAGCATTTTTCCGTCACACAGTGCCACCATCGGATACTACAACTTTGATCTTTGCTATAAGACTACATATAAGAATAACAGCTACAGATGGATCCAGAGCATGCCCGACACTCTAATCGACTGAGACGTATACTACCAAAAATTGGTCTTGAAATCTAATACATCCAAATTTAATCTTGATTTTATATTCTAACTCAGTCTCATCTATTTTTAATTTTAGTAATTTCATTCAATGTATGGGCCAGAAAAATAATAGCATGGGCTTTAATGGCTGTTATATTAGTCATTTTTAGTACACCATTTTGTTTTTCTGTTAAGACTGGATTGGATGTAGGTGCTGCATTTAGTGACAGTTTTTTGTGCTATTTGTTGGTGGTTAACATTTTCACAAAGTGATGTATCATCTACAAATTGACCCAAATACTGTTATGATCTATGACTTTGTGTTAGTTGAAAACCCTACTTATAAATAGCAGTATTTTGATCGATGCTATATTTCTTATGCTGATGTGTATCGGGCTAATGAATATCGTTGCAGGATTTGTAAGCTGTGAATGTGTGTAAGAGAGAAAAGAGTTTAGAGATGAAATATGCCTGAAATGTAGCGCTGTCTTAATTTGACTTTTGCAGAAAGGAGCGCGAATTTTTTTTGTTTCGTAACCTTGTATCTATTTAGATTGCAGTGACTCTCGTATTCTAACAGATTACGTTGGTGTGTATTCAGCATTGTCATCGAACTTATCAGTAAACGTGTTGCTGAAAGCTGATTATTTTTAATTCCGTTCTAGAGCCGCCATTACGACGAAAATTGACATTTGGTCTTGAGAATTCATGAAGACTTCTTGAACATTCATCCTGGTGTGCTTGAGTAGTGCACACAAAGACTGTATGAAATGCTTTGATAGTGCAAATAAAGTTCTAGAAATTCTCTACGGTGTGCTTTGTGAGTGCATCAAAGATTCTGAAACAGTTGTGTAATGTGTCTAGAAGGTGTACGTAGGACCATCATATATAAGAAATAAAGTGACTTGTTGCAAACCGTGTGATTGTGACAGCTGTCATCATTGAAAAGGTTTCATGTACATTAACTATAATTATCTCTCTAAAACTCCACTCTCATTTCTATGATGAATTATACCTATAAACTTTATTATATATATATGTTACTCAGGCTGCTAATGTCTGTGCTAGGATAAACTGAATGAGTGTCTAGCGTTAATCAAACTTTGTTGTAAAGTGATGTAAATGTCAATGCTCTTTCGATTATATTCATATTTTGTATATTTGATTGCTGATTTAATAAACTTATTGTTATACTTATTAACCTTCTTGCACAAATATTAATACCTTATTCTGGAATAATAGAGTGTGGATTAGGGGCTCGTTAAATATAAATAAAAGACGGATTTTTATTACTGCTTTAGTAAGAAATTTCCACCTGCAGAAATATTTCTTATTATTGTGTAATAGCAGAGTTTTACGACACCCTTATAATCCGCCAAGTGAGAACATTTTGGTCTTGTGGGAGAATTATTAATAATTATAACTTAAGATTCTAGATCACTTGTAATTAGTTATGTGATAATAATTTATAAATAATAATAATAATAATAACGAGTGAAGGGTGCCCAGAGGTGTCACAGTTTCATTTTATTTAACCAGCCGGTGTGCCAAAATATAGAAGTCTTGTCAAGAGTGTAGATAGACTTAATTGTTACATGAAATGTTTTCCTGGATGGCCACAGGTTTCATTTTATTGAACCAGCCTGTGTGCCAAAACAAAGAGGTCAGCGTCCAGAAAGACTGCATATAGCCCAGTAGTTTTGGTTTTACATTTTTTTTAGTTTAATCTGTTTAGTTTTGGTTTTACATTTGATTTAGTTTAATCTGTTTAGTTTGGAATTTCATTGTGAAAAGATTAGGGAATGTCATGTTTAGATACTTTATCCGTCACACTCTCGTATGCATAATCTGACACACATCTTAACAACAACGCCCTCAGGCACACACCTATGCATGCACAAACACATGTATAGCTAACAACTTCACACACACATTCGCATGCGTGCACACAGAGCTTACAATTATTCTCTCACCTATAGAATCTGGTGAGTCGATCTGCAGGTTCATCGAGCATCAATATGGAGAGGAGGCTGGTGACAACTCGAGGGAGATGCTTTGGTGGTATGCCCCTGAGTCTGGCGTACATGTTCAGGGTTTCACGCCCCGTCATCTGGTCAATCAGTGCATCTAACTGTGGACAGTACCCCAAGTTGGCCTGTACCTGTGAGACGCAACATGAAAAAATATGCAAACAGTATATGTTGCAGGTAAACACACAAATTCAGTTACTGTTAACATATAGAGTTTACACTCTTGTCCATTTAATCTTTTCTGAAATACACTGATTGGGTATTTATACATACAAATTTATGTTAGAAAGAAAAGAATAATTTTTAATTTAATACTTTTGTTTTCGTTCTATCTCCCTTTTCTCTCTGCGAATGAGTAAATATGTCAGTTCCAAACTCTTCTTTTCAATTTACACACTGAAATGATGTGTTACTTCCATGTCACAAATAATAGATCATTAATTGAGGCGAGAGGAGTTTTTCTTATACGTTTTACCTTTCTACATAAACTATTGCAGCAAGTCATTTCACTTGGCAAATTGTGTAGTGAAATAAAATGAAATGATACATGCTAATACAGACTATTAACCGTATTAAACGTATTAACCCGTTCCCTGTCTAGCCCTTATAAGTCCTCAAAACAACTCGTTCTTCGAACGTCATTAACCCTTTACATGGCAATGCGTCCGCTCGATTTTTTAATCACTTTTCTAGATAATACTGACAGAACAGTGGTGGAGGAAGAAATGTATATGAATAGACCACCACCATATCCATTTAAAAATAAAGTAAACAGTTTGAGAATTTAATTCAAATGTTTAATTGTCAAATTTTCATATTAATCCTGATAATAAAGCAAGTTCCAGTTACGTTCGAGTTACGTGACACGTAATTTATTGAATGTATTGTGAAACAGGTTCCCTATTGGACATGACGTCTTTCAAAATTTAAAAGAAAATGAAATAAACAAAGTAAAAACCAAACAGAAGCAATACTCGACATTTTCTCATGTGCTTTAAATCTAATGCTGAAGAAAGGAAAAAGATTTAATCTCGTGCTAAATATCACAAGTATAAAAAACCCACAGATAAAGTAGAGTAATAAAAGGTAAAAGAACTATTGGCTTGCCTACCCTTTTGATGTCTTGCTTGATACTGTTCCCACCTACAGTCGCGTCACCACCAGACGCCATGAACTCTCCAGTCAACATTTTGAATGTCGCAGACTTGCCCGCTCCATTTTGACCTAGCAGCCCGAAGCACTCTCCCTCTGGCACTCCGACACAGATGTGGTCTACAGACACAAAACTGCCGTGTTCTTTGAACAGGTTTTTCAAAACCAGCACATCGTTTTGAGTCTCGCCTTCCGTTACTCGTTTTCGTTCGCCGGCGACATCATTATCTTCTTCTGAGAACTGATTATTCATTGACGACACTGTGCTGGGATGACCGCCTATAGTAAACAGAAACCGTCGTTTAAAACATTTCATGAGTTTGAAGGATAGGTGCTCACTAAAGCATGTTGAGAGTAATGCAAAAATGTTGGTCTAATTACCATAACAACAATTTATAATTTCGTTCTTCAACTGTTTACGTTTGTAACTTTGCATGTTTTAAATTTGTCTTAATCCGATACATTCGAGCATGTAACGATAACTAATCTATGGCAGTTTTAAAGAAAATAGTAACATTTTGTCAGTAGCAGCTTTGAGGACACATCCGGTGTTTAATGAAGTTTTAAATTAGATTAACGAATAGTGCAGTCTAAAGTTAATATCTACAAATGACTCAGAAGACTTATATGAAAGAATGGTAAATGGTTAGTGTGAACCAACGCCACCATAGTTATTGGTTATAGTAATTATTATTTAGTCATCAATAACTAATTACAAGTTATAAAAATCTTAATTTATATTATTAATAATTCTCCAGAAGACACCACGCGTCTCTTTCACATGGCGGATATCCGGGCGCTGTAAACGCTGTTTTCTATCTTCCACAACATTAAAGACAACATTTAGCGTCACACTCTATTTCCGTCGGTGGAAAACGTCTTACTAAAGGAGAAGATAAATCCGTCTTTTGATCTATCTTTAGAGAGCCCCCATCCACCCACTATCTCAACACAAGGTTATCAATAAGTGTAAGAAGGTCATACATTTATCAATAAATTTATTAAATCAACAATCAAATATACAACGCATGAATATAATCAAAAGTGGATTGACATTTATATCACTCCACAACAATGTTCGATTAACGATGGGCAATCATTCAGTTTATCCTAGAATATATATGTCAACAATCTATGTCAACAATCACATTTATATAATCAAATTCATGGACATCAATCTTCACAGAAATGAGTGTAGAAGTTTAGAGAAATAATAAGTCAATGTACATAATCTTTTTAATGATGGCCACTGTCACTAGCATGCATTCACAATCACCTAGTTTGCAACAGTGTCTTTCTTATTTAGATGATGGTCCAATTTACCCCTTTTAAGCACATTACACAACTGTTCCAGAATCTTTGATGTACACATAATCAAATTAGTGAACATAGAAATAATGATTCAGTTACATAAAACATTCTCAATTCAAATCATAGATCAAGAACACACAGGGACGAAATATTCCTAAGTCCATTCTTTCTTCATCAGTCAGTTAACTTACTATAAGCTAACGATCGGCTTTATGACCGGACTCTAGTTATTTCAAATTTAATGTGATTAGAATAGAGTACTTCTTCAACAAAGTAACTTCCGGTCCATCCCCATTGGATCAAATTGTTACGAACAAGTGTGAGACTATTAGTCAGAAAACCATTCATTCAGTTAGAATTGGTTTGGATTGCATATGCAATTTCTAGCTTATTCTCCACCTGAGGGGTCTATCCCAATTTTTGACACTTAAAAATATCATCATAACAGTGCCCAAGGTCGGGTCACCTTGACAATAAACAATTTATATAACAATTAAATTTAGAAATAGGGATAGGTAATTTACTCTGCCACAGCTTGGTATGTATTACCTTAGATGACTGCAATCTGAAAGAAAACCATGAATGTAGAAAAAGAAAGAAGAATATATCTTTAAGTTCATTTGTGCTTGTGGTGTGTTTGTTTTGTTGAAAGGAAATATGTTTTCATGCACCAACTTTGATATTAATGACAAATTAAACCTTGACATCAATTTTAATATTAAACAATTGGAAAATAAAAGCATATATGTTTAATTAAAAGTTCAAGGATTAACTTCGATGCTGAAAGCGAAACCTGTCAGATACTCCATAGCTGTTTGTTAATCCAGTTTTCCTCTGTTTGTGTGTGAGTTCCTTATAAATTTTCTGCTCTCACTGACTACATCAACAAAATCAAACTTTTTTTTTAATTCATAAATCTGACTCTCTTGTATATCAGATGCAGACTTTCAATTGACATTTAAGTGAATGATTTTGTCCGAGCTGATGACTAAATGTTCAATGTAATTCATTATTCAAATAGTATTCTTGAGCTCTGGGTTAGCCAGAACAGATGTCTATTGAGAAGTGTTCATTAGTTTAATGTTTAATTTTCGCCACAGTTTACTGTCACCATGTTTTGTATAGTCGCCCTTTTTATCCTTGATTCACTCCTCTTTTCTACCAGCGCCTCTTTAATCACCCTCCCTCCTTTTCAACCAGCGTTTTTTGTATTTGCCTCTTTGCTCCTCACCCTCCTTACAGTACAAATTGCTGCAATTTTCCGTCATTCATTTTAAATTATTAGGGCAGGAAATACCTATCTCAAATAAAACCTCGATTCTGAAAGTGTCATAGCAACGATCATTATTCTTGTCGTACACTCAGGAACAGAAAACTGAATCTCCCTTCTCTCTCTTTCTAAGAAAGGAAAAGGATACACATTGGTCACTGTTGCTTTATTAAAAATAAATTCATTTGGATTAAAAAATCTTTAGATGCATTTGAATCTTGCGAGAACATTTTGGAGGTATTTCAGAAGTTAAAAATATAATTCCATACCTTGCAAGTTGGTGAAGACAGATTCTAGCAAATCGCCTGTGCGACGATTTCTTTCACCTCTCATGTAATAGAGCAACCTCTGTGGCATCTTATACTCAATCGCCAGCAGGACACTGAAGTAGAACAATGCTTGTAAACACATACATATTACGTTTCGACCAGTACCAGGGTAAAGCCAAGCGAGGTAATTCTCGAAGTATCTAGAACATCTCTTTACACAATTGTCTGCAGAATAAAAGTCAAAATAATGATGGATCACTCTCTAGACATAGGCTACAGTCATGACACAGCCATGATTGGTCACTCTCTAGACACATACAGGCTACAGTCATGACACAGTCATGATGGGTCACTCTCTAGACATACATAGGCTACAGTCATGATTGGTCCCTCTCTAGACATATATAGGCTACAGTCATGACAGTCACGATTGGTCACTCTCTAGACATATTAGGCTACAGTCATGACACAGTCATGATTGGTCACTCTCTAGACATATATAGGCTACTGTCATGACACAGTCATGATTGGTCACTCTCTAGACATATATAGGCTACAGTCATGACACAGTCATGATTGGTCACTCTCTAGACATATATAGGCTACTGTCATGACACAGTCATGATTGGTCACTCTCTAGACATATATAGGCTACTGTCATGACACAGTCGTGATTGGTCACTCTCCAGATTGCTTGATAGATAAACTCAATTACTCCCAGACAAGTGGAGAATGTAAAACAAATAGAAGAATCGAATGAATAAACTGGTGACCTTCAATACGTAAGTAAAGTTTGGATTACAATTACTGGCTGCTTAAACCAGACAAAACAGTATTATAGTTGGTACTGCAAATACTCATGGACTGTAACCCTATATGAATATATTACTATAAGTAAAACTATGTCAAGCCAGATTTCATTTTATTCAGCGAGCAGATGACTAGAGTCAGTAAGTTTACAATCTCCAAAATTAACTTGAAATTTTTAAATCCACTAGTTGTTTTTTTAAAAAAAATTTATTTATTTATTTTTGGGGGGTGGGGAGTTCTGCACTATTTTATTTTCGACTGCGGCTAGACCAGTGAAAAAAGATTAACAAAGATTCTTGTATATACCTGCGCAACATGGGTGACCATATACAAATGTCGGACACATTAACAAATTAGGTACATAGATTTTGCACGACATTTTGGTACGGTGGTTAACGTAGAAGCTGGTAAACCCCATTCCCAGCGCATAGTGGGGGAACAAGGCCATGAAGAAAAAGTCCAAACTGTCACCCATGTCAGCCATCTCCATGTACGGCAGTCGCAGAATGTACACTGTCATCATGGGGAACATGCCTACCAAAATAGATGACAAGTTTATAATAAAAGAGAGATTAGTTAAATAAGACATTACTTCATCATGGAGAACAAGTTTATCAAACAGATGACAGCTTTACGACAAGAGAGAGTGATCAGTTAAATAAGACATTATGTCATCATGGAAAACATGTTTACCCAACAGATGACAACTTTATGACAAGAGAGAGATAATTTAAATAAGATATTAACTCATCATGGAGAACATGTTTACAAAACAGAAGACGGCTTTGTGACAAGAGATCAGCTAAATAAGATATTACGTCATCATGGAGAATATGCCTACCAAATAAATGACAACTTTAATGACAAGACAGAGATCAGTTAAATAAGACTACGTCCATCGTGAGGAACAGGCCTAACAAACAGGTAACAACTTTATGAAATGACAGAGGTCAAATAAATGAGAAATAACGATTAAGTCATCATGCCTACCAAATCGATGACAACTTTATGACACGGCAAAAGGACCATTGAAATAATACATAATTGCATTCTGGCATTTACGTGAAAAATAGACTGTGTTTAGATAGATAGATAGATAGATAGATAGATAGACGGGCAAGCAGGCTGAAGACAGACGGATTGATGGATGGACGGACAGACAGACGGACGGACGGATAGATAGATAGATATTCGCAGACCAGAGAGAATTGAAAAGATGACAATGACCACAAATCCCGTGGCCGGGGATTTGAACGGAAAGTGCAAGAGGTACGTGAAGGGCAGAACTGCTAGGCCAAACACCATCAGTACCAACAATATGGACGCCAAGTTGCCATCAGTGTATGCCTTCACCTGCAATACAATGAAAGCAACACTACTTTTAATTATCAAATAATATTTTCATTAATCACTTTCAAGTTGCTAATTATTTTATCTGCATGTATACGTTATGTATGCTTGAATGCATGCTTTAGGCATATTTGATTGTTTGCTTTACGTATGTATGATTGTATGCATTAAGTATTTTGGTTTCTGTCTATTAAAATAAATAAGTACAATATGCCACCATATCTATGTTTGTATATTCACACATGCATATTTTATAACAACCATGTTTATCATTGATAATGTATGTGCAAATTAAATAAAAAAATATTATTAAGAAAGAATTTTATAGTTTGTCGTAATTTAACTTGATATTCCGCAGCATACAAGCTCGAAGTGGGCGTATTGCTGTACTTTTGTTAGGTGTCAAGGTCAAATGTGCGCGCATCGGCGCAAGGTGCGCATTGATCTTACGTTGGCACAACGTCAGAACTGAATGTAAAATAAAGTCCCACGCCTTCCTTCCATTGTGCTGGAACATTGTTAAAGTTTAGGTTTTGTAATTATGCATCAGCTCAGCTGCAATCAAACCTGAAATCCGTACAGGATGGTGACCAAGACGAAACAAGGCACACAAAAGTTGACCATGTCCCAAGAAAAAGCGGCTGTCCAAAATTCAAACGGTCCGACTCCGCTAACCACCTGCAGGTGCTTTGCCCCTGATTTCTGCTCTCGAATGAGGAAGAGCGAGAAAGACGCAGTTAGAATGGTCATTCCAAACAACATGCTGAAACCAATGGAAAACCCCAGTTCTAGCGTGTCTGTCAGGGAATCCAGAGCTGCCTCTGGATCTGTTTTCCTCATAGGGTGGAGGATCGTTGTAATCTTGTGTCCATCATATCCTGTTGCCTGGAATGTGTAGAAATATAATGGACTGGAATTAGGAATGACAATGCTATGAAGAAGGCAGTAAACAACTAATTGTAAATATAAGACAATAAACAATTTGTGTTTTACG
Organism: Sinotaia quadrata; assembly: GCA_028829895.1. Lineage (NCBI taxonomy): Eukaryota > Metazoa > Mollusca > Gastropoda > Architaenioglossa > Viviparidae > Sinotaia > Sinotaia quadrata. The sequence goes on along the minus strand of CM054178.1, from coordinate 44,253,419 downwards.
TATAAACCATAAACAATTCAAAGATAAGTATATTCAGTCAACAATTAAAGTTTGAAGACTAAGCTAATAAATATTAAATAGCAATAGAAGTTTTAAAAATATATTTATTTATTTATTTATTTCAATCAGGATCTCTCGGGGAATCCTTGTGACCTCTCCGCGGAACGCTGTTTGAGAAAGTCTATATATCAAGTATTTTGAATGTAATGGATTTAATTACGGTTTAAACGAGAACAGAATAAATAAAAATACAATTTAGCACACATTTTGTCAATCAGTGTTAGTATCCTGAAAAATGCAGCATAGATACCTAAGCAAGATTTCATTCTGTATGATAAAGGAAAACTTTTGTAAATTTAACTGATATAAGAGTTCAAACAACCCAACAAAGGGATTGTAAATTTTCATTTCAAGAGAACAAGATTCTTTTTTCATTTTCGACTGTTGAAAGCAATGTGGGAGACGGATCATTATCAAAATTATTTTTAGATCCCAAAGTCAAAATAAAGTTCTAACGGTCAATGGACACTTGCGAAAAGAGTTGTAAAAAATCTCATATTTCAATAAACACATACTTGACATCTCCAAAGTGAAATACAACAACATGTTTGGTCACAACACATATTTATACCTCCTCCATGTTATTGTAAGAGACATTCTGATGACTATTTAACATACAAATTAAGAAAGGAGAGGAAAGCCAATCAGTCAGCTCTGACAGTCATTATCAACATAGAGAAGCAGATGACGTCACATTTATACGGAACTCTAGATCCAGTTGCCCATGAACAGAAGGAGAACGTTTCATTAGAATCTACAGTTAGGTAATTTACAGTCCTTATTTTAGATTATGGATTAAATTCAATTACAAAATATTTATTCCTAAAAGAATTTATATAAAAGCTAATAAAATCCATGGTCATTCAAGGCTTGTGTCAATAGTTTATAATATAATTTAATTGTATATATTTTTAGTTACTCTGCATTACTAGCAAAAGTGTTAATGTAGGATTAGGTTAAATCCTATTAATATATGCATGATATAAATGTTTAAAGTTTTATCTCAATAAGAATATCTTTTTTTTTTTTTGGGAGGGGGGTTGCTTGCTTATTATAAATATCGAAAGTCCATGTAAACAACACATACAATACCTGGCGTGCAAAGGCATTCATCAAAAAGGCAAGAGCCACGGGTTCGGAATGATAAGGTTGGCCGCTGAACCAAGCAGTAGCACTGAATGTTCCATTTGCGCCGTCAGGTTCAAAATCGGCGCCAATGATGACCCTCTTGTTGTAGGTAAAAAGCCCGATCTCTTTCTCTTGAGCCAGGTAGAAGTCGTTCATTGTTGCATGTCGACTGCGGTTAATTTGCTGTACTCTATCGTCTCCATGAAAGAGGGTGGAGTAGCTCTGTCCCAGAGCCGTGGACAAGGGACTCGAGTTCTGACCAGTGCTGTACGCTGAGAATGTCCCTTCATAGCCGGATAGATCGAGAGTAAGAGGAATGCCTTCTGAGTCTGTTCCCACCTTTCCAAAAAAGTACAAGTCTTATTAATTGGCGAAAACTTTGAAAGTATATGTATACAAGAATGTGTAGTTGCTCATTCAAAAAATCAAACCGAACAGTTTCGAAATACTGAAATCAATGAGCTACAACAAAGCAAATGCTAGTACCAAACATATTTTAATGACTAGCAAGAATAATAATAAACATTTAACCATCAGTAATTATTTATTTGCTTCAGTCTTTATAAGTGTATTAGGATGTTTGTATAAGCACATTCCACTAGCTTTAGTATGCTGTTTAAGTACATCCCTTTGCATTTACTATTAATTTATTTCTGATAAACATCTGCTATTATATACTGTGTATTTGTCCTAAACACCCTTTAGTTCTATATTGCGTATCTATCTTAAATCTATCTCTGAAAAATATTTGCTAGTGAGTATTCTTCCATCTATTTCAAAATCAACACTGTTTACTAAAGTTTAAGAAAGGCATCGTAAAATCAAATAATATACATGCTTATTTCCGTCATCATTTGTTTACTTTGATACTGTTTTTTTTTCTTTTCTCTCTCTCTTTCCCCATAGCAAACCTATTCAATTGAATGCAAAATCATCATTGTGTTGTGATTGGCAAGGGGTTGCGCTGTGCATCACAGTTAGCTTAATTATGCAAACGAATATTGCCCGTAAGCACGGCTTTACCACACACACACACACACACACACACACACACACACACACACACACACACACACACATACACACACACACACACACACGTATGTATGTATATATAGACAGACAGATAGATAGATAGATAGACAGATAGATAGATAGATAGATAGAAAGAGATGTTAGTAGGATAGAGGTAGGTTAGAAGATATATAGGTTTGTAGATAGATAGATAGGTTAGTAGGTAGGTTTGTAATAGATAGAGAGGTAGGTTAGAAGATATATAGGTTTGTAGATAGATAGATAGGTTAGTAGGTAGGTTTGTAATAGATAGAGAGGTAGGTTAGAAGCGTGACCCGACAAATGCGCGATAGGGTTAGGGTTAGTTTTATGGTTAGGGAGATAACGCGATTTCGTCATTGCGGTTTTGTTGGCGCGCATTTGTCGGTGAACCGGTTAGAAGATAGATAGATAGTAGGTAGGTTTGTAGATAGACAGACAGACAGACAGATAGATAGATAGATAGATAGATAGATAGATAGATAGATAGATGTACTATGTTTTAAATAAATATTCTATTCACCTTGTCGACAGTAATTGCTGTGATGGTGAAGATGACTGGCAAAGCAAGTTGTACTAGACTAACTAAACGATTGCGTGAAGTGTGAATAGCTTTCTTGACAAACATGCCATAAAAACGAGACAAATTTAGCTTGATTCCAGTCAAGCGTACGAAGTCTTTGTTGAAACCTAGAGTGAAAGACAACAATAAAAAGTAGTTTCACAATGTCAAGTTAATAAAACAAAACAAAAGCCTACCTTCATAATTTTAGCTTCTTTCAGTATAATTTGCAAGATTATATAATAGCAAGAAGAAAAGGAATGAGTGATTGTTAATTATAACTTTTCTTGTGTATGAAAGGTACACAAGGAACTAGTTAAATAAAACATTAAAACCACATTACTATGGATACCAAGCCACAAGAATATAACAGGAAAAAATAAACAGTAGATAAAAGGGCAAAATTTCATACAAAACAGAGCAGACAGTTACACACTCCAATATACAATTCAGAAATGCACGCACAAATTAAACAGATTTATAAAATGAAAATATACCAAACGTACCTAACACTTACACAACAAAGCCATTTTCAGATTAAGACTAAATTCAACACTTCTAACACACAAGATTTCAGGTAAAACAAAAAACAAAAAAATAATGAAATCACTGTAGAACAGAAAAACTATACATTTCCTATTGCACTGTCCACTATACAATGAAGAAAGAAAACAATATTCGACACTACAAATCTGTTACAAATCCCACTCTCCACTCAATACAATATTCGACACTACAAATCTGTTACAAATCCCACTCTCCACTCAATCACTACTTAATCCACAACCACAAACAGAAAAATAAAAAACACTCATCAATTTCTTTACATAAACAAACACAAACACCTTCTTTAAAACATTTAATGTATTGTTTTAAAAATATAACAAAAAATCCAGTAAACTAAAAACACAGTCACCATCTGCAATATAAGGAACTAACCACTTCCACATGAGCTATAACAAGTAGAATGCCCTAATCAGAATAATTTGAGAAAAGGAAATCCTCACATGAACTATAACAAGTAGAATGCCCTAATCAGAATAATTTGAGAAAAGGAAATCCTCACATGAACTATAACAAGTAGAATGCCCTAATCAGAATAAGTTGAGAAAAGGAAATCCTCACATGAACTATAACAAGTAGAATGCCCTAATCAGAATAAGTTGAGAAAAGGAAATCCTCACATGAACTATAACAAGTAGAATGCCCTAATCAGAATAAGTTGAGAAAAGGAAATCCTCACATGAGCTATAACAAGTAGAATGCCCAATTCAGAATAAGTTGAGAAAAGGAAATCCTCACAGGAACAAACCAACACAGAGAACATCAAAAGATGAAAAGTCTGTTGCGATTTCTGTGAGGAAAGAAGTTATGGGGAAAAAACCCGTAAACACAGTTTGTATAAGCAAACTAAAAATAAAGTTTGTAAATAACTTTTCATATTGCTTTAGTTGTTTTTTTTTTAAACCTCGGTTAGCTCTTAAGAGCATTATTAGAAGAAAAAAATCCGATAAAGCCAAAGAATGGTTTTGAACGATGCGAAAGTATTCGCAGACAGGAAATGTATTGTCACAGTCTGATAAAAATGTCCGACTTGATGACCCACTTGTCTTGTTTACTTCAAATTTGAATTTTGAAACCCTTGACTCCTTTGTTCAAAGCTCCCTTTTTCGAGACGCTTCTAGAACAGGTCAAGATGTTATGTAACTTTAGGACCATTGTCCAGTTCTCGAACCACCTACATGCTTCGCGAACAGTCACGTGATACGCATTATGCTTTTCTATAAATATGACCACGCGCTTCCGCTCCCTCACTTCGAGCACACCTTAGCTATTTCCATCAGCTAACTCGAGTCAGGAGGCCACCGACAGCCGTAGAGAATCAAGGTACACTTCGACTTCTCATAAAAGGTATCATTTTATCTAATAGTATTTTGCATATATATTGTTTAAGTATGTATTTGTGCTATGTATTATATGATTTCCATATATGCTTGAGCATGGTTCAGAGAAATAGCTGAAAAACCTATAAGTTACGGAATATAAATTTATTGTAACTCTTTTTCCATTTTGTACTTTAATTTATATTGTTTTAATTCACTAAGAGCCAGAATGCTGCGCTCGATATGAATTCTTCATGTAATTCAATTATTGCGTATAATTTTAATTGTAAATTGTGAAGCGCTTTGTTGGTTTGAATTACCCCTTTGTATGAACATTAATTTAACGTTGTAACTATTTTTATTGCTTCATACGTCATGCTGTTAAATGGAACACATGTGAGACGATTATATTTTTTCTAAATCTAATTGTAAACGACGCGAGGTCGAAAACTCTTATTCAGCGCATTTTAACTGAGCCATGCTTTAGTAGGAACGTGTTAGATTGAAATTATATCCGAGCACGTTGCGTCAACAGGTCGGTTCGTGCCTCACCCATGCCTTACTCGTGCCTTACCCATGCCTTACCTTGCTTTGGCTTACCGGTACAAGCTGGTTGAGTTCTGGTTGAGAACTCTGCTCTGAGGGTCCATGCCACTAAAATTCAAGTTCCCTAGCTACATAAAAGAGGAGCACCTTTCCTTATGCACCACGTGCGTCGCTAGAGAGGGGGACTGTGAGAATAGACCGGCATGACTGAGTATTGAGACCAGGCTGATACAAGGCAATCCAGCTAAGTGCAACCCAGTGTACAAATCTCTAACGAACAATTTGATGGCAGTTCATTGGTTGACAGAATAAGCATGTACGCGCAGAGAATAGAGAAATAGACTATTCGCGATCGTATTTTGATTATTGTTAACTTGTTAAAACCTTATTAAATCTTATTTTCTTTGTTAATACCTCTTAGTAGTTGATTTCTATGCACAATAGACCAATAGATTATTCTTAGATTTGAATGGGGGCGAATGAGCAGAAAGTTGATAACGAGTGCATATTAATTTAGAGGGATTTAACTGTTTCAAATCTAGCTAAAAGTTCGCAGTTTATTAGTTTGTAAATTTGTCGTCTGAACTACAAGACACACTTTTAATTAGTCAAATAGTAAATTGAGCAACCAGTCTGCATAGGATATGAGAGAAAGAGTTAATCATATTTAAAGTCTTTTAATTATTCTAAGCAGGGTCTTTAAATAAATACTGGAAACGTAACATGTATCATGCATTACTTCCTGGAACACGGTAACATGCCAAGTATCTATCTATGTTCTCGAATCCGATGAGTTTCATTTTAAATCTGAGTTCATGTTTGAGCTAATGAAAAGAAGAGTATACATTAATGAAAGAAACAAAATAAATTGTGGTTAGATTTGCATTTACAAAAAAATATGGCTTTTATACGAGTGTATGTGTATTGGGGCCTATCTTTATCTACAGTCTTGTCCAATTATAAACAATATTAATTTTAAGTGTTATAAGGTACTATGTGTGCTGGGGCCTATCTTTATCTACAGTCTTGTCCAATTATAAACAATATTAATTTTAAGTGTTATAAGGTACTATGTGTGCTGGGGCCTATCTTTATCTACAGTCTTGTCCAATTATAAACAATATTACTTTTTAGTGTTATAAGGTACTATGTGTGAATCTATGACGTTATAGCTATTGATCTATAACATGTGACTCTGAGCTGTGGAGGGATCAACGTTTTACAGTCACAATCATTGGGTTCCTGTGAGGTTATATTACATAAACTTGGATTCTAAAATAGTAGAATAGTAGAGGTTCTTTAGTAGTTTATTCAGTAGCTTCTCTCTACTCTGGATTTATAGAGCTATGGAGGGACATCCTCAGTGTACAGTAGTCACCTGTCCATGGCGCTGGGACAGATTTGTTTTCTTCCATAACTTCTTCCCTCACAGGAACCGCAATAGACTTTTCATCTCTTTGATATTCTCTGTCTTGGTTTATTCCTGTGAGGATATCCTCTTCTCAATTTATTCTGAAGACAGCATTCTACTTATTATAGTTCATATGAAGGTGGTTAGTTCCTTATATCGCAGGTAGTGACTGTGTTTTTGTTGTATTTTTAATACATTACATAAAATGTTTTAAAGGTATATTGTGTTTGTTTCTGTAAGGAAATCAAGCTACTCTACACTCTTTAAACAGATTTGCCATTTATTTCTGCAGGATGCATTATATATCATATTTAACGCTGAAGTGTGGACCAATAGGCTTATTTTATTCACAAAGTTATGATGTTGATAATTTATCATCAGTATCTTTATCATTATCATAGCAGTAATAATAGTGATAGTAGTAGTGGTAGTGGTGGTAGTAGTAGTTAACAGACTCAAATCTTACTCACTCAGTAAATCCTTGTCTTCTGGGACGATGCCACCAATAGATGGTATCTCAATTGTCAGACTACCAGTATCAAGAGCCTTTGTTTCCAGTTCTTTTGAATTCACAGGTTTGTTCTTATTATCGCCTGTAGTGTCCGTGTGGAGAATTGTATTTGGTGCCAGTGCTTTCTTAAAATTCAGAGGTTCGTTATTATTATCGCCTGTAGTGCCAGTATGGAGAATGGATTTTGGTGTCAGGTTTGCTTTGGAATTCACACATTCGTTATTATGATCGCCATCAATGCCAGAATGGAGAATGGTATTTGGTGTTAGTTCTTCTGTAGAATTCACAGGTTCATTATTAATTTCGCCTGTAGTGCCAGTATCAAGAATGGTTTTTGGTGTCAGTCCTTGCGTAGAATTCATGGGTTGTTTATCATTATCGCCTGCAGTGCTGGTGCGAGGAATTTCTGAACAGTTGGATGATTTAAATTCTGATTGAAATAGAGCGTTAGACTGCACTTCAGGCTTTTTATAATCTTCAAAGTACCAAGTGCTACTGACCCTTTAAAAAAAACAAATGTACCAACATGTATTAAAATTACTTTCCGCATATTTCCCACTATTTTAATATTTTAATTCCTACTTGAAAATAATTTTTTTTTGCATTTTCCTTACTATTTCAGTAAGTCTTTCAAACACTTTTGGAGTATTTCCTTCTATGTAACCGACTACTACTTTTAAACACGTTTGGATTATATCTCTTTAATTTATAATATCGCTTCCTACTTTCAAACACTTTTGGATTATTTCCCTGTATTTCATGATACCGACTTCTATTTTTAAACACTTTTGGATTATTTCCCTCTAATTTATGGTATCACCTACTACTTTCTAACATTTTTGGATTATTTCCCTCTATTTCATGATATCGATTATTACATTCAAGCATTTTTGGATTATTTTACACTATTTCAATATAGTGATTATTAAAAAAAAACCCTCTGTCATCACATCTTCCATTATAACAATGCACAGAGTCCTTACATTTTCCACTGCTTTAAAATAATATATGATCTGCTTAGAAAATATTTCCTCACATTTTTCTATAATTCAAAACATTGACTACTAGAATGAATTTCATGACACTTTGGCTGTTTCAATGTAAATTTTTTCTTTTTTCTAGAATCTCTGGAATTTCTAGAATTTCCCGGTTTATAGATTTATAAACCACTGTAACCATGGTAGATTGCAGAGTTCTCTACCCCAGTGTTTAAGTGTAAGGATACACTGTACGCTGTTAATGTATTTAGTCAAGGAATGATCGACTGCAGCCTAGAATTTCTGGTATAAGGAAGTTACTGGAATGTACTACATGGTTCCGTTCATAATTTGAGTGCTTGTTTGTTGTGTCTTTTGTTAGTGTGAGTTGTCCTGTTTGTTTGTATAGTTCACTCAGTTTGGTGTTGGGTAGTGCATGCATACATAATTTGAGTGCTTGTTTGTTGTGTCTTTTGTTAGTGTGAGTTGTCCTGTTTGTTTGTATAGTTCACTCAGTTTGGTGTTGAGTAATGCATGCATACATATTTGTAATGCTTTGTTCTGTATTCTTTGCATGCTTTTGATTTGAGAGTTGTTGGTGGCAAAGTTATGCTTGCGTAGTCCATGATTGGATGTATAAGGGCTTTGATGGCTAGTAAGGGTTTTGTTGTATTTGCTCCCCAGTCTTTCCTTTTTGTTGATTTTAAGATGCTGAGAGTTTTTTTTAGTCTGTGTTATGTTGTCTATGTGTTTGCGGAAAGTGATGTTTTAATGGGGTGGTGGGTTCATATAATAATTAATGTCGGACAAAAGGGTGTGTGTCTTTGAATGTGGGTGTCCATCATTAATTTCGGATAAATGTCACGTTAGTGCTAAACCTTAGTATTTGCCTATAATATGAAAGTTAAAATTGGGGAGAGTGGGTATGCATGGAATTTGCTTTTTCCAATCCATGTCCGTATATGAGTGGTGCATTATATTGTAGAGGAAATATTATAATCCTATAATCCTAAAATTCAAAAATTCAAGAGGCACCTTTCCTGTTCAAAATACCTGTCGCATCATGACTGCTCTTCACAGATGCGTAGTGGGAATTCCTACCTACTGAAATATTGGTTGTCACTAGCTAGTCTTGTAATGGCTGAGTGAAGGAGTCATTGTTATTACAGTTAACCATTACAATGCAGGAATATGACTATATATTAAGTAAATCATACTTATTTAAATTGCTCTTTATAACATCTCAGTGTAATTTATTCAATAACAAAAGTGAGTACAAACGTCAAACACATTTATTTAAATTTCTCTTTATAACCTCTCATTTCAGTGTAATTTAGTCAGTAACGAAAGTGAGTACAAACGACACACACACTTACCTTAGGAAAACCTCCTCCATAGTTGTAGACGTGGCACCAAAACTTGCAATGCCGAGTTTCACACAGTTTTTCTCCAGCATGTTGAACAAATCCGGAAACTGAGGCAACATGTCTGCTGGCAGCAGATACGATAACTCTGCGCCCACTTCCCCGTTAAATTGGGCAGTACTGACTACTTTCACAATTGATTGGTTGAGCTTGTCCATGTCACATCCGGGTAATTTAACAATGACCAAATGATAGCCGGCACCTATTCTCAGACCACGACAAACAAAAGAGAATAGTATACTATATTAGACATTTCGATAAAAGAAAAAGTATTGTTCACACGAGGTTAGAAATATACTTAGTGGTGAGTTTCTGTTAGTCAGACATTGGCGAATATTGGCCCGGTTGTTTTCCAACATCCCGAGTGTTTCTCTGGAACTCCTATAGTATGTATCAAATTACTAATAAATGTACAATTATCAGAAAGATATTCCCTTTTCCCCAAATTTACTGTTCTTTCCTGACAAATTACAAATTTCGAGAATAACTGATTTGTGGTTCAAATTGCAATGATTTCAATGCTTCTAATAAAAAAATGAATTTATCATAGTGATCCAATTTACGTAAAGATAAATGCTGACATCAAATTGTGCAACATAAATAATGTAAACTGCGCAGTTTCAGGTCCCACAACCCCCTTCTGTCTAACACTGGTTATATAAGTCGTAAAGAAGTACATTACTAATATCAGTTTTTTCACTAGCTATACTTTTAATGCATCATGTCATATTATTTATACATTATGCGTATACTAATGCAAAGCAGTCTAATATTAAAACAGAATTTAATGAATAATTGCTGCTCAAAAGTGAATATCCGGGATAGTGGAGAATTAACATTTTGTCCATCTCCCAGCAAAACGTCACACAAATAAGGTTGTATTCCATCTTCTTAATATGCATGTAGCTATTTTATTTTTATAGAAATGGATTCGAGAAAATGTGAAATGGATGTCCAAGCTTTCTATTTGTAACAGCTGTAAGATGCTTTATAAGTGTGTCACCAAAGATACAAGAACATTATGCTGTATGATGATATTTCTCTTAATACGTTATCTTTCATTCTTTTTAAAAAATCCTCCTTCCTAGAATTGTTTACCACTTAATGACGAAATACTCTAAAAAATACAAAGTTAAAATACAAAGTTCCGTTAACCGAAACATTTCTTGAGGAACATGGGCGTCCCACAGCACTTGATCACGCCGTTGGCCATGATGGCAATTCGATCCCCAAGAAAGTCGGCCTCGTCCATGAAGTGAGTAGACAACAAAATGGTGCGACCAGCTCTGTGCCGCTTTAACAGTTCCCACGTGTAACGTCGCGCCGCAGGATCCATGGCGGACGTAGGCTCATCGAGGATGATAACCTTACAAAGCAAACGTTCCATACACTGCCATTATATTTATGAAATTACGCTCGTTAGTTTATGGAGTGAGTGCTAACTATACAAACCGTTCAGAATAATAATAATTAAATATAAAATTATTTTTACAGACTGTGGTGTTATATGACGAATCAGCTATTCTACCTTTAAGGAGCAAACTTTTCCATTTGAAATTTTAATGTTTGGTAGAGAGAAAGTATGCGTTATGTAGCTATTGTACCTTTAAGGAGCAAACTTTTCCATTTGAAATTTTAATGTTTGGTAGAGAGAAAGTATGCGTTATGTAGCTATTGTACCTTTAAGGAGCAAACTTTTCCATTTGAAATTTTAATGTTTGGTAGAGAGAAGGTATGCGTTATGTAGCTATTGTACCTTTAAGGAGCAAACTTTTCCATTTGAAATTTTAATGTTTGGTAGAGAGAAAGTATGCGTTATGTAGCATTTGTTAAAAGCGTCTCGATAAAACAAAACAAAATAGTAGTACACGATAGCTATCAATCGTATATCTTTTCATTTAAAAAATATCCCTCATACTTACACATATTCGTTTCGTGGCTATAGTAGTTTTAATGACTAACAAATTGAATATCTTGATTTTAAAACAAAATCATTTGTCGAATTTGAAGAAAAACGTTTTAATTAATAGTAAGGCTTTGTGGTATGGTTTAGAGTTGTAGTACAGGATTAAATAATGTACTTTTTAATTAATAGTAAGGCTTTGTGGTATGGTTTAGAGCTGTAGTACAGGAATAAATAATGTACTTTTTAATTAATAGTAAGGCTTTGTGGTATGGTTTAGAGCTGTAGTACAGGATTAAATAATGTACTTTTTAATTAATAGTAAGGCTTTGTGGTATGGTTTAGAGCTGTAGTACAGGATTAAATAATGTACTTCCATGACTGCTGTAAATTATTGGTATCTGTATAACAATATCTAAAATAAGACAGCAACATCCCATGGTACGTCATCTTAGAGACCAAATGTGTGATATATTTGTGAAATGTGTTTCTATTTGTGTCTGTACTTTATAACTGTGAAATGTGTTTCTATTTGTGTCTGTACTTTATAACTGTGAAATGTGTTTCTATTTGTGTCTGTACTTTATAACAGTGAAATGTGTTTCTATTTGTGTCCGTACTTTATAACTGTGAAATGTGTTTCTCTTTGTGTCTGTACTTTATAACTGTGAAATGTGTTTCTATTTGTGTCTGGACTTTATATCTGTGAAATATGTTTCTCTTTGTGTATGCGCGTTATATCCCGAATAAATGTAAATAGTAATTGTGAGCGTTTGTTGAGATAATTTGTCTTTTATGTGAGGAATTCCGACAGGCCCAACTCCAACTTTTATTTTCTAGGGCAGTCTGACTGTCCAGAAAAGTGTTGGAGAAGTGTGAGGGAGGTAATTTATAACACATTATTAACAGTGTGCAGTGCATGAGGTAATTTATAACACATTATTAACAGTGTGCAGTGCATTTCTTAGTTAAGTTCGGACGAAGACAGTCGGTGAGCAAGATTTTAAATTCAACCACGACGGTTTGATTAAATGAACAAAAGAGCACTGGAAAAACAAGTCAAGCAAGACGAATGTAAAACACAGAACCAATGGACGAGTAGCAAACAGTTTGACGTATAAATAGCATATAGTGCTGGGGTATTTGCCTGATATTATTACGTATAAATAGCATATAGTGCTGGGGTATTTGCCTGATATTATTACGTATAAATAGCATATAATGCTGGGGTATTTGCCTGATATTATTACGTATAAATAGCATATAATGCTGGGGTATTTGCCTGATATTATTACGTATAAATAGCATATAGTGCTGGGGTATTTGCCTGATATTATTACGTATAAATAGCATATAATGCTGGGGTATTTGCCTGATATTATTACGTATAAATAGCATATAATGCTGGGGTATTTGCCTGAAATATGCTCAACGATGGTGAAACAGGCCCGGATATTATTGCATATCATCTAGTCTTTCGCTTGGCTGCCAGTGCATATCCCTTTGACATCTTCTATCTTGATAGTATTTGCATATCAAACACACTCGAAACAAGCACACTACCTTGAAAACTAAGAATGTCAGATTATCTAATAAAATGCATTTAAGAATGCAAATGGATTCTCTTTCCACTTAATGAGCATTATAATTATTGTTGTTAAATTATTTTATAATTATGTATAGAAATATTTAAATCCTAATTCAAGAGTTATGTACAATATAAATGGTCGCGATTATTTCAAAGCTTATGCACTCAAAAAGAGACAGATTTCTTTGCATGACCTACAAACAGTTTTCAGTTAAAAGAACATTATACTTTACCTTTGACCCCCCTATGAGTGATATGCCGACACAAAGTCTCCGTTTCTGTCCACCGGACAGCGTCCTGGCTAGAGACTTTCGCTTTCCTGACAGTCCAACTTCTTTGGCCATTTCTTCGACCATTGACGGGACGTCGTTCTTTTCGCAGCCCTTAATCTTTGTAAGTCACAGAAAAACGTAAACACATTAAAATGACTCTTTTACTAAAATATACTTATAAAACTGACATAGCTGTGAAAGTACCGAAATACGTAAATACATTAAAATGTCTTCTTTACTAAAATGTACTTATAAAACTGGAATAGATTTGAAAGTCATAGACACACGTAAATATGTTAGAATTACTTCTTTTCTAAAATGTACTTGTAAAACTGGCATAGATTTGAAAGTCACAGAAATTCATAAATATTTTAAAATGATTTCTTTACTAAAATATACTTGTAAAATGAACATAGATATGAAAGTCACAGATACAGTAAATACATTAGAATGGTTTCTTTACTAAAATATACTTGTAAAACTGGTATAGATTTGAAAGTAACAAAAATTACATTATGTTAGCATGCCTTCTTTACTAAACTCTACCTGACATTACTAGCTAGGACAAACTATGTGATATGGATTTGATGCCAATAACAATCTGTGATTTTGACAACTCATTCTTGAAACTGATAGTGACAAGGGGGCAATATGCATGCTCATTTGATGTCATTTGTGACTTGAAGTTATTTTTCTTTTATTGTTCATATTATTAAATTTATTGTTATCTTTATCTCTTATTGCAATCATTTCTTTTGGGATGACAATTAATTGGAATCGGCTGACGGGCAAGCCGTATATGTATTGATGATTGCTAATTAATGAAGGAGAAGACAACTATAACTAATTTACGTGTTGCTCTCAGCCCATTGGCTGGTCTCGTTCTCGTAAATCATAACCATTGGTTAATAAAAACTACTCACCCAGTTTGCATTACATCAGCAATTCTAGAATATTCTTGTCTCGAACACTTACTTAACTCATATACTTTCAAAATACCATCACAAGAAGTGCCTAAGGTCGGGTTATTCTGACGATTAACAATTTATATAACAATTAAATTTTAAAATAGGGATAGGAAAATTTACTCCGCCACAGATAGCAGTAGGTTTCTATTTTGAAAATTTGAAGTGAAGGGATTTTTCAGATGAGAACACACACAAGAGAACCCTATACCTTTCACTTTACTTAATATTACTACTATTTCTACTGTTTCAAATAGATATGTGCCACAGAATGCCAATACATACGCATACACCTCCCCTTATCATTTTCTTTCCTGTTCATGAATCTGTCGTGTAATCAATAGAGCGTAAAACGTAAACAAAACCAGGCCCATCTTCTATTCAGTGCCACTGCACATGTGCCTTACCATTAACTCTAAGCACTGCATTTCATTGAGTGATAGTTTTGCATAGCAGATGACAAATTTGGAACTTATTAAATAGTGCCTTGTGAAGGACCAGAAGCTGACAAATTCGGGACAAACAAATGTCATGGTGGTTTGGAAAGGGCCCGACGCTATATCACCACCTTTGATGCGGTCCCCTACATGACTAGACCAGTCTTAGATTCTGTCACATGGCTCTATTTATTGGAGTCAGCCTGCAATACGACAGTCAGACTATATGTTGTCAGCAAATTCCATAGTTCACAACGTATTCTTACACCACACAGCATCCTTCTGACTACTTGGCAATGGCCACAACAGTGAACTTCTAATGTCCAATCTATTTACTTGGCAATGGCCACATCAGTGAACTTCTAATGTCCAATCTATTTACTTGGCAATGGCCACAACAGTGAACTTCTAATGTCCAATCTATTTACTTGGCAATGGCCACATCAGTGAACTTCTAATGTCCAATCTATTTACTTGGCAATGGCCACATCAGTGAACTTCTAATGTCCAATCTATTTACTTGGCAATGGCCACATCAGTGAACTTCTAATGTCCAATCTATTTACTTGGCAATGGCCACATCAGTGAACTTCTAATGTCCAATCTATATACTTGGCAATAGCCACATCAGTGAACTTCTAATGTCCAATCTATTTGCTTGACAATGACTACACAAGTGCAATTCTAGTGTGTAGTATATCTATTTGTAAAGGACCGCATCTGCACTTCTAGCGTCAAGTCTATCTGCTCGGCATTGCATGTATTTATGTTTGCTTTTGTCTTAAATGTCGATAGTATATATTGCAATTTGCTTTTGCTAGAGTTTATATATCTAGACAAGAAACATTACTCGGGACTGGTGGTAATGGGATACTTAAATCTTTTAGCCGACAGCAATTGAGCATTAACTGGATTATGATTACTTCCCCCTTGGGGGGGGGGGGGGAGAGGAATTATGACAGAATTAACTTGTCCCACTTCTCAGAAGAGAGCACAAAGCAACGACAACCATTGCCGCTAAGCTCAGTATGTTATGCTGCCGGTTTTTACATCTGTAGTTTCATTTGTATATTATTCTTTAAGCGTAGTAGCAATGCTTCACTTCAGTTTGTTAAATGTGATGGTTATATAAAGATATTCAGGATATCATTGACTAATGAAGTACAGAGAGGGAATGCGTTGTTGTATATCGCATTAAGTGGTGTTAACGTTTTGGGCAGGCAGGTAGTATTTGGCATTTAGTCATTAACCAGGATTTATGCAACCATATATCTCCAGAGTTCTGAGGTTTTTACGTGAATGTGTGAATTGTCACCCTTGCATGCAGTACATAGGCAAGTATTGTATACTATACCTCTACTTGTAAATCAGATAATTAGAAGTCAATAACAAAAAAAAAATCATTTTAACATGAACTTGTTATATAATGTGTTGTTCATACATTCGTCAGTGTATCTTTAACACTGAGACACTCAAATGCATTCAAGCATGCAAAAATGTTATAGGTGGTATATACAATTTTTAACTCTCAATGTCATAGTAGATGCTAGAATAGTAAATATTACGATATTTATTTCAAACTATTCTCTATAACAACTACCAAAAAACAGCACATTCTAAAAATGAAAAAAATGCTTGAAGTAAAATGTTACCCTGGCGAAGAAGATAAAATGCTCGTCCACAGTCAGATTGTCAAAGAGGATGTTGTGCTGGGGACACAAGCCCAGGCTGCTCCTCACGCTGTTGATGTCAGTTCGGATGTCAAAGCCGTTGACGTAGGCCGTGCCAGATGTAGGCGGGATGAACCCTGACAAGCGCCATGTGTTAATCAGTTTTTATTAAGGTATCAATATTATACTTTTAACAATCCATGGCATTTTTAAGCATTATTAAGCATTTTTAAAGCATTATTTTAAACATCAATTTAAATTAGTTTTGTTCATGCACACTATCTCATCATAATGCCTTGAAACAAGAAAGTACACGTCAGACCATCCTAATGAGCACACTTATGAAAAAAACTCCTTCCTCAACATATTGTTAAAACTCCATCCTCAAACATATTGTTAAAACTCCTTCCTCAAACATATTGTTAAAACTCCTTCCTCAAACATATTGTTAAAACTCCTTCCTCAAACATATTGTTAAAACTCCTTCCTCAAACATATTGTTAAAACTCCTTCCTCAAACATATTGTTAAAACTCCTTCCTCAAACATATTGTTAAAACTCCTTCCTCAAACATATTGTTAAAACTCCTTCCTCAAACATATTGTTAAAACTCCTTCCTCAAACATATTGTTAAAACTCCTTCCTCAAACATATTGTTAAAACTCCTTCCTCAAACATATTGTTAAAACTCCTTCCTCAAACATATAGTTAAAACTCCTTCCTCAAACATATTGTTAATTTTATTCAGTTATCTTACCGATCTATTTGTCATACTTGTATACAAGGCCGCAAGCGATGTAATAACTGGATAGGTATGTCCTATTATCTACCAAAGAGTAAATATATTTAGCATTGACTGGTTGGGTGAAAAAACGTTCACAGGATTTTAGAGAATGCTTCGATGATCTTTTACTTGCTTTTGCAATGATGTCACAATTTATAGTTAAGTTCGAATTTCGTCTGCTCCACGTGTCACTCACATATGGAATGCACTGTTCTGCATGGAGTTAACCTGGGTGCTTCTTCTCTCCTTGTTGACTCCATCAAACAGAACAATAAATGTAGTGATGTCCCATAATTTTTCTACACTAGAAATTGTTTGGCAGTTAACAAATCTTGCTGTCAGACATCAGTAGAGTGCAGTGTTTCTTACACTTAACCCAATTCCCACATTTATCAGGGTTGGTTGTAGTGGTTTACTATTTACTATTGTAAACCAGGAGGTTCCTATAGCATGTGAAAATAAGCAACTGGAAAGGCTACTTGCACATTGTAAAATATAATTATGGAGCAAACCTAAGTTTCCAGTTCATCACAATATAACTCCGTTCTATCTTTCATCAACTTAAAATTTCCTGCAACAGGATTTATTAGCCTGATACACACACACAGCAAAATAAATGCACTATATCAAACAATATCAAGAGTTAGCATATTACACTCGAACATCTTAGTTTAAGCATTTATAGAAATAAAAGTCAACTCACATAATACACCTCTACACAAGTATAACATATAAAGAGAGATAATGCATGAAATGTTTCTAAGTCCATTCTTTCTCAATCAGTCAGTTTAACTCACCATCAAGCTAAAGTCTGCATTTCAAAGCTGGACTTCTCCTTTCTCATCCAAATTCAGTAATCAGAGAGTAGAATTTTCTACAGCAAGTGAATTAATCATTGGATAATAAAAAAATTACTTAGTTTGCATTATGTCAGCAATCTAGAATATTCTTGCCTTGAGCCGTTTACTTCAAATCAGACACTTTGAAAATAACACCAGAAAGAGTGTCCAAGGTCGGGCTACTCTGACAATTCAGCAATTTATATAACAATTTAAATTAAAAAATTGGGAGAGACAAATTTATTTTTTTAATCTGAAAATAAACAAAAACGTTCTCCATTTCTCTGACCTGTCAGCATACTCATGGTGGATGTCTTCCCGGCCCCATTTCGTCCCAGCAACACGGTTATCTGCCCCTCGTACATATTAAGAGTGGATCCCTTCACAGCTACTTTGGTTTCGCCATATACCTGAACAGCCATCAGAACATTAATAACGTTAGTACCATTTTATTCTTTGCCTAACAAGCTATAACAAGTTTACCTCACCTTTATCATCTGGTAACACTACATAGTTTCTGGCGACTTAATATTTCTGATTACAACGCAGTTAGATGTTAGGTGCACCTTCAGGCAGAGAAAATTGAAATTAACTTAAATATATATATATATAAGTCAAACAGACAGACTGAAGGAGAGAAAGAGAAAGAAAGAGAGAACGAAAAAGAGACAAGAATTGTACTTAGAACCTGTAAATTATCATGAATCAGAAACACACAGAATTAAAATGCGTTTGCAAATGGGAAATACAATGCTTAAGTAAAGAATAGCATTTTGACTAAATTAATAGAGTACCTTTCTCAGGTCTACCAGCCTGATTCCAATGGGCATATTCACTGGGTCTGGCTCGAAGTACTTAGTATGCATGGCATTGCTGTGCTCCACGGACATGCTCCTAACACTGTTGCGCCAGTACGACTCCTAAAATAGAAGGCAAAGCAAACAATTAGCAACAACAACAAAAATCCCCAAATTTGCATTCTACAATCATGTCCGAAAATTAATGGAAAGGATCAAAAAGGTGAATAAATTAAAAGTACGTAAAATATGTGTAGAGGAGTAGATTTGCCTATTCGTATTTTAAAATTTAATTGTTATATAAACTGTTGGATTGTCAGAGTGACCCGACCTTGGGCACTCCTTATGATGGTATTTTTGTAAGTGTCTCTGTTGAAGTAAACACCCAAGTTGAGAATTTGCTAGAAATTGCTGATATAATGCAAACTAGTTCAACTGTGTGAGTAGTTTTTATTATCCAATGGTTAAGTATTACTAGAACGAGGCCAGCCAATGGGATTGAGATCCATAAGTTTACCTGCTGTAGAAAATTCTACTGTCTGATCACTTGAATTTAGTATGGCAAAGAAGTCTGATCTTGAAAGGTGGCCATTAGCTTAATGGTGAGTTAACTCATTGGTTGAGAAAAAATGGACTTAGAAATATTTCATTTGCATTTTCCTATTGATGATATTAGTTGTGTTTTAAGTAGAGATGTATTATCTGAGTAGACTTTTGTTTCTACAAATGTTTGAACTATGATGCTTATATGTAATGTACTAACACTTGACGTTGTTTTGATATGCTGTATTTATGATACTGCGTGTGTATCAGGCTAATAATTAACGTTGCAGAAAACTGTAAGTTGAGATTGGAATGCAAGAAAGAATGGAGTTATAAAGCAAGTAACTGGAAACTTAGCATTTGCTCCATGAATATATTTTTCAGGGCACAGCCTTTCTTTTTTGTGTTATTTGAATCTCATGGTTTACTGATTGTTTGAATGATGTGGTGGAGGCTGGGAGCAGTGAGTAAGTGTGGAGAATACTCTACACTCCATTGATGTATGGTGTCCCTTCTAGAGGCACAACCATTCCATAATCTCTGATGTGCTCTCCAAGCAAACCATAGAGAATAGTCCTGAATTTCACATGCGCTATCAAACACATCGGGAGGAATGTTCTCGAAGTTTCGTGTGCATTTACTCAACACACCATGAGGAATGTTCACAATAATCTTGTTTGAATTCTCGAGACCAAATTCAGACCACAAATCTCTGCCACATTGGTTTTCGAACGGAATTCATGGGAATCCACTTACAACAACATTATTTACTGATATTATTTAATTAGTTAAGATAACAATAGAGTATTAACCAACTGGAGAAGAGTACTTTTATCAGATGTAACAATAGAACAATATTTACTGTATAACTCTTCTGGAAATTTTGACTATTTATCCATGCAACTTTTATTAGTATTAACTTTGGAGTATTATTTTCTTAAGCGATTGACTTAACTCTAAAGTTATTTACATTTATGTTTGATTAACCCTAATGTTCCTTTCTTTTGTGATTGATTAATATTTTGCATTTTAAGACTTATTAAATTATTAATTCATAAACTGACTTGCCTAAGTATCCATTTGGTCGATTACTCGTAAATATCTTTTGCAATTGTCTTCCTGTAATTTCGTCTCCTGATTGTGTGGGTAATGACGTACTGTCTTCCTGTAATTTCGTCTCCTGATTGTGTGGGTAATGACGTACTGTCTTCCTGTAATTTCGTCTCCTGATTGTGTGGTTAATGACGTATTGTCTTACTGTAATTTCGTCTTCTAATTGTGTGGGTAATGACGTACTGTCTTCCTGTAATTTCGTCTCCTGATTGTGTGGGTAATGACGTACTGTCTTCCTGCATCACTGATTGAAATAATGTAAATTAGCAGCCACCAGAAGTGAGAGTTCGAGCAAGAGGATTACGAAATATCGGCATTGATAAATAGGATCCCCTAGACAAGAGCTAAATTCTGAATTCGGGGTTATGATAATTTAGAGAAATACTCCATAGCCTTATCGTAAATATTTATGCACTAGGAAGCCATTTCTTTTAGCAACTTTACTGCCATAATAAGAGTTACACTACCTTCCAAGAATTATGTAAAATTATTCTGTAAAAAGAATGATAAAAGGAAGGCTTAGCATGTTTGCCTCTGTGTATACATTTCACTTACACAACTATATGTGTATGCTGACAAGGCAGTTAACATTTACATTTTTTGATGAAAGGACAGAGAGAAAGAAAGATGAAAAAATTAGATATGAGAGAGCTAAACTTGACAGAGATGTGATTTGTATCATATTTGACTTGAAAGAGATTAGATGCATATCTTTACCAGGAAGTTGTATCTCACTGGAAAGAATGGTATTTCACACTGATAAGAAGATTATTTCACTGAAAAATAATGCATATATCACTGGGGAAATGAAATCTCTCACTAAAAATAATGTATCTATCACTGGAAAAAATTTAATCACACAGAAAATTAATGTATATATCACTGGAAAAATTATTGGAATCTCTCACTGAAAAATAATGCATCTATCACTTGAAAGACATTGCAAAATAGTGTATGTGTATCTAGAAAGAAATGGATCTTTTACAGGTATATGATGATGTCACACATACCTGGAATAGGAAGTACCAGGGACGTGGAATACCATAGGTACCCGGAAAAACATTGTCGATGTACCAGGTGAGGAAGACGAAAATGAAAGAGTCCAAGATGAGCATCAGCATGGCGTGCATTAGTGAGAAGTTGTCATCAACGCTTGGGGGCTCCGTGAAGAGGTTCCACTGCACACCCTTACCTTAGTACATGTACAACAAGGTTAGGCAATCTATCTCACGAGCCTAACCATGAAATTATGCTACTGTTTTACCTTTGTTGTATTAAATGATATGTAGTGATTTGGACACAAACATAATTGTTGGAACATGAAATTTAAACAGTGAAGGAAAGAGAATTCTACACAATAAACATTCGATAAATCCGCCCCCCCCCTGCACATGCATGCACACACACACACACACACACACACACACACACACACACACACACACACACACACACACACACACACACACACATACACACACAATTTCCTCACAACCAATAGCTTCCCAAAACACAAAACTAAAATGTGTTATTTGAATTTGCATCTACATCCATAACATTCGAGATGATGACACTTTCTGCAAGTTTCTGATGTTGACATTGATCGAGGTCAAGGTAGCTAAAGTTCCTTCAATCCACACACCCAATCTGTGGCTAGGAATTGTGCTATGGCTTGATTATAAGATTCTTCAGTGTTTTAATAGTATGAAGCATTTATCAAACTATTCTCCAAAGTTTTAATTCTCTCTTTGAATATTGTAAATATATAATTATTGTAAATATGTGTAAAATTGGGGGGGGGGGGGCGAGATTAGCAATGCTGATTATTCTTGTAGAGATTGTATTTAAATAATTTCGAACTGAACTTAAAGGCTCAGATTTAGAAGTTCTCAATGTGTTTGTTATCAGAAAAGAACTTATGTTTACTTGAATAACAGGATATACAAAGTTTATAAAAAGCATGAGGTGACAGAAAGAAAGTGAAATAAAAAATATTTATAAAAAAAGAAGAGAAAGAAAAATATGTTTGCTAGCTGACCTTGATTTTGATTACTATCATCATCAATGTGCTCTAAGTTTTATTAAATTATATTCAAGATATCAATCTCTCCTAAGATTGGGCTATTAATTTAGCCTGGTCACATTAAATAAATATTAAAATATAAAATTAAAACAATAACCGATGTACTGTTATAAAAAAAACTAAAGGGTGCATGCATGTAAGTTTAGTCATTAAGCTACAGGTAAAATCAGACCAGATGTGTTTTCTAGTATCTGATACGTTTCAGAAATATTTTCATATTTGATTTAATTATCTGTGTGCATGCCTATCACACTTAATTTGGTGAAAGATGTATGCAGCTGGTTTTTTTTGACATATTATTTGTACATATACCATTGCTTTTCTTGAAAGTATATTTTTACCTGTACGCATTATTTCTTTACCTATACGTATACCCTTGCTTTTCTTGAATGTATATTACTTACATTTACTCTTACATTTTCACAACAAAAATATTAATGAGCAATAGGATCTTGGCACATGAAATCATTCCTTACCAGTTGCTTCATACAAGCCGATGGTTTTGGCACCAAAACTCATTGCTATGTTGAACATCAGACTCATGAAGAGTTTTTCGCGCAATCCCAGCTTTTCAAATTTAATCAGCGTATAAGGAAAGAACAAGCCGTAGTACGCGATTCCCGAAAAGGCAGCGGCAACATTCGCTGAGAAAAACAAAACAAATCAATGGATAGCACACAGCAATAATTGCTGAGGAATTATTCTATAGATAGATCTAAAATATGTATGTTTCGTTTTGCTTGCAGAAAGAAGTTTTCTCATTCAGTTATATTTCTTAAAGTCCTCTTACAATTGTAACATTTATATTTTCGCAATTTCCGTTTGACTAGTAACTTTAGCAACCTTTACCAATTCATGCCAGAAGGGACTTGTAATAATGATATAAGGTTATTATCAATAACATTTATCTGCCCAAGCCACAGAATTTCTTTCTCTTTGCTTTGCTTTCAAATATGATGTGCTTTAACTTTATCTTGATTTTGAATTAGTATCCATGAGAATGTGTATTCACATTATCATTAAGGAAAATAGTTTATAGGCAACAATAGAGACCTAATAATATATTTGTACAGCCTGGCTTTCGTGTCAAAATAAAAAGGGGTTGTTTGAATGAAATAAAAAGCACGCTGCATTTCTGGGTGTAACTTTACTAATTTCCAACACTTTCCTTTATCTTTTACAAAGGGAGTCATTCAAACTGTCACTCATAGCAATTCCACGTTAAATTTCTTGTACTTTTTGTTGTTTTATGCTTCAGTGTCAAAATAAAATAACTCGTAAAGTGAAAACTTTAAATAAGAACATTTTCAACGCCGTGCTACACGCACGCACACACACACACACACACACACACACACACACACACACACACACACACACACACACACACACACACACACACACACACACACACACACACAGTTTCTAAATATGTAATTGTTGAGAGACATTCAGTAGCTAACATATGTATGAAGCATTCTTGTATGTATTTATGTATTGTGGCATGAGTGAACTATACAACAAATGCATTAAAATGAGTGTGAAGCGTCAGATGGACTGCGAATGCGTCATAAAAGCATTCATTTATTCTTGTATGATAATGACATTGCTGTGTTGTTTAGGTAGTGCGGGTTTAATGCAAAATCCATTTCTTAGTTTTTAAATTGACAGACTATTTGTATTTGTACAACTCATTTCATAATCAGGGACTCAAAGAACTGTTGGAATCATCAAAGAAAGAATGCTATGTTGAATCATGAGGGCAGGATACGCACATATCTAATCTCTGACAATCTAGTATTGGAGCATGGGACTACAGTCTTAGCGGATCACAGACACATTTCCAGGCTTTAACAATCTAGTATTGGAGCATGGGACTACAGTCTTAGCGGATCACAGACACATTTCCAGGCTTTGACGATCTAGTATTGAAGCGTTGGTTACAACTTTTTCGGAGAAGAAAAATGGGAAAAACAAACCGAGACAGAATCTGACAAGAGATGACAGCTCTACTGAAAGCTTTACTAACATTTGTTCAACTGTCGACGGATAAAATATCGTTGCAAATCCTTTCACGTAATCCTGTGAGAAAGAAAAAGAATCCTTAAGTCAAAAGCACGTACTCAAACATGCTAGTGCCTCTCCAAAGGTCGTTCATATCTTTTCTTTGTCATCAACTATTGTAGATGACACTTTATATGCGTAAATAATGTTTCGATGACCACGTGTGGTACATTTCACTCCAAATTGTAGCACGAATCTCTCCAGTTAGAGTAGTTTGCAGCAACTTGCAATGTTATGAGCCTGTATGTTACGCAAACGTCAGAATAAACAAACATAAACGAATATGTGCAAAAATTCTAATTCATTAATACATCAGAAAGAGAATGGATACTCTAGTCAGTCGTAGTAGTATTAGTGGTAGTAGTAGAAGTAGTCGTAGTCGTAGTAGTAGTGGTAGTAATTGTTTGTGTTAATAGTAGTAGTGGTGGTGGTGATAGTAGTAGTTGTAGTAGTAGTAATAGTTGTAACACTAGTAGTAATGGTAGTGATGGTATTAGTAGTGAAGGTGGTAGTAGTAGTAGAAGTAGTAGTAGTTGTGGTGGTGATAGTAGTAGTTGTAGTTGGATGTAGTTTTCCTATTCAAATTACATTCTCCCATTGACTGATGCTAAATGTCAGGAAACTAAATAAAATGTGGTTGGGTAAATCTTTTCACAGCGTGGAAAATATCAGGAAGCAAAAACGTAAAAGAACCAATACACATCAACTCTATGCTATTGATGGGCGCGCACACATTAGATCACAGGTTTGTCTTCAAAAGTTCATTTTCAAAAATAATTAGTGTCCACTGACTCTCTTCAAACTTAAAGAAAATTGGACGTCATGCTAAACATTCATATGACGCTCATAAAATGGTGTTAAACTTTCGTTTCCTACAATCTCACCTTTGTTGATGACTGAGCTGATGAAAAAGCAGAAGGTAATGACACTAATGGAGTACACCATGATGAACGCGAAGACGAGGGTCGGGTCGCTGTACACGAGGACAGCATCCGCGCTTAGGTTGATGGATATGAAGACAGTGTAGATAAAAGCAGAAACCAGCATGTACAGGAAGTAGTGCACAAACCACGACGTCCAGTAGGCTGTTGGTGACACACCCATCAACTTCATCGACTCCTGTGAAATAAGAACAGTGGAGCTCTTCTTAAATCACTGTGATAACTAAACACGCATTGGAGTTCTGCTATTATTGTGATAACTAACATGTACTGGAGTTCTGCTGCTGCTATTGTGATAACTAAACACTCATTTGAGCTTTTTCTGCTGTTATTGTGATAACTAAACAGTCGTATACATTTTTCTGCTGTTATTATGATAAATAAACACGCACAATAGGCACTTCTTAAGTCTTTGTAATAATACGCACTGGGTTTCGTCTTCTGTTATCGCGATAACTAACACTGCGTCACACACACAAAAATGAAAGTTGTCTAAGATTTTTCAACTGATTTAGAATACTTTTGCCTGCTACATTTGAAAATGACATCCGTTTTTTTAAATCAGGTCAGGCTGTTGATCTAATTCGATTTTAAAAATCCGATCTTATAGCTAAATCGATTACATTTTTGTAACATTATTAGGCAAGTAAGCGAAACAGCCACCATCCTTGTCCAGAGCGTTTGGTGAACTGTTTGATTAAGTCAAGCTTAATGTGCAGCGGTGGGAAAAGTATCTTGTCTCTGTCCTCCAGAGGGCTGTTTATGAGGTTCTTTGCTTTGCAAGGTATCAATTCCTCCCGTACAGGCCAATCCTGCTTCGTGTAATGCTGTGCTTCGTCCCTACTATCCCACATGCACACAAAGCATGGGTTTATAAACATTCACAATGGATTCTTGTTGTTAGTGTGATAACTAAACACACATTGGGTTCTTCAACAGTCAATGAGAGAACTTAATACTCTCAGTGGTGTTCTTCTCCAGTCATTGTGATAACTAATCACACAATAAACTTTTACAGTTACTCTGACAGCTGAATATTGTCAAATGGCTTCTTCAACATTCATTGTGATAATTAATCACACAATAAACTTTTACAGTTACTCTGACAGCTGAATACTGTCGAATGGCTTCTTCAACTTTCAGTGTGATAACTAAATGCATGCAGTCGAGTTCTTCTACAGTTGCATAAAATACTAAATTGTTGAAGGCTGATATCGTTTGAAATCTGGGATGACTTGTAGTCATGCGATTAATTTTAGTTATTTATAATTTGTGTCTTAATCTACTTACGAATAACCCCGTCCCCGGTACAAATCTCAACATTGGAGTAGTTATGATTGGTGACTGTGTCAGAATGTGTCCTGCAACTCTTAGCTCATCGCCCTCGTGCAGTAATATGATCGTGACAGTTAAGACGATACAAAGACAATTGCTGTTACGATCACATTAGACAGTACAATGTTGTAATAAAAGTTGCAGTGCTATATATCAATGTCATGTTTCATTAGTTCTAGAAATAATGCATCTAGTTAGAGTCAGACAATATAATATAAATATTAATTATCTCAGATTTTATGAATATGTACATAAATAATTATAATTAATCTATGTGTATACCTATCAATTTTCTATTGTCTTACTAACTCTTTATCCTTCTGAATCTATAATCAATTTACTATAAGAGGGGCTTCCTATACAGTCATCTTACTGAAATAGTAAAATACAGAGAGTAATTGAAAAATGAAAACTCACCAGTTCTTACTGGTCTAAGTGATAGTGCTTTTTAAAATCTTTTAAAACTGATTTGTACAGTTTAAGTTTCAGCTCACATGTAATGAAATGATATGGACTCATTTCTTTTATTTTTGTAATGCATTAAGCAGTGAAACTTAATTTTCACTCCAATATTTGAGTTTATTGTTAATTGTACTGTGTCGTAGTGTGAAAAGCAAACACACGCGCACATATTTAAAACTGACTGACAATATGTAGGGTCACATCCCTTGCATGCATTCAGTTTTTAATGACACATCCCCTTGCATGCATTCAGTTTTATTATCACATCCCCTTGTATGCATTCAGTTTTTTGTCACATCCCCTCGCATGCATTCAGTTTTATTGACACATCCCCTCGCATGCATTCAGTTTTATTGACACATCACCTCGCATGCATTCAGTTTTTAATGACATATCCCTTGCATGCATTCAGTTTTTAATGACATATCCCTTGCATGCATTCAGTGTATAATGTTACGTCTGTCACAAGCATTCAGTGTATAATGTCACGCCTGTCACAAGCATTCAGTGTATAGTGTCACGTCTGTCACAAGCATTCAAGATTAAATGACACATCGTTCGAAGTCATACGATTGTCACTGGTGCACATTAGAACTGACCTTGAGTTGCTTTTCTTTCTCGTTGACGATGTTTTTGCTGGCGAAGATGACACTGAGGATAAAAGAAAGCATGAACATTATTGGGAAGTTCACTTGTGCTACTTCGATCATCCCATCATCGATGTAGGGAGGAAAGGGCATCCGGTTCGTGCTGATAGTGACAGGCGTCGTGTTTGCATTGTTTGTCCACTGTCTGATCAAAGCTTCACCAATAAGGCGTTGGGTGTACAGGAAGCCACGCTTATAGTACACTGTATATAGATTCAGAAGGATAAAAAGTTGGACAGGCAATAGAAAATTAGTAGGTATGTATACATATTGACATGTATATATTCATGAAATATCTATAACTATTATATTATATTATCTGAATCTAACTAGGCGTGTTATAGAACTGCATGATACTGATGTATGATAAGTATAAGGATGCGACTTTTATACGACAGATGAACAGTGACGTAAATACGCATTGAAGAAGTCAAGTGCACAACATCTCCCTCTCCCCCCCCCCCCTCCGGCCAAAGTATATCTTTAAAGATGGTGCGTATCAAAGCATAATTGTAAACTTAAAAGAATATATGCTCAAAAGTCAAGCTTCAACAAAGCATTTGTAATATAATTAACTTTTGAATTAACATAAAAGATTAAAGAGTAATGTTGATCTAAAGACTGTAAAGTAACGCTAGAAGATTGAAAATACTTCTCTTTCAGACTGAAAAATAATATTGACCTAAACGATTGAATAGTAATATTGACCTAGAAGTTTGAAAAATAATACTGACCTCAAAGACTGATAATTAATATTGACCTACTCTTGAACTATTCTTAAATTTTTAGTTCTTCGAATTTTGAATAATTTGTAGATTTTTTGTCATTTCCCAAGTTAAAAACTATATTAAGACAGTTATGTATCGGATTAAATTTGCCTATCCCTCTTTCTAAACTTAATTTTTATATAAATTATTAAATGTCAAAGTGACCACACCTCGGGCATTGCTTATGATGATATTTATGGGTTAGAGTAAACACCTCAGGTAGAGAATAAATTCGAAAATTTTCTGATGCAATCCAAACTAGTTCCAACTGGATGAGTAGTTTTCCTGACTAGTAGTTTTCCTCACACCAGCTAAAATGTACTAAATCATTTAAATGAAATAAGGTCGTAGATACTGACATGTGCGCGCGAAATCAACAAAATATTGTAAGTGGGCGTTTAGCTAAAATGTACTAAATCATTTAAATAAAATGTGGTCGTAGATATTGACATACGTTCGCTAGGGTAGCGTGGAACAATCTTTTGCAGAACGGGAAATAATCTCTCCGAGGACCAGCTCTCCATCCTCGCGACCTGTGGGCGAATTTTGTAGGTCAGCTGGGTAGGCCACGTAGTTGCTGACCTCACGTCATTAAAGATGACTGACATGGGACATTCTCTTTCTCCTTTACCGGCGCTCAGCTGAAAGAAGTCTTCCGCTTCTGATTCGGACGCAAAGCCTTTCGTTGTCGCTGTGAAATCAGCAAAGTAGGGGTTAAAATTAGTTTCTTTCATTAGTGATATGGCAGCAATAAACTTTGTTGTCGCTGTGAAGTCAGCAAGGTAGGGGTTAAGATTACTTTCTTTTATTAGTGAAATAGTTAGCATTAAACACTTATGTCGCTATAAAATCAGCAAGGTAGGGGTTAACGTTAGTTGTGCTAGTTTAGTGTAAGTGGCGACGACCCACAGTTTCGTGTTGGCGACGAATTCTTGCCTGCACATGTTTGCTCATTGCATAATAAAGATTCCGGAATTATAGGTCGTTGGTGATCAAGCAATGGCATCAGATCAGCCATGAATATTTTAAACGAATTTTCGCATGGTGCTTAGTGGTATTTTTCAACACTCATTCTCTCTTTCTCTCCCTCGCTCATTCACATCCACATATGCCATACAAATACGAACACACACCAAACTTATATATACATTAACAAGTACTTCTTGAAGACTATAAATATTATTACTGCTAAAATGTCCTTAATTACATGCAATTACAATATACCATACACGTTCAAATAATCTTAAACTGCGTCTAGTCCTAGAAATTGGCAATCTATTCATTGAAGTCAAGACTGTTACGTTCAGTGTCTAAAAGTTTATTATCAGACACAGAACATTTACCATTTTAGGGAGTGACATTATAGGTTAGCTATTCTCATTTGGGTTGCATCCTAAAAATTTCAATTTCAATTTCAATTGTTATTGTTTTATAAACTTTATCATTTTTCTTTTATTTAAAATATGTTATTGTTTTATAAAATTCTCATTTTTCTTTTATTTAAATTCTGTTATTGTTTTATAAAATTCTCATTTTTCTTTTATTTAAATTCTGTTATTGTTTTATAAAATTCTTATTTTTCTTTTGCTCATCTCGTTGTTAAATTATTATCATTTCATGTTTAGGCCTTATTCTGTAAAATTTCCATTTTCCTATTGTCTTATGTTAAATGTGGTGGTTTTTCAAACTGGAGGGGGGGGGGGGTCGCTGTCATTCGAGCTAATTATTATCCAGCGTGTGGAACAAATGTTGTCTGTCGGTGTGTCTGTCACCCATCAGTTACAACATCGGGCACTTTCTTAAGCCGGGTATAGAAAGCGGCAGGCACGGGGCAAGACTCAAATATTATTGTATATGTAAAATATGCTCTGTATATATATGGATGGATGGTCCGGGGGGGGGGGGGGGCAGACTGACGGACAGACAGATGGATACATGGATGAATGGATAGACAGATAGATAGATAGATAGATAGATAGATAGATAGATAGATAGATTAGATTAGATTTATAGATATCAATGATGATAGGCTGTCACCGACTGCGTACACGGTCTTACTGAAACCCATACTACCTTCCAGTTTACTTTATTATCAAATCAAATTATCATAATCATCTATATCTCTAATGTTGGGCATGATGTTACATCAATGACGACATATACTTATATTCCTAGTCATTCCTTGCAATTATGATTTTACAATGTACAGAAAAAATATACTCTATACAGTGGTTATAATAAAAGGTAGTTTGAAATCAGAAATGTCCCATAAAATTAACTTAGTCATGCAGCCATTATCTGGAAACTTGCTGCTATGCTTCCTGCTTTATTGACTGTGTGATGGCAGCGATAAATATTCTTCAGAACTAGAATTTAGAATGATTCTTTTACTGATAGACCGATGGATGATTGGATGGATGGACAAATACTTTAAGTTAGGTAGATGAGTAGATTAATAACAGAGCTATTGATTTTGCTTGTTTGCTTGCTTGCTTAAGAGACAGAAATATTTTGTGTAAATGCGTTCTGATTAATTAAAACATTGATAGTTGCTATGCCTTCTAGCAGTCTGAAAATCATAATCTACCTAATTTTTACGTGTATCAGGAAATTTAAATATTGATACCATTTAAACCGTCTTGTAGTAACATCCTATCAATTTCCCTCATGAGTGAGTTGACTAGCACGGTGTTTGGAGCGTACAACATAAGGCTTCTTGATTTTGTTAAATTTCCCGCTGCATGTGGACCCAAAACCTTTGGCTCGTAAAAGGTAGTGAAGGAGACGCTTTTGACTTCCATTGTCTGTAAAACCCCAAAATAAGAATTTAAAATAAGAATTCGGATTATTAGACGTTATTACATTAATCACAATTTATCGAGGACAAAATTAACATCATTCGAATTGCTCACGGGATGACTTTGAATTACATAAGTTAACATAAAAACTGTTGATATTTTGCAATAATACAAAACATATTTTAATGAAAACTTAATGTTTGGTACGTCTACATAAAACGATGGTCTGAAATAATATTTTCATTAGTTTTAGTTTATGTACATTCATCAGAATGGAACAAGTGTACATAATATGAACATAGAGTTTGCACGATGAAGAATTATTTTTCCAATAGTCATCTTTACACAAATCTATTGAAACGAAACAGAAACAAGTAGTTGACTTTACAAATCTGTATGCAGATAAAGCATACAGTGACAAGGAAAGTCATCAAAGGAATTTATTTAAATAATAAAAATGATAACTCAAATATCGACACATATAGAATTAAGCTCGAATCGGCATTGATAGAAAAACATTCGATGAATATTTAGAAATAATCTAATCTAATCTATCTATCTATCTATCTATCTATCTATCTATCTATCTATCTATCTATCTATCTATCTATCTATCTATCTATCTATCTATCTATCTATCTATCTATCTATCTATCTATCTATCTATCTATCCGTCCATCTCTGCCTGTTTATGTCTGTCAATTAGCCCGTCTCTTCAAACCGAAACTATACACATAACTAACTATCTGTATAGATGGTTAAGTCCATTAGTAATCTGAATTCGAATCCCTATCTAAGATTAAACATTCAGCCTCGATGCCTCTGGCTTCTTCAATTTGTTCACAATCACTAATAATTGTAATATCAGATGGCAGTCTTAGTATTAGTGTTTCCGATGACAAATTGCATTTACACTATACGTGAAAAGATGAGAGAGGAAGTTGTCATTCAGAATAAAATGCCAGTTAGAATAATAAGGTAAAGAAGATGAGACAGCCAGACAAGATGAAATGGTTAAATAAAGATAGCATTAGTCACTGGTGAAATGACCAATAAATGAAGATAGCGTGGTCAATCAACGAGAAGAAATGGTCGTTAAACAAATACGGTTGGGGGAGGGGGAGAATGGTCTGTCAGAGAAATATACTCGGTCAGCAAAAGCAAGATGAAATAGTCAGTGAAATACTGTATAGTGGTCAGGCAAGGAAGTCCAGTAAAACGGCCATCAGAAAGCATGTGCAGACCAACACAAGGATTCATGCCCTTCTGCTCATTCATGTTTGCGAGAATTTCCCTTTGTTTTTGCACAACTATCAAACTTCTCCATTTCTTAACTGAAAAATTGTAATATTGGTCTTATCAGTAGGAAAACAACTCACTTGTCGAATCGAGAACACGATGATCGCCCCTATCAGAGGAGACAACAACTCGGACAAAGTGCCCAGGAGACTACGTCTTCGCTGCAACGAGGATTTCCACAACAGTAGCCATACTTGTTCAAGAAACCCCAGTTTCCGAACTTGATTCCGAACTGTCATCGTTTTATGTGGCAGCGATGTCTGCGAGAAATCATTGTTACCCCCACTAATACTGACCATCCTTAGAAAGATTAATGACACAAAATGTCTTAAACTACTACTAATCCCAGCAAATTTCCTTTGAAATAGTATCGACATGAACTGAAACAGTACAGTGTATGTCTATGTATTGAGTCGATTGACGTCATTTCTCACCGTATGACGCGTACTTGCCAGAGGACAAAATGACGTCAAAAGCAACCTTCAAGGGATATGACTGTAGAGTATAAATCGTAAGAACATCAGACACCGAAATGGAACGGAATCAAACAGCTTCTGGCTGACAAATCATCATGCAATGCTCATTAATTCTGGCCTGACCTTGACCCAAATAAACCCTTCCGTGGGGAGAGGCAGTGCCTTGTAAACATGTTATATCATTATTCACCTTCCCTTTGCTGGGTGGGCTGAGGAAAGCAGTGATTAGTCGTCATTCGTCTAAAAGGAACTAAAAATTAAGTCAAAGTAATAGAAAAATAAAAACAAAAGAAAGAGAAGAAATAGCAAATTACCATGATCTCAAAATAGAAATCCAAAGACTGTAGACTGTAAAAGCAGAAGAGATACTTGTAATGATAGGTCCTTGGGGGAACATCTAAATAAACTACCTGGAAATCACCTACTCGCCCCACTACTAAAAGCTACGCTCCTCGGAAGTGCTCACATCCTCCGTATATCCTTGGATCTCGCAGAATCTTGGTAAGATTCCGACACTTTGGTTCACAACCTACAGTCAACAGAAGTGGTGAGAAAAGGCTGGCTACTACTACTACTACTAAAAGTTACGTCATGAAGAATCTTTAAAGTATTTATTATTTCATTCGGATGAAATATTCCTTGAATTATTTACTTTTCATAGATAAGCACACTTACCGGTATCTGATTCGACCTAGCAGATCTTACATAAGCAACCACCACCCTATTGCACACAAAGTAGCCTATTTAACTGTCACCCTATTGCACAAAGTAACCTATTTAACTGTCACCCTATTGCACAAAGTAACCTATTTAACTGTCACCCTATTGCACACAAAGTAACCTATTTAATTGTCACCCTATTGCACACAAAGTAACCTATTTAACTGTCACCCTATTGCACAAAGTAACCTATTTAACTGTCACCCTATTGCACACAAAGTAACCTATTTAACTGTCACCCTATTGCACACAAAGTAACCTATTTAACTGTCACCCTATTGCACACAAAGTAACCTATTTAACGGTCACCCTATTGCACACAAAGTAGCATATTTAACTGCCCCCTTTATCATACTAGAGGGAATTATTAAGATATAATTTAAATATTTTTATAAATCACACACACACCTTTAATTCTATTTAATATCGTATATGTAATATGCATAAGAAGTATGTACAATAAAAATAATTTTGGTACAAAAATATTCGTCAAAAGACAAATAAAATACCAACTGCAACACTGTTTACAACACACGCAATACTTTGGGGGTACACCAAACTTCAGCCTGTCCATCATCATTAATATGTGTGTAGTCGAGGCAAACCACATGACAATCAAGCAGAAAGCAATTCGGCGGCCAACAGTGAATTCTGACAGCTAAGAAAAATATTTTAATCACACTGAGACAGAGTAAATTCGCCTCTCCCTATTTTAAAATTAAATTGTTATATAAATTGCTAATTGTCAGAGTAACCCAACCTTGGGCAATCCTTATGGTGTAATTTTTGAAAGAGTTTGAGTTGAAGTAAACAGCTCCAGGCAAGAACATTCTAGATTGTTGACCTAATGCAAGCTGAGTGAGTAGTTTTCTGTTATCTAATGATTAGGATTTATGAAGAGGAGACCAGCCAATGTGCTGAGATTAAAGAATTCACTTGCTGTAGAAAATTCCACTCTCTAAGCACTTTTGAATTTGAAGTAGAAAGAGAAAGTCTGGCTTTGAAATACAGGCCTTAGCTTGATGGTGAATTAGAACTGACAGATGATGGAATTAAAACATTTCATGCAGTTTTACTATTGATATGTTATACTTGTGTTCATGTAGAGATGTGCTATGTGAGTTGACTTTTATTTCTACAAATGTTTCAACTAAGCTGCACACATGTAATATGTATTAATATTAATACTTGACATTGTTTGATATGCTGTATTTATTTTTCCGTGTGTGTGTGTGTGTGTGTGTGTGTGTGTGTGTGTGTGTGTGTGTGTGTGTGTGTGTGTCCAGATAATAAATACTGCTGCAGGAGATTATAAGTTGAGAATGGGATATGAGATAGAGTGGAGTTATATTGTGATAAACAGCAAACTTAGGTTTGCTCCTTAATTATATGTTGCAGTGAACCTGTGGCCTTTTGACTTTTGAGGTTCACCTTTTGAGTGAGTTTTAAGTTTCTAAAGCTCTCAAGTTTAATGTTGCCTATTTGCACATGCTCTATGAATCTCCTGGTTTACTGTTTAAACCACTGCGATTGACCCTGATAAAGGTGGAAACAGAGTGTAAGTGTAAGGAACAATGCAAGATTTGTTAATGCCAATTTCTAGTGTAGAGAAATTGTAGGACTTCGCTACATTTATTGTTCTGTTTGAAAGAGATGATATGGTGAGAAGAAGCACCCAGGTCGACTCCAAGCAGTGGAACAGTGTTTTCTACAGGCAAGTGATACTAGTAGAGCAGAGACATTTGAACTGAACTATAAATTGTAACAGTTTGGCAAAGTGCGTGAAGACTGTTAAGACTGTGCTGAATCAGGTTACATAAACTATTATGTTTACCTCTGATAACTTCACGACAATATACAAACCCACACTTTGGAATAGCAGAATGCGGGGACTATGTAAAGACAGGTATATCTTTTAATATCCATTGTATAAAAGGTATGTGCCATCATAATTTCCTACAGGTTATGTAACAAAAGCAAAATTATACTTGTCAGGCAAACAATCTGCTATAAGCATGTGTAATAAATATTCGCAAAAAACACACTTTAACCACAAATAACACGTACTCAATTCAAAACTCTACAACAACAGACTGGCATACGGTATTAAGTTTTTATCTTTCCAGAAAAATTTAATTCTCAAGAAAACGAAACGAAACAAATAATTACAGTGTCGTTCCTTTTTAACATCGCAAGCCATATTTAACGTTAAAGGAAATATTTTGATATTATATAGTGATGTTTTGATATTATTTCAAAATAATTAATCACATGAAACGAAATGATTTTCTGATTAATTTTGCAAGTGTGAAGCAAAATATAGTATTATTTCATCGTGCATACACACCTAAACAAACATTTTACATGCTGTTTCTTTGCAATTTACTGTACATAGATTATCCAAACATAATAATATGCACATGTCGAATTATTTCCTTAAAGTTCTGATTGTCACATTAGATGTAAATTGAAGTCATTAAAGACAATGTGTATACAAATTAAAAAGGGGTATAAGTTTTACATGTAAATGCATGGAAAGAGACAACATAACCCTTCATTCTTTTATTTGAAACACTGACACAATTTGTTTACAAATATTCTATCCTTGACCTCGCATGGAGGCCACTGTGTCCTAGTAAAGGTCAGAAAAATCTGTTCTAGAGTTGTCTGATGAACAGAATAGTCCTCCAGATGCAGCTCGGTTTTAGCATGCTCCATGACAGCGAACAACTGCGACAACTGAATCCCAGTTTCTGGAACCTGTAGAATAGATTTGCAGGCAGACCAGTGGCGTAAATTACTGAGTAACAAGTTTGAAGTGAAATAGCAGTGAGTCTCATACAGTAGCGTAAATTACGGAGTAACTCGTATTTGACAAGTATGACGCGAAGTATGTAGAGAGCCTCATACAGCGACTAGTCAGTGAATAGACTCTAATGTCAAAATTAGTCAGAAATATTGCAGGAGTGACAAATCATGATGCATAAATGACAGGAAATGACATAAATTTGTGTAGAGCGGGCGAAGATGATTAAATAAATGTGGCTAATAATGTAAATATTCATGATTAAATAAATGTTAAAATTTTATATGACGCCAATATCAATGACTAAATACATTTTAAGTGGTAGATAATGAAAATATTAATGATTAAATACATTTTTAAATGGCATATAATGCTAATATTAACGAATAAATAAATGTTAAAGTGGCATATAATGCAAATATTAATGATTAAATAAGAATGAAGTGACAGAAAATATCGTAGCTGACACTGGTGTAAATCAGTGCGCAACAGTGACGCTTCTGGAACTTTGACAGAAAGAGATCGCAGAACGATGAGTCACGTGAAAGGATGCAAATTAATGAGTAAAATGATGTAAATTAGTGAGTAAAAATATGTAAATTAGGGAGTAAAAATATGCAAATTAGTGAGTAAAAAGATGCAGAATAGAAAGTTGTGATCTAATGATTATGTTTTATCTATTAAAACTATGTTTTAAAAAATTGTTATTAAGCGTATTTTCAAATGTACCTGGAATTGAACGTAACCCTGATGATTATAAAATAATGTACTGCCTGGAAATGTTCGAACTATGAAGTCAATCAGTGGAACAGATGAAGAGGATAAGTCAGCGTCATTAGGAGTCAGTTTTGCCACCAAGGTGTAGCCGTGTCCAAACTTGGACTTGAGATGCTGTGGACTCCCCAAGCATTTGAGCTGACCGTTGACCATGATAGCAATGCGGGTACACAAAGCTTCACACTCTTCCATGCTGAATCATAGGAACAAACTAAGCTGTTTGAATATTTTGTTTGAAGGAACTATGTGCATTTCTTTAAACATAAACATCTCAAGTTCGTGAAAGATTTCAATTGTAAGCTAGCAATTTGATTCTTTTAGTTATTGCTTGCAACATTTATCCTATAATACTAACAAGTAACTGAATCATAAAATATTAATTATCCCACCCATAGCAGAAAGATCTCTATGGCGATATATAACATAATTAATCGGCCACCATACTTAGCTTGAGGAATTCACTCACAAAAAGCAGCATAGCAAATAGGAAGATATTTGCATAATAAATAAGTGTACGACAATAGATAACTCTACTATTAACTAGAGTTGCCTTCTCCTTTGTATTATGGCGTTCCTGACATCATTGATTTTTGAGTGGTGAAAACAGCAGATCGCAAATTAATTTGATTGTCCTCAGTGGAATAAAATAAATGCTTATATGGTGACGGAGATAATGTATTTATCATTAAGGTAAAACATAATTTAAGATTAGTAATAAAAATACTGTATTTAAACTTTTAAGAAAATGTCGAGCGCTATCTATGATAGCGATTATAATATAAAATTTAACTGATAGAGAATATGCTGTTAATCAGGCGAGCATTATGGTACCAAACAATACGAATGTTACTAATTTTGAAAAGAAAGAAAGAAAGTAAGAATTGCAGGAAGAAAGAAACTCAGAAAGAAAGAAGGAAAGAAAGAAAGAAAGAAAGAGGGAATGAAAGAAAGAATAAAGAAAGAAAGAAAGAAAAAGAAAGAAAGAAAGAAAGAGTGCAGAAATATAATCTTTTACAACTATGTCAAAAAATGACTATGAATGTCTCTGCAAAGAAAAGTTCTGAGGACCATATAAGTGACTGCTCAAAGGAAGGGGGTCTTGCCACTCGCTCTAACCTTAGAAAGGTAATCAGGTTAAACTCACCTATGTGACGTCAGCACTAGGGTCTTTCCACTCGCTCTAACCCGGGACAGGACATCCCAGAGTTGTCTGCGGGCTGTAGGATCCAAACCGCAAGACGGCTCGTCTAGCAAGATAACTGCAGGGTTCCCAACAAGGGCCACGGCCGTGCTTAACTTTCGTTTATTACCCCCACTATAATGATAATAATAATAATAATAATAATAATAATAATAACCTTAACAGTAATGTCCTTGAGATGAAACGTTCGTAATATTACGGCTTAGCTTGAAAGAGACACTGAAAATTATTTGATATTAAACTTTGATCTTACTGCAGTCTTGTTCTGGAAGGATGTTGGTTGATATGTTACAAAAGTTATGACTTCAGGGTTGTTAATCTACAAATGAACAGCAAATGGGTTTGGGGTAGTTTACGAGTAATGTCAAGAGAAGATTTCACAGAACTTTTACCTCAGGAAATTTTGTCCTCTAAAAGTACGGACCGCATGAATTCCATTAAAACAGTAAGACAGACATATTGTGATGTATGTATATAAGCCCTATTACACTCTCCTACCCTTCCACACACATTAAACAGCAGAGATGATTAGTGTGTGTGTGTGTGTGTGTGTGTGTGTGTGTGTGTGTTGTATGTGTGTGTGTGTGTGTGTGTATATGTGTGTGCACACGCACACATTTTAATTTCAGCAAATCAAATCTATACCATAAACGATTTTTGCTTTGGCTGCAGTTAATTATTTGAATGTCAGTGTACAAAGTCAGTTATTTTTATAGTTTCGTTATCGTCAGCCTCACTACAGTTGTGGTTTTTGTTAAATTTTATTTCATTTACTTTACAAATAGCATGCTAGTGTCAGCTTTCAATATGGGTGGAGAGAAGGTATCGCTTGAAGAAGAGCAGAAGGTACTGGCTACACCCACAACCATAAACTAAAACGCAAGACTAAATAATCATACAAGGTTTCAGACACTAACACACACACCTATCAAACACAAAAAGACGGAAAGGCATAACAAGGAGTAAGTTCAGGTTGGACTTGAACGTCAACACTACTAACCAGTCATAATGTAAATACCTTAGGCAGATGAATAACATTAAAAAGAACGTGAAATCCAAACTATTAAATGAAAGAATTTTTTATAAAAGGTCAATGATGATTG
This sequence comes from Sinotaia quadrata, assembly GCA_028829895.1. NCBI lineage: Eukaryota > Metazoa > Mollusca > Gastropoda > Architaenioglossa > Viviparidae > Sinotaia > Sinotaia quadrata. The sequence goes on along the minus strand of CM054178.1, from coordinate 44,213,474 downwards.
TTAGGATATAAACATTACGAAAAATAAAGTTAATACGAAGTGGTTGAAGGAACATAATTCTTTAAAATGTAAATAAGAGAGGAGTCAAATGTTGTCTATTAAATTAATTGTTTGAAATCGCTTACTCAATAAATACTTACTATTCATTCACTGAGACTCTCATTCAAAATTAATTGCCAGAATAGTGTGTAATCAAATAAGTCTCTCCTCTCTCTTTTTGTCTCTCACTCTCTCAAATTCTGTCTCTCTCTCTCTCACACACACACACCTGTAGCAGATGACCGATCTGTCAGCAAGTTTGTCAAGATTGAGTATGGATAGCAGACTGTCAACAACAATTTTGATGTGTTTTGGCGCCACTCCCTTTAACCTGGCGTACATGGTCAGCGTTTCTCGGCCAGTCATCTGGTCAATCAAGGCGTCAAACTGCGGACAGTATCCTACGTTGGCCTGAACCTGTACGCGACGTCATATTCAACCATACTGCGGTTATTTTCGCGAATTATTTTTCATTTTGGTAATAAAATATCACTAATATTGTCCATTCAGTAGATGTTCTCCTGTTTTATCAAAAGATATGATCTAATATACAGATAAAATATTAGCATTATTAATTTTTCAAACATACAAATAATAAAAGAAATATTAAGCTGGCCAATTAAAAGGTGTGACATTTAAAAATACTAATGATATTAAATACCATATAAAATAAAATAAAAGTAATACTAGATTGACCTTCAGTATTCAAAAGGAGTTTGTTTTGGTTGTTTCGTTATGTTGAATAAAATACCTGTAGTGTTTTCACAATCGATAACTTTAAAATTACATGCATAATTTGATCATATTTTGGGCAAACAAGGGAGAGAACTTTTAAAGTTCATTTCAGATCTATCCATTCCCAGATATAAAACAATTTTAATCCTTTAGAAATTTTAAATAGTTCTATGTCACTTGAGTATAATTAGTGTCTATATTTCAGAATCTGAGAATTTTACTCGTTTTATTTTTTTAAAATTAGTAATCATGAATAAAAAATAACTTTCTACATTGTAATAATAAAATGTTTCATGCACAGGAAAGTATAGTGAGCAGGTTAAATAATTACTTCGTTTCCAGTCTGGTTATATTTTAATGACATGCAATCTGAAGTCTACATACTTCGGTTTCTAGATATATCAACTCCAATGATCTGCAGCATATTTCCCATTTTCGTTTTGTCCAGAGTGCTATGTACATTCTGCAACCTGCATCTCTACATTCTGGTTCATTCAGCAATCAGTTGCATTAAGCTGCATTCAAGACTTTAATCAAGTCTCACTATTATACCACCAGTCTGTGACAGTTTAGATCGTGATGTAATGCTATTGTCCGTCTCTCTACGCTTCATGCACTGAGAGCTGTCTCAATCCATGTCACACGCTACTAACATGCCAAGCAAGACAACTCCATCTACACAGCTTACATCAGGTGATTGGCTTCTCAAATCTATAACTCCTTAAACATGTCTTTTGCGATGTAACCATTCTATTTCTTATTTTTCATGTTAATAATTGTTACTTAATTGATAATAATTATTAATAATTGATAAGAAGTTCGACCTAATATCCATGTAATGAACAGCAGATACTCTGGAGACTATGCAATGAACTATAATTCGTCTTAACATTTCAAGAACTATAATTAATTAAAAAATAATAAACCAGATATAGTAATAGATTATTTTAATTTAATCCCTAACCTAGGTTGAAGAGACTATTTTATTTTTCATGTTTGCCTGCTTTGTGATTTCTATTACTGTGCACAAATTACTACTTATTTAATGTTTATTCATTGTGTTGAATAAATGTGTTATTTGTTAATTTACTTCCACTTCTGTATTGAAACAAAGAAGGAGATATGCATGCTTAGCGGGTAGAGGTTTTAGTTGTTTTAAGTCAGACAATAGCATATCTTGGGAATTGAGTTGAATGAGGTGTGTGGGCCAGAATTCCTATACTTTCTAGAAGTGTTCGAACTTGCAAAGAATGATAGGAGTTCTGAACCGGTAACACTCGGGGACAGAGAGAATAAATTAATTATTTAAGGGTAATGTCTCTGAGGTTTGACCTAGTTTTCTCCGACTGCAGTATTTACGAAGACCTGTACGGGTGGAATTAAATAGATTAGAGGTTGGGTATCTAATCGTTTAAACCACCCATCACAGACAGCCTGTAAACACACCAAATAGACAGCCTAGACAGTCTTTAAACACAAGAAATAGGTAACAGATTGTGAACACAACAAACAGGCAGCCTAGACAGTCTGTATACAACCATAATAAACAGAAAATAGGAACAGAATATTGGGATGAATTATGGACATGGTCATAACGTAATCACTCACTTTAAGATTCTGCCAGCTTAATAGCTTGCATTGAATTTGATTGATTTTTGAAATAGTTTCGTGCTATATTTTTCTACTCTGCGGATGTATAAGGGTGTTATTCTGCTCGTATGTTTGTGTACTTGTAATTACTTCGACACTAATTCACGAATGTTTTTATTTGCATCCCTACAAAAGAAATGCTACTTAAGATTTAATAAGATTTAAATCATAGAATGAAATGTTACTGACCAGTAAGAAAAAAATAGAAGTTAAAACCCCATGACGCGGTCCAAAATTTAACCCTTAGGAAAAGAAAAACTGGAGGTAAGTGGCAGGGGTGAGGGAAGGGGGATATTGAATAATACAAAACAGAATAGCATTGACACTAGTCTTACCTTGATGATATCTCTCTTGATACTGTACCCTGCTACAAAAGCGTCGCCTCCCGAAGCCATGACGTCACCAGTCAACATCCTGAATGTCGTGGTCTTGCCGGCCCCGTTCTGTCCCAGAAGGCCAAAACACTCTTGTTCCGGCACGCCCACGCAAATACGGTCGACCGTCACCACCCTCCCTTGACGTTTGGACAGATCTTTCAGCACTAGGACATCTTTGTGTGTCTGGCCTTCCAGCACTCGCATTCTTTCCGCTGCTACGTCACTGTCTTCGACTGACCGAGAGTCAGGGATGAAAGTGAGTCGCTCTGTTCCTGAAGCTAATAAATCACCACTATTATCATCAGTTCACTGCGAGCAATCAGGTATTTATAATAATCATTATCTTCATAACCATCAACAGTAAAAGGATGTGTATTGCCACATCATTAGCAACAGCCACATAACTGCGATATCGTCATCATCGTCGTCCTTGTCATTATTATCTTTATTATTATTACATTCATCTTGTTCTCCTCTATCACGTCATTGTCAAGAATAAGTTTAGCTATATTACGAATGATTCCTCAGACATGGCATGCTACTATGAATACTCTAATAACAATATTTCTTAAAGAAATTTAACGTGTACTCTTGCACACCCTTCTGCGCGTGGATGTCTTACATACACGCACGCACGCACGCGCACACACACACACACATAGTGTCACACTGACACGTGAATGCCCTCATCAACGCCTTTCTTGACACAAACACCCACAAAATTCACACTTCAGGCCTACATTTTCATCTATTCTGTATTCAGTGACTTTGTAATGATGGCATTATTTTTTTTTACACCTTTGCTGGAAGAAATTTTAATTTTCTGCTCGGTGTGAGGTGCGAGAAAAGGTATATGTTCTCTCAGGCAGTAGGTCACTTTCTGAAGCAGATGATAATCAACGGCAAGTGTGAGACCGAAGTAGACGACACCCTGAAGGAAGAGATAAAAGACGTTCCGACCAGAACCTGGGTACTCCCATGCCATGTAATTCTCAACGAACGGCATGCAAACCTCTTCACAGTTGTCTGTCAAATGAAGGTGATAAAACGAATTCACTGTAAGCAGATGCCGGATTAAAAGAAACAAAAGTTAATAATTAATTCAATCAAAAGTAAAACATGATCGTGACCCTTTCACATCCTCACTACCCTCACCATTACCACTACCATTATCTTCATTATCATCACTGTCTGTGGCATCTTCAACTTTCGATGGGGTTTTATATCTGGAATGCCGCATGTATAGAAGATTGATCAAATAATTCTGGAATAATTCTGTGGCTTTGAATAATTCAGGAAGTGAATAATTCTGTGGCTTTGAATAATTCTGGGAGTGAATAATTCAGCGGCTTTTCATAATTATATGACTTTTAATAATTTTGTGGCTTTTCATAATTATATGACTGTTAATAATTTTGTGGTTTTTCATATTTATATGACCGTCAATAATTTTGTGGCTTTTCATAATTATATGACCGTTAATAATTCTGTGGCTTTCTAATAAGATATAAGACACGCATTCAACGAACGAAGATGGGAACGAGGTGGGAGAGTGGAAATGGGGTAATGGGTGTGGGTAGGAGTAAAATTTGTTTCTGCAAACTACTTTGATTGTCACTTAACACTCTACATACGAAATTCAGTCTGTTATAACACAGTAGTACCAAGTGTCTCCTCTTTCATCCACCCACAACTTCCGCTACCATCCCGATGAAACTATACAAATTTACACGTTGCCAATGTGACCCGACCTTGGGCACCGCTTATGATGATATTTTTTTAGTTGGAGTATACAACTCAGGTAGAGAATAAGTCAGAAATTGCTGATGCAATCCAAACCGGTTTCAACTGGATGAATAGATTTTCTGACTAATAGTCTCACACTTGTTCATAACAAATTCATCCAATGGGGATGGACCGAAAATTACTTTGTTGACGTAGTACTCTATTCTAATCACTTTGAATTTGACATAACTGGTGTCTGGTCATTAAAGGCGATCATTAGCGTATGGTAAGTTAACTGAATGATAAATGAAGAATGGACTTAGAAATATTTGGAACATGTTTGCTATTGATCTACGATTTCAATTGGATAATGTTTATGTAATTCAACCATTATTTCTATGTTCGATAATTTGATTACATTGTACATTATACTTGTGAATTTTGATTGATGCTATATTTCTTATGCTATTTGTGTATTGGACTAGGGCTGTCAATTTTTTCTAAAGATAGCTGCCCGGGTACCTGTTCGAAAATTAGCATAATTTCCATCGCAAATCGTGATCTCTACACAAAGCTACTTAACCATTAGGTATGCGCTCTATTTCACACAGTAGCCAATGGTGTGTATCTAGTGACTTACTATTAGTTATTATCTTTAAACGTACAACACAAACTTATCTTTAATATGATCAATCACTACATAAACTAAACTTCGCCGACATAATTTCATGGCACAGATTGCATTTCGCCGCCTCACCATCCAATCGCTGGGCGTGACTCCACCAGACGATGTCTTACCCATATTAAAAATATTAAATCATTATTTAATTTATTGACGTTGAAATACTAACAAGTTTGTTTACTGAAGTCTTATTAATATGCTACACGTGTTAATACAAGCAAAAGAAAAGGGCGCGAGCTATGGTGATCCATGTCGTCCATAATTAGATCTAGGAACAGCGGCTGCTCAGTGCGTGAGCCTACCCACGGCAGGTGTCATCAAATAAAGTCTCCCCCAAAATGAAGTCTCCTAGGGAGGTTTTATTTTAAAACAAATCCTCCGAGGGATAAAATGTTTTAAAATTAAAGCTCCTAATTAAAATATATGTCCCTCCCTTAATTGTATTAACAATGCACTGAATAAGGCAACAGGATTCTGCAATATGATGTCGCAAACCCGGATGACGTAGCCACTATCAAACGCTGTATTGCTGGCTCTCTGCTGATGGAGTGAGGCTTAGATGCAAATTTAACTGCACTCAAAATAATTCTCAAACTGTTAGATTTTTATAAACAACTCACGGAAGCAGCCTAGAACGGAATAGCTTGGTCTATAAAACTGAAGCTACAACATAAATTTAATTAATTAAAGTCTGAATCTTTCCCCCCCCCCCAGGTGAATTTATTTTGGGATAGATTTATTTTACATCCATGGGTGATTTTATTTTAATCTGAGAGAATCCATTTTCTCCTTTCGGAGATTTTATTTTAAAATGAATCCACACTAGGGAGACTCTGTTTTGGGGAGGAATTATTTTCCAATACCAGTACGATTTAGCAGGCATAAATCGACATGCATAAAGTGAGTGTGATTGGAGGAGGAGTGTATAGAACCATCAGTGTCTGTTCTCTCATTTAGAACGTGATTGGCTTGCTCTCCCTCTGTCAGTTTTCTTTGCACCACCTTTGCATTACCCATTTTTGCGCCTCACCCTCAGCTGTGCAGTACCCTAGCTGGTGTATAGACATTTCGACCACGTTATCATGGGTACCTGTTCACAATTTTACTACCCAGGTATTAGCACAGCAATGGGTACCCGGGAATCCAGGTACCCATTAACAGCACTATATTGGACTAAAGAAATTGTTGCAGGATTTGTAAGTTGAGAATGTATGAAAGAGAGAAAGGATTTTTAGAGATGAAATATGCCTGAAATTTAGCTCTGCCTTAATTTGACTTTTGCAGAGAAAAGCAAGACTTTTTATTTTCACTTCAGGCAACAGTGACTACTGTACTCTAATTGAACACGTTGGTGTGAGAATCTAGCATTATCATCAAACTCATCAGTAAACATTTCCTGTACATTGATTCTTGTGAATTCCATTCAAGAGCCAATATGGTGGATATTTGTGGCCTGAGTTTAGTCTTGAGAGTTCATTAATATTATTTTGAACATTCCTCATAGTGCGCTTGAACAGCACACATAATTCAGGAACATTCCTCCTGATGTACTTGGTAGCATATTTGAAATTCTGGACTATTCTCCAGGGGTATACTTTGTGTGCACATCGAAGATTCTGGAACAGTTGCATAATGTGCCTAGAAGGGGTATATTGGACCGTCATCTAAATAAAGAATATAGTGAATTTTTGCAAACTGCATGATTGTGAACATGTGCCACCTATAGCCGCCATCATATCAAGGTTATATACATTGCCTTTAATTATTTCTCGAAACTACATTCTCATTCTGTGATAATTGATATCCATGAACTTAATCATATACATATGTAAACTGTGACTGCTAATGTCCTAGCTAGGTAAACTGAACGATTGTCTAGTGTTAATCGAACCTAGTTGTGAAATGTATTAAATGCCAATGCTCTTTTGATTATATTCATATGTTGTATATTCGATAGTTTATTTAATAAATTCATTGACCATCTTACACATATTCATGACCTTCTGTTGAAGAGATAACAGGAGGACTGGGTTTCACTAAATTTAGAGTAAAAGACGGAATTTTTGAGCGACAGTAAATGTTTGTCTTTAATGTTGTGGAAGAGAGAAAACGTTTACAGGACCTGTATATCCGCCAAGTGAGAGAGATGAGTGGTGTCTTATGAAGAATTAATAATAACATAAATTAAGATTCTCATCAATTACAATTAGTTATGTGTGATTCAATAATAATTAAAGTAATAATAATAACAAATAACTCAAATGTCGTAGGTGTCACAAATAGATAGATTAGATAGAGATAGATAGATAGATAGATAGATAGAACAGATTAGATTAGATTAGACAGATAGAGAGATAGGTAAATAGATAGATAGATAGGTAGGTAGGAAGGTAGGTAGATAGATATATAGATAGGTAGGTAGATAGATAGATAGTTAACCCATATGGCATTAAAAAGAAAAATAATGACTGAAAAACTGCTATAAATATGAACACCTCAGCAGATTCAAAGAAACTCATGTATATTAAATTGAAAATAATTATGTACCAGTGTACACAAAAAAAGCTCAGCTCAAAGTATCTGCTTCACAGAAAAATATGTTTCCTTTGAAAGTTAAAATATGCTTTTATTTAAAATTCAATGACTGCTCCTCCAAGACACATAGTTACGTGATGAATGTCTTGTAGTCACTAGATGTGACATTTGAAAACTGTAAGCCCTATCTGATGTACAAGACAAATGTACTGCTAGTCTAGGTCTGTGATTTGAAAACTGTAAGCCCTATCTGATATACAAGACGGATGTACTGCTAGTCTAGGTCTGTGATTTGAAAACTTTAAGTCCTTTCGATATACAAGACAGATGCCTACTGCTAGTCACTTGGTCTGTGATTTGAAAACTGCTGCTAAACATTCCCACGTGACTTGTTTCTGTTAGTTACTGATCGTGTAGTTTGGAAGGTTTAAGAGTTTAGGCGCTGCTTGGTGTACAAGATAGATGATGTCACTGCAAGACAATTTCCTAGTTTTCGGTAGTCACTATACATACAGATTAACAATTGCTATAAACCATAATGTGCTTTGGTTTAAGGCTAAAATTGTATATCTTACAATATTGTCATAAGATGGTCCTATCGTAATTTAGTTTACATTTTAATGAAACAATGTTGAATATTGCCAATTCAGTTTGTGAATTTCCCAAATAAGAATTATTTTATAAATGAAATGTCTAGATCTAGCAATAAAAATGTCTAGATTTAATAATAATATGTTTAGATTTAACATTTGACTGTACTATATTTTCTGGGTAGTATTATACATGAGTTTCATTTCACTCTGATAGCCGATGATTTCGTTAATAATTTTGCAAAAAGATAATTTTTAAAAAAATGGAGTGGTGGTGACACCTGGTACCAGGGTAGAAACTTTCGAGTATACATTACGATCTTAAACCAACCCGGACAGCAAGGATGTTGTGTCAAATTCTGGCAATGACTTGCATTTAACAAAAGTTTCTTGCAGAAATGTTTGCTCCGATGGTTGACGAAAAAATTATTGAAGCCCATTCCAAGTGCGTAGTGTGGGAAGACGGCCATGAATCCCAAGTCAAGGTCATTGGCCGATTTTGCCATCTTCAAGACCGGTAAACGCATGACGTAGACAGTCATCATTGTAAACATACCTGAATATATATGATAGAATGATATAGTGCATATGTTGACAGTCATCATTGTAAACATACCTGAATATATGTCTCTATAGAATGATACAGTGCATATGTAGACAGTTATCATTGTAAATATACCTGAATATACATGATAGAATGATACAGTGCTTATGTTGACAGTTATCATTGTGTAAACATACCTGAATATATATGATAGAATGATACAGTGCATATGTTGACAGTTATCATTGTAAACATACCTGAAAATGTATCTCTATAGAATGATACAGTGCATATGTTGACAGTTATCATTGTAAACATACCTGAAAATGTATCTCTATAGAATGATACAGTGCATATGTTGATAGTCATCATTGTAAATATGACGTTTTGCTGGGAGATGGGCTAGATGTTATGTCACCCCGGGCCACCCATAACCTTGGGCTAATCCACAAAAATTCATTTTGGCTTGCTACACGTGTTGGAAAGATATATAATGAAGAAAAGAAGAGTGATAGTCGAGAATATAGCTCCGAGTCCCATGTTACAGACAGGTATATTTATTAAATACCGGGGACAGACTACAACATACAATATGAGTCACACCAACACGACTGGTCTAAGTATCAATAGTGAAATATATTTTAACAGAAATAAAATAAGATATAACTATGGTTACATATAGAGAATAGTTCGATGGTTATAATTAGAGTTTATAAATGTATATATTGTTCACAATCATGACCGTGTAGTGTCGTAAGAGAGTTTGCTTGTTGTCTAGGGCACTGTTGCGATTTTGTAAATTATGTTCATAGGAATGACATTATGAGAGAAGATGTACGATTGTTGATTTTATGGCCCACTTATCTCAGGATTCACCTGATATTGATGTCTAGGGTCCTGGTGGTGCTGCAGTGGATGCATACGTGATTTGTAGACAGTCGTCATTGTAAACATACCTGAACATATCTCTCTGCTGAATGACACAATAAGGACGTAGACAGTCATCATTGCTAAAATGCTTGAATATAATTCTCTATAGAGTGATACGTTGCACGGAGCAGAAGTCATCATTGTAAACATTCTTGAATATATACCTCTAGGGGTGCACAAACGTTTTAGGCCAGAGGGCCAAATTTCCAATTGATAATGCATGGATGGCCGCCACATGGATGGCTCAGTAGAAAAAAAACAACACAAATAATGAAATAATGTGCTTTACATTCGTAATAATGGTAACATCCAAAAGTCATCCGGGGGCCGCATAGAGCTCTGTCTCGGGCCGCATGCGGCCGTGCACCCCTGCTCTATAGAATGATACGATGCCAACGTTGAACGTTGATAGTCGTCATTGTAAACATACTTCAATATATACCTCTATAGAATGATACAGCGGACCTCACATATATCACATGCATTAGCGCATGAACGCACACACATACATATGAGATACATAAAGGAACATTACTTATACAAACGTAAACATTATTCTGTCCTGAAAATCATCTGACATAACGCCAACCCTTGTACTGATAAAATATATTATCTAACATAACGCCAACCCTGGTACTGATAAAATATATTATCTAACATAACGCCAACCCTGGTACTGATAAAATATATTATCTAACATAACGCCAACCCTGGTACTGATAAACCAAAATTTATTTAATTGAAGAGGCAGGGATAGATGGATGGATAGATGGGTGTACGGGTAGATAGAAAGTGTGTAGGTGGATAAAGTGGTACATGGCTAGGTAAAACCTAGCTAGATAGACAGATAGAAAGATAAGTTGGTCGATGGATAGATAGATAGATAGATAGATAAGATTTAGATAAGAAAGAGAGTAGATAAAATAGAATTACTTATAACTAATGAACCACATCATTGTAGTTTACAAATATTCTACAACATTTTCGTGCAGTAGCTTCAATATACTCAAAATACCCTACACACCTGTAACGATTGATACGATGACAATGACAATAAAGCCAGTGGGCGGTGATTTAAACGGGAACTGCAAGAAGTAGGTGAATGGCAAAACAGAGAAGCCGAACATAATAAGCAAAAGTCCGAGGGAGCCCAGGTTTCCGTCAGTGTACGTTTCAACCTGTTTGACCAGCAAAGACTGATTGATTATGAAATAAACATCTTACCCATCTTTATCATACTCAACACTATAGTATTTCATAACATATAACATCTTACCCATTTTTATCATACTCAACTACTTCAGTATTCCATGACGTATAACACCTTACCTATCTTTATCATACTCAACACTATAGAAGTCCATAACATATAACATCTTACCCATCTTTATCATACTCAACACTATAGTATTCCAAAACATATAACATCTTACCTACCTTTCTCACACAGTCTAGCTTTGTTGCATTTCATTAGTGGGTATGTATAGTTCGTTTGTCACTTCTGTATATATCGGCCATTGTATAGTATTTGGTAATTAAGTATAATGAATATGCGTTACAGTAATAGGAATGTGCGCTTACAGAATAAGGAATGTATGTTACAATATAAGGAATGTGCGTTATAGTGTAAGGAATGTGAAGGTCTGTCAATATTTCCAAATTTCATCTATTGCCAGCAACACTAACAACTACATAAATATTCTGTTAAAAGACATATTGTACATACATTTATAAAGCTTTATTTGTTACCATGTTAATATGTCTGTCCCTCTGAATATCTAAATCCTCATTTATATAATGCAATATTGCTTAATAAAATAGATTATGCTAAGAAAAGAACGTTAAAGAACTAAATTCTACCACAAATTGCAGCAGCATGATTCTGGCATAGCAACAAATCCCCACAACAATTTACTGCTTTAGAAATCACAAATACTCAAATGCAAGAAAGCAAGAATCATAAGATAGTATCATATTACATAAACACAGTCTTCAATAATATACAAGAATGAAACACCAAAGTGCTTAAGGAAACCTTGTAAACAAATAGCATTAATATATTACTTTGTTACACACTAAGGAATTAGTAAATCACAAATGAAACTAATATATCAATCCGCAAACAAACACTACACAAATTACAGTAATATATCAATCCGCAAACAAACACTACACAAATAACAGTAATATATCAATCCGCAAACAAACACTACACAAATTACAGTAATATATCAATCCGCAAACAAACACTACACAAATTACAGTAATGACATAAGAAAGCAATAAAAGAAAGCGAAAATGATTCCCCACACATTATCAATAAAATGCCAACAAGCCCAAATAAAATACTTATGAAATTGCAGTCAAAGAATACCTTGGAAACAGCCAGAACAATTATGAGAACAAGACAAGGTATGATGAAATTTAAGAAGTCCCAGGCCAAGGAAGCCAACCAGAACGCTAATGGCCCGACACCGCTGACGATTTGCAAATGCTTCGCGCCTGAAGTGCGCTCCTGGATGAGGAAATGAGCAAACGATGACGTCAGAAAGGTCATACCAAACAGCATACTGAAGCCGATGGAAATACCCATGAGAAGAGTATCTGACAATGTATCTTTTGCTGCAGCTGTCGCGTCTTTCCGCCTGGGGTGGTTGATAGTAGTGATGGTCCGACCTGAGTCATTGCACACCTGAAATATGCAATTGCCTTTGCATTAATGCCCATGTCAAAATAAATTAATTATGAACATAAAGAGAAAATAAAACAAGAAACAAACAAACACAAAATGCCAATGAGCACTAACAGAAATACATTTTCATTTGTATACTGATTGTCACATGTCCAGTTTTCATTTTACGACCCTGTCCTAATTTAGGCATTTCATCAATATAAATTTATAGGATAATCCTCAACATTAGTGACACCTGGACCTGCCTAACTTATCTCCCTTCAAAAGCCACAATCTCCTGATTGCTCTCGACACCTAGTCAGATAAACTAGTTGATTTCTTGCCACAATGTTATCTCCCCTTTTTATTTATAGATAATAAATATAATTCTTTATTCCTCTATTTACGGCTCAACCCCCAATGGCAGGCTCCCTTGTTTGTTTGCATGCACTTATGTAATAACATAGAGAGATAACAGTTTAGGAAATTTAACAATAAAATTTAATAACAATAAAATTAAATTTGAAACGAGAAATGAACAAATTTGTTTCCGCGAATATAGAATATTAACACATGACCCGGAATGTCATTTTGTTATTCACAACATGGAAAATCTATTTCTAGTCTTAGGGACTTAGCTTGTCTAAAGCACATGTTGTTGTCGTCCACTGACACATGCTGACCTCCATAATCTTTGGCAACCCTCATTGTTTGACAGGCTGTAATACGGATTCAGCTCATATACTCGCTCGCTTGTCCTGGACTCCACGCTTTAGCAAGGTTGGACTTCCACATCAGTGAACAGCTAGCAATTAGGATCTGAGTTATGAGGTAAAACTCAAGACTGGCTGCAAAAACATATTAATTACGTTAGAGCTTTGTGTGACAATAATGACTGTTATGGGCCTTATAGCAGCAGCGTTAATCATTCTTTACAATTTCCACTAATTCACAATTTACATTACATGAAAATTCAAAATATATAAAATCTTTACAAATATATATTCTTTCATTATTCCAAAGTTGCTCCTGATACAATTTAACTAATGACTACGTAGCACATGTTAATTCTCCCATGATAACAATTAATCAATGGTAGTGAAATTACATACATGTGGCATTTCACCACATTTACAAATGTAATATCGCTGTGCCACTAGCCTCTGTGGAAAAATGTATTATTTCAACAGCAATGAAATTAACAAGAGTATTCTACATACATCACAATACAAAATATATAGAATTAATTAGAAGAAGATTTCAATTTTAGAGAGAGAATCAATGTATTACACCTAGGTGTTTTAGAATAGGCGAAGTCATAGTGATGGACGCTTGCTATTTTCCCATGTAAGATGGGTGCAGTGTAGCATAGGCGTCTGACGTGACCCGCACATTCAGGGGTTTTATGACTGAAAGTAAAGGTCAACTCACATCTTAGCACTGTCACTGTCCGGAAAACAAATGACCGTACATGGATATTTATTATCCGATGTTTGGTGCGACCTTCACCTATGGTCTAACCTACTTTCCCCAAACTAGTAAACAGGTATTTCGTCAGTCTTCTATGCTTAATCCCTAACGGAAGTTCTCAATGGATACGCAAGACTGGGGGAAAAGCCCATGTGTAAGAAAACAGTCAATAATATGAAACAGGTTATCAGGATTACATAAATTATATTTCCACACAGATCATGAATGCCAGCCACCTAGTGATAAATACTACAGTGAGGTATCATAGCAATACCACCAGAACACGGAAACGCCATACGCTTTGAATTACATTCGATGCCATTGCGTAAAGCAGTAAAATGAAATGAGAACCCTTGACAATACCAGTGGTTTAACCAGAGAACTACTGTTTGTGATATCCCATCGATCTTAATATGTCAGTGCGCCATTCAAGCAACTATCAGTTTTCGTGTACGTTTGATCCGATAACAATTAGTTTTCGGTGCCTTATATAAGTTTTTCTGTACATTTGACACCATAAGTATCGGCTTCAGGTGCCACATCTCAGGTTTGTCTACTTTTGACCCCATGACTATCAATTTCAGGTGTCTTACATAAGTTTTTTTTTGGTATATTTAACCCCATAACTATCAGTTTCAGGTGCATAATAATATTAATATTAATAATAATAGTAGTAATTTGGGCAAATCACATAAATATTTACAGTGACGGTTCTAAAACATCTTCCAGAACTTTCACATTACATCCTGCGCAGACAATACTAACAGCTACACTGGTAGCCATACAAAAAGTACTTTCACAACTGAATAAACACCCATATTTACATCTCATTAAAACATACTAATAGTAAATGACTCATTACCTTCAATGCAGACATTATGCAACACAAGAGAACATACAGCATAAACAAAATAAAGAAATACATAATGAGACTAGATAAAACATTAACACCACAATACTGCAAGAAACACACACAATAAACACACTATAAAAAAGAACATCACACACACTTCCAAACACACTACATAAAAGTACCCCACCCCCAAAAGCAGTAGCTATTACAAAAAATCATTCTTCAACTAAAGTGGCATCGGAAGCATGCAAGGAAAACACTCCAACGATACAAGCTCCAGGCGTCTACCCGCCAACTCTGTGTACAAGCGCCAACCAACCTCCAACTCCAACACCACCACCAGCGCTCCCCGAATACTCGTGAGGGAGGCATGTCCCACTGGACCATTTCAGGTCAGAGAACGTCTGAAGATGAAATGATCCACGAAAGCTCCAGTGGTGACGTAAAAAATAATTGTTAGCGTTACCACCCACCTCCACCACCACAATACTATGATTCCTACGCCACAAGAATAAAACAGGAAATGAAACAGCTGACAATGGGGCAAACTATGGTACAAAACATGGCAGACAGTTACGCACTAACATATACAATTCAGGAATGCACGCACAAATTAAACAGATTTATAAGATAACAACACGCTACGACCTTATATACCAAACACCTTATACAATAAAGCTATGTTTAGATTAAGATTATATTTAACACCTCTAAACCAAGATCTCAGATCAAACAAAAACATGCAATCACTATAGAACAGAAAACACTTTACAACACTTTTTATTGCCATGCCTCCTAAATAATGAAGAAAGAAAAGCAATCATCGACACTACACATCTGTTTCGAGTCCCACTTTCTACACAATTCTTTATCCACAAACAGACAAATTAATGGAAAAAACACTCATAATTTTACTTACACAAACAAACACACTACACCTTCTCTGAAACATTTTAGACAGACTTAAAAAATAACAACACAATAGTCGTCACTAGCACTACACGGAACTAACCACTCCACATGGATTACACCAAGCAGAATGACCTCTAAAGTAAAAGGAGAAGAGCAAATCATTACAGAATCAAATAAGGCAGAGGACATCAAAAGATGAAAAGTCTACTGTGGTTCTTGTGAGAAACGAAGTTAACAACAACAAAATTATTTACCTCACAGCTATCAGCTTAAGGTGCCTATTACACGTTTTTGTGTACTTTTGACCACATAACTATCTGTTTCAAGTGCTGGATATCAGTTTTGTCTACATTTGACCCGCTGACTAGCTGTTTCAGATGCTGGATAACAGTTTTGTCTACATTTGGTCCGCTCACTAGCGATTTCAGGTGCTGTATATCACTTCTTTACATTTGATCTCATACCTAGCGGTTTCAGGTAATGACTATAAGTTTTATTTACATAATTATGATCCCATACCTAGCGGTCTTGGATGTTGGAAAAGTGTTCTTTCATTTGACGCCCTGCAAGGGGGCTCAAGTGCTGGGAGGCGAGTAGATTTAACATGTCTACGAAAATAAAAATTTAAAAGGGAGTTTTACCTTACGTGCATGTGCATTGATAAGGTAAGCCATCGAGACAGCCTGCGCATGATACGTTTGACCGCTATACCAGGCCACAGCTTCCGTCAGAATAGACCCCTCTAATATTATCCACTCGGCGCCAATGACCACCTTCTTGCTGTACGTGTGAAGGCCGAGGTTGCTTGCGCGTGCCAGGTAGAAATTGATCATGTCTGTATCGAGCGTCCGGTTCACGAAGTCAATGGTGTGATCGCCTTGGAAGAGGGTGGAATATTTCCGCCCATAGTCACTCAGTCTGTCTTGATATGCAAAATCGAAGCTATATGTGGACATTGACCCATCAAACATTGCTAGGCTCAAGGTCAGAGGTGGAGCACTGTCATCTTTAGGTTGAACCTTTACAGAAACATTTTCAGTTACCTTCAGTCGAAATGTACAAACCACGAGTTAATGAAGAACTAAGAGTGAAATACCTTAAATGATCGTCAGTCTCATTGGTACCGTGATGTCTTTACTGACGTATCCAATTTAGTGGTAAAGTTTGTGTGATATTATTTTTTTTTAGAATTCTAAACTTGACTTCATCCCAATAAAAGCACATTGCAGCACATAAATATTGATAAACGGATGATATACATACGAGCTCAAACAGATTTTTTAAATTGTTATTATGAGTCAAAGGTGGGTGGATTGGAGGTCAAAGGTCAATAAATTGTCACATAGTGCAATATATGTTGTTGTAATGGAACTTTAGCAGCAAAGATTAGTCACTTAAAATATGGATCTTTAACCTTGCTTATGGCTTTTGAAGGCGAACAAAAATGGAATTTGTTTTTTGAGGGGGAGATTTGAATGACGGGTTTCTGGGGATGAGGTCAGCTGCCCGGCTGTCTCTTAAACCTATTTATGTCATTGGCAAAAAAAGGCAGTCGAAAACATTTGTTTCATTTACCTTAAATATTCTCGTGCATATTCTACTTTTAAATTAATCTTTTATTTATATTTGCTATTAAATATGCAGAGTTTTGAAAACGAGCATTTCTTGTGAAAACATAACATCCTAATCATTCTATGACTTTGTTGTTACTGACATTACATTTCTTGTGAAAACATAACATCATAATAATTCTATGACTTTGTTGTTATTGACGTTATATTTCTTGTGAAAACATAACATCCTAAGCATTCTATGACTTTGTTGTTACTGACGTTACAATGGGCTTTCTCTAGCAAATGGAGTTAAACAAATGTATCGTTCTTCGTACTTTTGGATCAGACAATACAATTAATTTCCATGCAATGTTGCACTCCAGATCAGACAATACAAATAATTTCCATGCAATGTTGCACCCCAGATTGGATAGATGATAAGTGACCATTATCGTAATTCCGCACTTGTGACACTTGACAGCATCCAAATTTGAGGATCTCATATCTTTAAAAGTTTTGTATTAACCTCAGAGTTCTCATTTCTTCTTGACTTGACATTTATTTCTTTTTCTCATTTCCCATTTCTCGTTTTGAAATTAATGCTTTAGTTGACATTTGTCTATTTTGTTATCATTTCTCTTTTCTCTTTTCGAAATTTATGTATTAGCCTCATAGTTCTTATTTCTTAGCTATTGACATTTGTCTCTTTTGCTGTCATTTCTCATTTCTCCATTTTGAAATTTATTCATTAGCCATTAATTCTCACTTCTTAACTCTCAACATTTGTCTCTTTTGAAATAATTTCTCTCTTTTTTCCTCGCGTTGTATGCATTAGCCTATAATTCTTACATTTTTACTACTGACGTCTTTCTCTTTTGTCATCATTTCTCATTTCTCGTTTTAAATTTCAATATTAGCTTCATGTGACAAATTAAATTTGCCCCTCAGTATTTTTAATTTCAATTGTTATTTAAGTTGCTAAGTTGTCAGAGTGACCCGACCTTGTGCACTTCTTAAGGTGTTATTTTAAAAGTGTTTGAGTTGAAGTAAACAGCACGAGGCAAAGACATTCTAGATTTGTTGACCTAGTGGAAACTAAGTGAGCAGGTTGTTTTTTTTATTATCCAATGATTGTGATTTATGAGAGCAAGACTAGCAATTTGACTGAGTTTAAGAAGTTTACTTGCAGTAGAGAATTTTGCTGTCTATTCACTTTCGAATTTGACGACAAAGAGAGAAGTCCGGCTATGAAGGCAGTCATTAGTTAAGTGGTGAGTTTAAAGTGATTGAGAGAGAATGAACTTGGAAATATTTTATACATTTTTCTATTGATATGTTATACTTGTGTTATGTAAAGATGTACTATGTAAATTGATTTATTTACTACAAATGTTTGAACTACGCTGCGACAATGTGGTGTATTATTATGTGACATTGTTTGATACATTGTATTTATTGTGCCATATGTGCATGGGGATAATGAATACCATTGCAGAAATTGTAGAAAGTTTGTGGATGGAGTGTCAGATAGAATGGAGTTATATTGTAATGACTAAGACCACTTAAGTTTGCTCCTTGATTGTATGTTGCAGTCAGCAAGCAGCCTTCTGATTTCTTCATTTGGTTGTGGTTGAGACTCAGTCTGTGTGTGAGTTCAACCCTGAGCTGTGTCTCAAGTGGAGCCTCAAGTTCAACTTTCAAGTTTCTAGCTACCCTTCGTTTGTTCACTATTTGTGACTTGAGTGACCTGGAAAGTGTGGGAAACTTGCAAAGTTTGTTGCAGAGTGTAAAAGCATATGGGAGTATTCTACACCCTTACTCTTTATGTACCAAAGCTAGGATGCTACGTACATCAATCCAGTGAAGATAGCACAATCATTGTGATTTATTTATTCCTTTTTTTTTTCATTTGGGTGGGGCATGCTGTATAATAGCATTTATCTGGCGATGGGGAGGAGGGGGGAATGCTGTACTGTATAATACTTTTACCTGGCGATGGGAGGGGGGCATGCTGTTTAATAGCTTTTACCTGGCGATGGGAGGGGGGCATGCTGTTTAATAGCTTTTACCGGGCGATGGGAGGGGGGGAGGGCAAGCTGTAAATGGTTTTTACCTGGCAATAAAAGAAAAGTACTATATAATAATTTTAACTTAATCAACATATTCTGATTTACTTAATCTGATTTTTAATCTGGTCTTAAAATGGTTTTTACCTGGCAATAAAAGAAAAGTACTATATAATAATTTTAACTTAATCAACATATTCTGATTAACTTAATCAACATATTCTGAAAACTGATTTACTCGGGTGAGGCCATGGGCGAAATCTTGGACATGTATATTTACTTGTATGAGTGTGTAATGATGACCCAGCAAACAGATTGTCATGTGGAAGGGTGTCCCTGGCACAGCAATGTAAAAGACCAGTTGTGCAGTGCCAAGAACACAATAAAGCTGAGTTTGACAGTTCTATGATCAAATTTATCAAGCACCCCCCCAAAAGATACTTTTGTTGCAAGTGAAATTTTTCAATCATTTTAAAAACACTTTAAATGAGTGGCGAATAGCTCCAAGGACTCGAAAGTCTATCTCCCACTCTCTAATTGATATCAAACGTCCAGGGTGAGTGGGTGGATGGTGGGAGAAAGTTATTTTGTCTCACTATGTATCTGACCTAAATCACCATAATGTAACTAGTCTGTAAATTTCAATAATCATATAATCCCTGTAACAACGATGACATTGAGCCATAAAAGAATTCATTAATGACCGTCTCTCTGTTTCGGATACTGGACAGATGTCAGTCATCACACTGCTTGATCTATCCTCTATTTTTGACCCTACTAGCCATGACTTATGACAGTTTTGCGTTGGATTTTTCCGTGGTTTGATGTCCGTAGTACAACCTGCAAACTTACATTTATTACGAATTGTGTTGACATTAAATTATCTGTAAACTTACATTTATTACGAATTTGTTGACATTAAATGATCTGTAAACTTATTCATTATTTTCCTATTTTGTGACTTATAAAAATGAGCCATATTATACATTCAGAGAATGACGTCATTTAATATAAATCCCCCAGGTAAGACGGCACTGGCAGAGTGCGGCTATGGAGTTCAGACCTGAAGGCGGACATACGGAACACTTTTTGCATTGCTTATTAAACCTCGATTTGCAAGTACATTCATTGACTTTATACTGTCGTTTGGCATGTAAATCTCTCTTGCGCTTTATTACATTATCTTTTCTTTTATTCCTTTATTGATTGTTTCGAGCAGGTCGTATGTATTTTTGTTGTGGATTTTATTAGTAAATATTGTACAGCATTTGGAACGTGTAAAATAGCGCGGCACGTCATAAATATTATTAATAAGTTTATGACGCGTTCATCAATATATGTGTATAGATAGAGAGAGAGAAAGAGAGAGGGAGAGAGAGAGAGTTTGATAAGTGTGCAAGAATCCGTGCTTGCGAATATATCCGTGCTGACGATATATCACTTAATTGATATTGCTATCCACATACCAACCAGGTGCAAAAGACAAATATATGTGAATTAAGTCATGTTATCTACAATCAAAATTGCCATTTTGTCATTCAGAAAGCAACATGGACAGTCGTTCAAATGTGCTCACCTTATCTATAGAAACTGCAGCGATCGTGAAGATGACTGGCAGAGATAGCTGCACGGCAGAGATGATCCGATTCCGGAATGTATGGATAACTTTCTTGATGAACATTCCGTGAAAACGAGACACACTCAGTTGGAATAAAGAAAGACGCTTCAAATCCTTGTTGAAATCTGCAAAATGAGAGGTTAAATAAAATTGTATATTTGTTTTAAATGCATTAAAAGCAAAAGGCTCAATCTAAGCCAAATATACATATGAATATAATCATAATGTATTGACATTTACATCACTTCACAACAATATATGATTAAACTTTCATTCATTTTATCCCAGCACAGATATCATCAGTCAAACGAACATATAAATCAAGTTCATAGACATAATTTATCATAGAAATGAGAGTGGAGTTTAAGAGAGATAATTATTGTCAATGTACATAACCTTTCAATTATGCAGCTGCAACTGGCACGTGCTCGCAATCATGCAGTTTGCAGCAAGTCACTCTCTTTGTTATTTGATGATGGTCCAATGTACCCACTCTAGGCACATTACACAAATATTCCAGAATCTTCGATACACTTTCAGAGTACATTGTGGAGAATTGTCTGGAACTTCATATGCGCTACCTAAGCACATCATGAGGAGTCTTCAGGAATGTTCAAAATAATTGTCATGAATTCCCAAAAGCAAATGATGCCTCAATTTTCACTGTATTGGCTCTCGAACGGAATTCACATGAATCAATCTACACACTCAAGTTTACTGATAATTTCAATGACATTGTTGGATACTCACACCAACATGGTCCAGTAAAGTACACTAGTACACTAATCAATGCAGTCTGAAGTGATACAAAGTTACAAAGAAAAATAAGCATGCTTCTTTCTGCAAAAGTCAAATTAAGGTAGCACTAAATTTCAGGGTATTTCATCTCTAAACACTTTCTCTCTTACATACTTTCTGAACTTACAAATCCTGCAAGGACTTTTGTTAACCAGATGCACATGCAGCATAAGAAATGTAGCTTCAATCAAAATTCACGAGCATAATGTACAATGTAATCAAATCAGTGAACATAGAAGTAATGGTTCAATTACATAAGAATTCTCCAATTCAAATTATAGATCAACAGCAAATAGGTATGAAATATTTCTAAGTGCAGTCTTTCTTTATCAGTCATTTAACTTATCATAAGCTAATTATTGCCTTTATGACCAGACATGAGTTATGTCAAAATCAAAGTGTTTAGAATATAGAAAGTCTTCAAAAAAGTAACTTTCTCTCCCCATTAGATGAAGTTGTTATAAACAAAGTGTGAGACTATTAGTCAGAAAAACTACTCATCCACTTGGAATGGTTTGGATTGCATCAGCAAGATCTAGTATATTCTTTACCTGAGTTGTTTACTCCAACTCTGGCACTTACAAATATAGCATCATAAGCAGTGCCAAAGTTAGGTTTACGTTAACATTGGCAACAAAATTATAATTATTAATTTTAGAAATAGTGATTAGCAAATTTACTCCTCCACAAAATGATTCTGAAGAAAGAAGTTCAATGTAAGCAGAAAATATACGGGTGGTGGAGCATTCTAAAGCGGCCTTCATGAGGGATTCAAAACTTAATTCTTTTTATGGAAATTCCTATAGTGGATTGATCAAAACCACGTCCTACCAAATTCCCCACTTATTCCCTCTTTAAACTTTCCCATGTTTGAGGAAACCAGGTTAAAAACCCAGATTAGATTGAACTTAGAGTTCCAAGCGTTACTAGAAAAAAAAATCGTACCATTTATCAATTAATATCACCTCCAGGATGTTAACAGTGTCTTTATATGGTGTACTGGTAAGCTGAAATGAACCCCTCAGTTCATTCAACAATCCACTAATCCATTTACGTATTCAACCATCTACCGATCCATCCATCCACCATTTCATTTGTTTATCTATCTGTCTAATCTAAAAATAAATTCTATACGGCTCACTCAGCATATCTGGAGGCTGTCTGACATCATAAAGTTCTGACCCGGACACTTCAGGGCCGATAACTGTTGCCGGTTTTTGATTGCTTGAGATTATGTCAGTGTGATTCGTAATCGGATGATGAAACAAATCAACAGATGTACCTATTTCACTATATCGGTCCAAGTTTGGGGTAGCAAGAGTTTTACTTGAAGTAGGCGAGCAATGCTTGGTGACGTCATAGAAGGTTGTGAGTGGTGCCTCTGTCACTGTCTCTGAATATGTGGTTGCGCCCTCTCTGTCAGAAACACGTGGTGACAAAAAAAAATTAAAAACATATATGTGCGTCAAAATTAATTACTTTAACTGTTTTCATTCAGTTCCTCTCATTTGCTCAAATGCTGCCTAATGACTTAAATGCGTATTGATTGTGCATTATAACTGTAGGTAAAATTATCATTGATAGCTAAAAGGAGGATGAGAAGAGGAAATCTTTGCTAAGCTTAATAATTATTAATCTTCACTCACTTGTTGAGAAGAACTAATTTTAATCTCAAGACTTTTTCCAGTAGAAAGAGAGCTATGTTTTGGCACGTCATTAGAACTTTACACTATATGTAATTTTCAACAGCAAATGTTGGGAGAATAAAATTGACAACATTACGCACAATGTTCCGAAAAGATTTTGCGTAACAATTTATTACTGACTTCAAAATCACATCCTCCATTGTGGTGACTTTTGCTCCGAAACTTGCAATGCCAAGCTCCTTGGAGTTCATCTCTAACACTCTGAACAGCTGTGGAAACTTGTCTGCCTGATTTTCAGGAAGCAGGTATGACAACTCTGTACCCACGTCACCCTCCAACCTAGCTGTACTGACTTCCTGTTGGATTGCACGAGTGAGAGCGTCCACGTCACACTCCAGACTCTTAACTATTACCAGGTGGTAACCAGTGCCTGTGACAGAGACAAGACAAAGGTTTTAGTGCACTCAGTTCAAATGTCACTGCCCTTTCTAAATCACCAAATTGCATAAGCCAGATAGCAGCCGTAAGCAGAGCATGTTTCTTTATGATTATTAAAAAGTTTGAAGACTGATACAGTGTACTGTCTTGCTATCCTCACGAATACACTATATTTTGTAAACACAAGCACAATGAGTAATACGCTGTCTTGCTATCCTCAACGAATACACTATATTTTGTAAACACAAGCACAATGAGTAATAGATAAGAAATACGTTGTCTTGCTATCCTCACGAATACACTATATTTTGTAAGCACAAGCACAATGAGTAATAGATAAGAAATACGTTGTCTTGCTATCCTCACGAATACACTATATTTTGTAAGCACAAGCACACTCCATAATAGATAATACGCTATCATGCAAAGAAAAGAAGTCTGTGTTAAGACCTGCAATATCGTCAAGAATCGCCCACTGTTGTAAACTATAACGATATATTGTCAAAATAATATCGTGTAAGGATACATTATAATGTTGCAGAGAGTAATACATTTTAATGTAAAGTATAACACATTTTACTATATAATATATTTTACTTTCACAATTGTACTATGCTCTATTCTAAAAATAGACACACCCGGTTAAATTTTAATTTAAATATTACCTTATACAGAAAGTTGTAAAAAAAACATAATTATTAGTATAAAAATAACAAATGTGGCAAAATATAATTAATAATACATATTTATGTTACTGAATGTAAAAGTAACAAAAGTAAATATAATTATACATTACTTATAAATATATGACACCTCTGGGTACCCTTCACTCGTTATGGTTATTATTTATTAACAACACATAATTAATTAAAGTGATAAAGAATGCTTTATGGTTATTAATAATTCTCTCACAAGACCAACGTGTCCATCACTTGATGGATTATAAGGGTGTCGTAAAACTCTACTCTTTACACAATAATAAAAGCTAGACGTTATAATGTCGCATAATGTTCTGCAGAAACGTCTTACTAAACAAGTAATAAGAATCCGTATATATATATATATTTATATATTTAAAGAGCACCCACCCAGCCACTATTACTCCAACATAGGTTTTAACGTGTGCAAGAAGGTTAATAAATTTTAAAATAAATGTATTATATCATCAGCCAAATATACATATGAATATAATCAAAAGAGTGTTGACATTTACATCAGTTCACAACAATATATGATTAAATTTATACACTCATTCAGTTTATTTTAGCACAGATATCAGCAGTCAAACGAACATATACATATAATCAAGTTCATAGATATAATTCATCATAGAAATGAGAGTGGAGTTTAAGAGAGATAATTATAGTCAATGTACATAACCTTTCAATGATGCAACTGCAATTGGCACGTGCTCGCAATCATGCAGTTTGCAGCAAGTCACTCTCTTTGTTATTTGATGATGGTCCAATGTACCCTTTCTAGGCACATTACACAACTGTTCCAGAATCTTCGATACACTTTTAGAGTATATTGTGGAGAATTGTCTGGAACTTCATATGCGCTACCTAAGCACATCATGAGGAGTCTTCAAGAACTTCTGTGTGCACTTCAAGCACACAACAAGGAATGTTCAAAATAATTGTCATGAATTCCCAAAAGCAACTGATGCCTCAATTTTCATTGTATTGGCTCTCGAACGGAATTCACATGAATCAATCTACACACTCAAGTTTACTGATAATTTCAATGACATTGTTGGATACTCACATCAACATGGTCCAGTAAAGTACACTAGTACACTAATCAATGCAGTCTGAAGTGATACAAAGTTACAAAGAAAAATAAGCATGCTTCTTTCTGCAAAAGTCAAATTAAGGTAGCACTAAATTTCAGGGTATTTCATCTTTAAACACTTTCTCTCTTACATACTTTCTGAACTTACAAATCCTGCAAGGACTTTTGTTAACCAGATGCACATGCAGCATAAGAAATGTAGCTTCAATCAAAATTCATGAGCATAATGTACAATGTAATCAAATCAGTGAACATAGAAATAATGGTTCATTTTTACATAAGAATTCTCCAATTCAAATTATAGATCAACAGCAAATAGGTATGAAATATTTCTAAGTGCAGTCTTTCTTTATCAGTCATTTAACTTAACATAAGCTAATTATTCCATTTATGACCAGACATGAGTTATGTCAAAATCAAAGTGATTAGAATATAGAAAGTCTTCAACAAAGTAACTTTCTGTCCCCATTAGATGAAGTTGTTATAAACAAAGTGTGAGACTATTAGTCAGAAAAACTACTCATCCACTTGGAAGTGGTTTGGATTGCATCAGCAAGATCTAGTATATTCTTTACCTGAGTTGTTTACTCCAACTCTGGCACTTACAAATATAGCATCATAAGCAGTGCCAAAGTTAGGTTTACGTTAACATTGGCAACAAAATTATAATTATTAATTTTAGAAATAGTGATTAGCAAATTTACTCCTCCACAAAATGATTCTGAAGAAAGAAGTTCAATGTAAGCAGAAAATACACGGGTGGTGGAGCATTCTAAAGCGGCCTTCATGAGGGATTCAAAACTTAATTCTTTTTATGGAAATTCCTATAGTAGATTGATCAAAACCACGTCCTACCAAATTCCCTACTTATTCCTCTTTAAACCTTCCCATGTTTGAGGAAACCAGGTTAAAAACCCAGATTACATTGAACTTAGAGTTCCAAACGTTACTAGAAAACAAAATCTTAACATTTATCAATTAGTGTCACCTCCAGGATGTTAACAATATCTTTATATGGTGCTCTGGTAAGCTGAAATGAACCCCTCAGTTCATTCAACAATCCAATAATCCATTTACGTATTCAACCATCTACCGATCCATCCATCCACCATTTCATTGTTTATCTATCTGTCTAAAAAAAACAAAAAACCCTTGAATTCTATACGGCTCATTCAGTTGTCTGACATCAAGTTCTGTCCCGGACACTTCAGGGACGCTAACTTTTGCCGGTTTGTGATTGCTTGAGTTTATGTCAGTGTGATCCGTAATCGGATGATGAAACAAATTAGCAGATGTACCTATTTCACTATCTTGGTCCAAGTTTGGGGTGGCAAGAGTTTTACTTGAAGTAGGCGAGCAATGCCTGGTGACGTCATAGAAGGTTGTGAGTGGTGCCTCTGTCACTGTCTCTGAATGTGCGGCTGCGCCCACTCTATCAGAAACACATGGTGACAAAAAAAAAAAAATTAAAAACATGTATGTGCGTCAAAATTAATTACTTTAATTCTTTTCATTCAGTTCCTCTCCTTCTTTGCTCAAATGCTGCTTAATGACTTAAGTGCGTATTGATTGTGCATTAGAAATGTATGTAAAATTATCGTTGATAGTTAAAGGGAGGATGAGAAGAGGAAATCTTTGCTGAGCTTATTAATTATTAATCTTCACTCACTTGTTGAGAAGAACTAATTTTAATCTCAAGACTTTTTCCAGTAGAAAGGGAGCTATGTTTTTGCCACGTCAATAAAACTTTACACTGTATATAATTTTCAACAGCAAATATTGGGATAATAAAATTGACAACATTAACCAATTACGCATAATGTTCCGAAAAGATTTTACGAAACAAATTATTACTGACTTGATGAACACATCCTCCATTGTGGTGGCTGTTGCTCCAAAACTTGCAATGCCGAGCTTCTTGGAGTTCATCTCTAACACCCTGAACAGCTGTGGAAATTTGGCTGCCTGATTTTCAGGCAGCAGGTATGACAACTCTGTACCCACGTTACCCTTCAACCTAGCGGTGCTGACTTCCTGTTTGATTGCACGAGTGAGAGCGTCCACGTCACACTCCAGACTCTTAACTATTACCAGGTGGTAACCAGTGCCTGTAACAGGTCAAGGCAAAGGCAAATATGTTAGTTCTAATGTCATACTTCTGTCTAAATCACATGATTAATTATATTTATATAAGCTTTGTGCAAAGTATGTTTCTGCATGGTGACTTTAATGGCTGAAGACTGATATGTTGTGGTATCTTGCTGTCCTCATGCATATATTTATTCTAACTCTCGTCGTATTGTGTAATTTGATTATTGTTAGTAGTAGTGATTATTGTTATTGATGATAGTGATATTGATGTTGGTGATTTATGCTATGATGATAACATTGGCTTGGTCTTTATGTTGGTAATTTTATTATTAGAATATCAGTTATGTTGTGGTTGCTGGTGGTGATATTGGGGTAGAGGGCTTAAGATGGTAATGATATTGGTATCAATGATGTGCTGATAATAGTGGGGGTAGTAGTGATGGTTGTGGTGGTGGTGGCAGTGATGTGTTTTCTGTTGTTAATGCTATGCTTTTAAAGTATTAATGAATGTCAAGAAACACTTGTTTGCCTGTCATGTCTATATGACTGAAAGATAATGGGTTTTGGAATTAATTTTAATTTATATCTAAAATTAAAATGTGAAGATTATTAGATTTTCTTCATAGACTTACAATTAAGCATTAAAATATTATTATTTTATCGGTAGTCCTAGCCTTAACTCCTTGTAGTGAGCAAGGCTATAGAAGAACGAAAGGACTAGGTAGTGTTATAATAGATTCGCATACCTTCTGCACGTTTATTTTAGTGACTAATATTTGGAAAGGATAAAAGAAATTCAAGAAACTTCTACCCAAAAAGTTATTAAAGGAGGACACAACTTCCGTTCTAGCGAAAGGGTACCAAAGTTGGAGACCTTATAATAACTGCAACTTGAGGTAGAGCTCCTTGGGTCTTGTGGCCAGCGAACTTATATTTTCAACTGGGAAATTGAAATTCAGTTTCAGGGAAATACAAAATCATTTTCTGGAATAATCTATGCTTTTCCCGAAAGAAAGAAAACATACATTTTTCTCTAACGTTCGAGCACAAATCCTTACAACACTTTTCTAGAAAGAAAGAAAATATACATTTTTCTCTAAAGTTCGAGCACAAATCCTTACAACACTTTGTGCTTCTTTTGGGCACTGGCTCATGATTTTGTTGCGTCATCACTGTAGCTACAGGTCTGCTACACATTCATTACATCTTTCTACTTGCACTATGACAGTTTTGCTACAACACAATTACTGGTGTGACTTTGTTACCCTTAAGATTTTCATTCACTTCATGAATACCATGCATCATTATAAAAATCTTAATTGTATTTATCTAATTCACCATCACACTTAGGTAGGTTAGGGTTGTTAAGTTGTAAGAAATGACATTCGCTTTGAAATATTTACTCTTTTCGAGACATTAATTTACACTGGTTTATTTATATGTTGGCACACAGGCTTAGGTAACTATAGTAGTACAATTTTCCTGCCATTGGCTTAGGTAACTGTAGTAGTACAATTTTCCTGCCATTGGCTTGATTATCTAGTGTGTCAGGGTTGAGTTAAGTATTGTAAAAAGTGTTTCTGCAGATAGATATGTTGGTATTATTTTTCTTCAAGAATATGTTAGATATTACAGTGTTCACGTGTTTCCTCTACCTTAGCTAGTTTGCAAACGATATAGTCTATATTTGGGCAGCAGTGTTATTTCTTAGTTTGTGTTCATAAACGTTTTCAATTATTGACTTCAAATTTCATGTTTTGGTGTTGGCCTGTTTGTGTGAGAATTTTTGTCTTGTAAGCTTAGTGCACGGTAGCTTACAATCAATCACAAGCACGCACTTCATTCTGTCACGTGTTAACATCCTTCCCCCCTCCCCTTTATGCAGTTATGCATTCACTACACAAATATACCATAGTTAACTTTATATTCATCGTGACCTTGACATTCCTTGGGATAACCTGCGAAAAAAAAAGAGCAGTCACTGACCAAAAACCTTCTTGAGGAACATGGGCGACCCACAGCACTTGATCACACCCTCAGCCATGATGACAATGCGGTCCCCCAGAACATCGGCCTCGTCCATGTAATGTGTGGATAACAGCATCGTGCGGCCAGCGCGATGTCGCTGCAACAGATCCCACGTCTGACGCCGTGCCGCAGGGTCCATACCGGAAGTCGGTTCATCCAAAATTATAACCTAACAGGTTGTACAATAAATCACTTTTTAGTCCGAGTTATCTGTTGTTATTATCACGGTATATTTATGTCTAGAAATGGTTTATTTATATATTTATCTTTCTTTTATCTGTTTAACTTATTTGTTTGTTTGTTTACATGTATTTATTTATCTGCTATGACTATTTATTTACTAAATAATCCATTTTTTAGGGAGAAGAAAGTAATTAATCCCTGACAACACAACAAGTGGGTCATCGCAGTACCTTGTACATCGTAACAAGTTGAGAAAGAGTTGGTGTCTAGTGTCTATCTTCCAGGGCTTTCAGTTTTCCAGTACATGATGTGAGCAAAAGACGTGTTAGAAGTGATTTAGAACAATCTGTTCCCTGACTTGGAACAAAAGACGTATTATAAGTGATTTAGAACAAACTGTTCCCTTACTCGAGGGAACAAAGGACGTATTAAATGGTATTTAGAACGAACTGTTCCCTAATTTTTGTGACCAAAAGACTCGCTAGATGGTATTAGGAACTTTCTGACTTTTGGGAACAAAAGACGCCATGGAAGTGACTTAGAACGAACTGTTCCCTTACTCGAGGGAACAAAAGACGTTTGATAAGTGATTTAGATTGAATCGTTCCCTGACTCTTGTCGTGGATTTGGACTTAGTGTCTTGAGTATCGGCAGGCCTGATAGCTAAAGTGCGTTGGCTGGATACTGGACACATGTTTTGACAGTTGAAGTATAAAGTTTCAAATTAACCGCTTCCCTTTAAAACTGAATAGAAAACCTTCCGCCTACACTCCTAGATTTTCTGACAAATACTACAGCCATTCGGTGCTGTCACTGTCATACAATTGTACAATTTGTTTTGTTAGGTCTACTAACTACACAGCCATCCGCAATATCACTGTCAAATAACTGTACAATTCGCTTTGTCACTGTCAAATAATCGCACGATTCGTTTTGTCTACTAGCTACACAGCCACCCGCCCTATCATTGTCTAACATTTGCACAATTCGTTTTGTCTACTAGCTACACAGCCATCCGAACTATCATTGTCTAACATTTGCACAATTCGTTTTGTCTACTAGCTACACAGCCATCCGAACTATCATTATCTAACATTTGCACAATTCGTTTTGTCTACTAGCTACACAGCCATCCGAACTATCATTGTCTAACATTTGCACAATTCGTTTTGTCTACTAACTACGCAGCCATCCGAACTATCATTGTCTAACAATTGAAAAATTCGTCACTCTCAAATTATTGCACATTCATTCGTGATGTGACTCTCTGATAATTGCATAGTTATTAGCACTTTCTCTGTTTAATAATTGCACTGTCATTGGATGTCACTGTCTACTAATTGCACTACTGGTTATCACTGTCTACTAATTGCACTGTCATTGGATATCACTGTCTACCAATTGCACTGTCGTTGGATATCACTGTCTACTAATTACACTGTCATTGGATATAACTGTCTAATAATTGTACAATTCGTGCTGTCATTGTCTAATAATTGTACAATTCACACTGTCATTGTCTAATAATTGAACAATTCACACTGTCACTGTCAAATAATTACACAATTCGTGCTGTCATTGTGTGCTAATTGTATTATCATTCGCTCTCTTTATGGCTACCAATTAAACATTCTTTCTCATTATTTGTCTAATAATTGCACAATTCGCGCTATCACTGAACGTACCCGATAGTAAATGGTTCTAGCACTAGAATTTGAAGGGGCAGACAACTAGGTGAAGTAGATTCAACTCGACCGTACTTGTGATGAATAGCGTTGTCTCCCTTTTGCGTAAACCTTAAGACGAAGGTTTGAACATTGTGAACGAGTGTTAGAGGAGAGATCCAGAATCTGTTTGTTGTTTTTTTCTATGAGAAGTGTGTTTCGTCTAGTCTTTTTCTCCATAACTTCTTTCCTCGCAGGAACCGCAATAGAATATTCATCTTTTGATATTCTCTGCCTTGGTTTGCTCCTGTGAGAATTTCCTCTTTTCACTTTATTCTGAAGAGAGCATTCTGCTTGTTGTAGTGCGAGGGGAGGTGGCTAGATCCTTGTAATGCTGGTGTCAGATGTTGTTTTTGTTTGTCTATGTGTTTGATTTTTTAAAGTTACTTCCTAAACTGTTTTAGAGAAGATGTAATGTGTCTGTTTCTGTAAGAACTTTTGATGAGTGTTTTATGGGATATGTTTTTCTATAATTGGTTGTGGATAAAGAAGACATGTACAGATATGTGATTTTTTTTTCTTCATTGTATAGTAAACAGTGCAATAGGAAGTGATGTAGGCTATAGTGTTTTCTGTTCTACAGTGATTGCGTGTTTTTGTTGACCTGTG
Source organism: Sinotaia quadrata (assembly GCA_028829895.1). Lineage (NCBI taxonomy): Eukaryota > Metazoa > Mollusca > Gastropoda > Architaenioglossa > Viviparidae > Sinotaia > Sinotaia quadrata. The sequence goes on along the minus strand of CM054178.1, from coordinate 44,181,213 downwards.
TGTTAAAAGGCTTGAATTTAGTCTTAATCTGTTAATGATTGCGTGTTTTTGTTGACTTTCGTGTTAAAATTAGAATTTAGCCTTAATCTGTAAATGATTTTGTTGTGTAATTGTTGGGTAAGTTAAGAGGTATTGACCTTTTTTTTCATTTTTTTAAATGATTTAATTTGTGCGCGCATTTTTGAATAGTATATGGGAGTGTGTAATTGTCTTCCCTGTTTTGTACTAAGTTTGCCCTTTGTCTGCTTTTTCGTTTCCTGTTATATTCTGTGGCTTGGAATTCATAATAATGTGACTTTTCATCAAATGAGCATATCTTGATTTATTTGTATGATGAAGGAACAACAGTAGACCTGTGGCTTATTTTGTAGATTGATACATTTCATTCATTTGATGTGCTAGACTGTGCAATTTCAAGAAATCAGTAAGTTGGAAGAAATTCATCATTTACGTCGAGAAAAATGTTAAATTCATCATTTACCTGGAGAAAATGTTAAATTCATCATCTACATGGAGAAAATGTGAAATTAATCACTTCATTGAGAAAAATGTGAAATTCATCATATATATGGAGAATGAAATGTGAAATTCATCATTTACGTGGAGAAAAATGTGAAATTCATTACTTACATGGAGAAAAATGTGACTATACACAAAGTGTACATTGTGATAAGAGATTGAGACAATGATTATGTCATGGACTGAAACATAACAAGGCAGACTTAGTTACTGTCATGGACTGAAACATAACAAGGCAGACTTACTTACTGTTAGGGAATGAAACATAACAAGGCAGACTTACTTACTGTTAGGGATTGAAACATAACAAGGCAGACTTATTTACTGTAGACAGCAAGCGCTCCAATCACACGCTATACTCGCCAGATTGTAAATTTAGTTTCTCTCTCACACCATTTTTTCTTTCAATTTTGAGTTTGAATTTAATGTTATTAAAGCTAGTTACTGAGTGAACTTGTTATTTCGAGATCTAACTGTATATAACTATTTCTTGTAATTTACCTTCTTACGCATATCAATCAATATGAAAGGAATATAGACGTGTGTGTGTGTGGGGGGGCGGGTAGTGCCATCTGACTGATCAAAAACTATTCCTTATGCAAGAAGTCCTAATCAATGCAACTTGTGTGACAGCTGAATAATTTCTTAGTGTAGAAGTAAGTATTTATTCAGAAACCGCTGAGCAAGGATCCAACAAATGGGGCTGGAAGGGGTTATCTAATTAGAATATAATCATCAAAAATGCAATTCACATCTTCTTGAAGCACTTAGCTATGAAACTGATAAGTTATTAATTATTAAGAATAAATTCTAATTATAGCTGTGAGATGAGGCAGCATAATACCATGCCGATACTGTTTGAAAGGTGAACAAGAGTTCTTAGGATCTCTGGTAATGTGATTTTTAAAACGTTCTTTAACTAGAACCTTTGATCCCCCAATGAGAGCTATGCCCACACAAAGTTTACGTTTCTGTCCTCCAGATAAAGTTTGTGCATATTCGTTTCGCTTCTTGTCTAAGCCAATTTCTGTCGCCATTTCACATACCAATTCAGGCAAATCGGTCCTAGGACATCCTTTAAGCTGCAACATAATTTTTTTTAAATGAACAAAAATGAAGAAGTAAACTGAAAGCAATAATAAATACAAAACTGAAAAAATAAAGACAAATAAATAAGTTAATTAATAAATAGCTTGTGTTGTATGGATTCAAAGATAAATATGTGACCTGGAGTGCACTTTTCGACCTTTAGTAGCACTCTCAACCTTATAGTTTCAACATTTTGTAGCACTTTCAACCTTTAGTAGCACTTTCACCTTTAGTTTCAACATTTAGTAGCACTTTCAGCATTTAGTAGCACTTTCAACCTTTAGTAGCACTTTCAACCTTTAGTAGCACTTTCAACCTTTAGTAGCACTTTCAACCTTTAGTAGCACTTTCAACATTTAGTAGCTCTTTCAATCTTTCTGACTGTTGAAACGTCTTTGATAAAGTCGTTTTCATTATTGCGGGTCCGTACTTTATTTTGCCCAGAAAATAATGTCCATGTTTCGTGGACATATTAGTCCGCATGCATTATCATGTGTTGCAGAGTATCAAACGTTTTGCCGGTAGAACGTTCGTGCCACGTGGACCGAACTCGGACTTTAACGAATGTTTTTCATCACCGTCAGCCGTACGTTACCTGTTCCAGAAAGCGCTTAAGCATGCTTATAATAAGCTGTGTCCGTCATCATGTGTGTAACTAATAGCACGCGATCACACTTATTTCAGTTGCTAGAAAAATCATATCTCCTATATTTCGTTCTTGTTCATACTCTCCATGCGGCATTATTATAAGGAAGTTTTCAGTTAATTCAAAAGTGAGAGATGCTCAACAATAAAAACCTTTATTAATACAGCATGACAAACATGCCCTAAATATCCAAGAAATATCAAACTTAATAAACATGTAAGAACAAATTTAAGCATATCAGCTGTGATAAATCTAAAGGGCATAAAATTTGACAGACGTGCAAGAACGTCAAACATACTCTAAAACATCCCTCATTGCTGATTGGTCACCCTTATGAAATAGTAAACTTATTAAAAGATCAGAATGACTAAGCTTGTCAAACATGTCATAAAGGTTGTTGGAACCAGTACCATTTGGGATAATTTCGGGAGATGTTCTCTGGAGTTGAACAAACAAAACAAACAAAGCAACATACCATGGCAAAGAATGTCAAATGTTCATCGACTGTAAAATTGTGAAAGAGAATGTTGTGCTGTGGGCACAGACCCAGGCTACATCTGACGTTGTTGATATCGGTACGGATGTCAAAGCCGTTCACGTACGCTGTGCCGGATGTAGGAGGAATGAACCCTGAAACGTTAAAGATGATAAAACTTTCAATTTTCGAAAATCACCACTTTCAGCCTCTGTACTATGAGTGTTTTGAAATGAGTGTTTTATGTTTTGAAAAAGCAGAGGTACTTAAATTTCCTTTAATCTTCACATACAGATATATATTTTACTACATACCACATACATCAGAGAGAGAAAGAGGGGGGAGAGAGAGAGAGAGAGAGAGAGAGAGAGAGAGAGAGAGAGAGAGAGAGAGAGAGAGAGAGAGAGAGAGAGCTTAAAATATGTTTACCTACCTGTAAGCATTGACATTATAGTTGTCTTCCCTGCCCCATTTTGTCCTAGCAGCACAGTTATCTGCCCCTCGTAAATATTAAGTGTCGATCCCAGTACGGCAATTTTATTTTTTTCGTACACCTAAACAACAATTCAAACAACAACCCTTCGTGAAAAGCAAGCAAGTCTTTAAGACCACGTGAACAGGAATCAACTTCACGAATTTTTGTATGCTTGAAAATAAACACTCAACACTAAAGATAGAAAACATATTTTTCAATGTAAACATCTGCGAACGGGGGTGAGTTAGAAGAATCGGAAATACATTGCGAACCCACTCACCCCCTTAGTGGGATGATGATAGAAATGTAAAGTAATTTCTAGAATCTACTTCCCTGTTATTTCCAATATTTAAGGGGTTTAAAGCTTTGTGTTTATTTCGCGTCAGCTTTTTCTAAAGTGCGTAAAGGTGATTTAACCACACAAGCAATTAACGTTGCAATTAATTATTTTACCACATATATACGATTTAAATGTTTGAAACTTAAAAAAAACAACTATTTTCTCGTTTGTGACAGAGTATTTATTTTTATGTTTGACTTACTGTCCACTGTTTTGTTAAATATTTTCTATTATCTTACATAATCATGTCTGTGTATAGCTTCCTTTCAGAAGTATGTTCTGTTTTAGTTATTTAAAAATTCATGGGTGCTTCCGGTTTTTATTTGTGATGATACTTTTCTCCAAATTATTTTGTCTACAGTTAGCATACGAATTCCGTAATTTTCTGTTTTTATATAATACATTTATTATGACTACACCTCTTACTTATAAGAAACGTACATTCAACTCATTTGTTGCATTAATATATATATCAAGAGCTATTGGTTATTGTGAAAAAACGCAAAATGAAATGGTATGGGCATGTCACACGATCAACAGGGCTTGCCAAGACAATCATGCAAGGTACTGTGCAAGGAGGGCGGAGAGGAAGTCAGAGGAAAAGATGGGAGGATAGCAACTCAGAGTGGACAGGACTGAAACTGATAAATACGGTAAGATTGACAACGGAATGGAATGGAGGAAACTGGTTGTCAGGTCATTAGTGGTGCCCCAACGATCGACAAGACTAAGGGATAGGTAGATAGATAAATAGGTAGGTAGATAGATAGATAGATAGATAGATAGGTAGGTAGGTAGATAGATAGATAGACAGATAGATAGACAGATAGATAGATAGATAGATAGATAGATAGATAGATAGATAGATAGATAGATAGATAGATAGATAGATAGATAGATAGATAGATAGATAGATAGATAGATAGATAATTATTTTGGAACTACTTATATTAAAGGCAGTTGTTTTCTGTTTCTTTTTTTTTTTTGGAGGGTTACTCTATTTTAAGGACTGGTGTATTTCTTTTTGACAGTACTGCATTTAGATGCTGATATGTGTTTTTTTCCCAGGAATAGTGTTTCTTAAGGGCTACTCTGAAGTATGTTTAAGACGACGACTATAGGTCAGCCACTGATAATCGTATGTTCATATCACACAGCAAAGTTCAAAATCCAAGACAAAATATTGTAATATAAAGGCACTGCTTGTGTAACATTTGTGACATTATATATCAAAACAGCGAATAAAGCAGCGAGCTTGATGACATCACAGATAGCCACAAGGAATGACACTTACAAAACAATGCCCTCGTGCTTGTAGTTACTGTACGTTATCTAAAGAAACAATTCTGGATTGTGCTTGGCCAGTAGTACTGCTATTGTTACTTCTACTTTAACTGTTAGTACTACTGCTATTGTTACTTCTATTATAACTGTTAGTACTACTGCTATTGTTACTTCTATTATAACTGTTAGTACTTCTGCTATTGTTACTTCTACCACTACTCCTAGTACTACTACTATTGTTATTGCTACTCATACTGTTAGCAAATACTGCAAATACTACCGCAGCAACAACAATGACATCGACAACTACAGCACTCACTGCTACTACAGCAGCAATTACTACTCCAAGTTTCTGTTCCTAGTGATTTGTATCTTACCTTGGAAAGATTAATCATCTCAATCCCAGCACGTGTGTTACGCGGGTCACGTTCGAAAAACGCACTTAGTTTTCTGCATTTGGGTTCATTACAAAACCCCGTTGTACGTTTCCCCCCGAACCAGTAGGATTTCTGGAAAAAAGCATCGATAACATGAAGAAATTATGTAACGAAGGCGTCCTCATCTGAACAAACACAAATACAAGTATGCTAATAATCGAAGTAAAATTAAGCAAGTGGCATAAAAAGTATGAAATAGGTCATTGTAATAGCAGAATAAAGTTAATTAAAGAAATATTGTCTGAAACAATCGTCTGGAAAGGAAAACTATGGAGAAAAGAGAATTACAAGCCAAACAAGATGAAGACTATATGTTCAATGCTAGAAATCACTTTTCGCTTGCCTGCAGCGGAAAGTACCATGGGCGAGGAATTCCATAGGTGCCCGGATAAACATTGTCGATGTACCAAGTGAGAATTAAGAAGATGACAGAGTCCAAGATCAACATCAGCGTGGCGTGCATGAGAGAAAAGTTGTCGTCGACACTGGCGGGCTTCGCGAAGTTGCTCCACTGTGCACCTTGACCTGTAGACGTTTAGATACTCTTAAGTTATTCACTTTTACAAAATTACTGAAGTAGTACGCCTGACATTTGTCTTATAACTAAAGTAGTATGTCTGACGTTTGTCTTATAACTAAAGTAGTATGTATGATGTTTGTTTTATAATTAAAGTAGTATGTATGATGTTTGTTTTATAACTTGTTTGAAAAGAACAAATCTGGCGTTTGTTTAATAACTCGTCTCTCTCACATTGGAAAACTTCCTACTAAAAGAGAAGACAAATCCGTCTGTAATCTATATTTAGCGAGCCTCCATCAACCCACTGTCTTTCCAACATATGGTTTTCAATATGTATAAGAAAGTCAATAAATTTATTAAATCAACAATCAAATATATAACATATGGATATAATCAAAGAGCACTGACATTTACATCACTTCACAAAAATGTTAATTAATGATGGACAATCATTCAGTTTAACCTACCATAGACATAAACAGTCAATAACATAAATATATAATCAGGCTCATGGATATCATCACCAAAATGAGAGTAGAATTTCAAAAAGTCATTAAATTCAATACATATAACCAGTTCAAAGATGGCGGCTGTTATTGGCACATGTTTCACAGTTATGTGGTTTGCAACAAGTCACTGCCTTTCATATCTAGGCGAGGTCCCGTGGACCCTTCTAGAGGCATGTTACACAACAGTTCCAGAATCTTCAATGCACTCTCCAAGCATGCTGTACAGAATCGTCCTGAATTTCACATGCACTATCAAGCACAAGGAGTGTACTTCTATTTCCATGTGCCTCTGTATCACATACCTAGTTATTGTACCTAGTTAAAGCCTAATCTCCATATCACAACAGATCCTCACTTACAGAGTTACACGGCACCTCAGTATTCCTCATACTAGTTATACTGCACATAATGTTATTGCTTTAGATCGTCAGTATTAGGAGTCCACCAGCTATAACTAGCTTCATAATGGCATCATTGTTTGTGCATTATAATAATTTAGAAATGAAGCATATTTTGTGAGCACCACTGTATATTGTGCCATGCATTCTCAATGATTGATTAGAGATTGACTTGTTGTCAAAACTAAACCCCTCATTTCAGTGAGGAGACTTTGGAGACTTACCTGTTCCTTCATACAGGGCGATGGTTTTAGCGCCAAAACTCATAGCCATGTTGAAGAGTATGCACGCGGTAAGCTTGTTGCTCAGCGTCAAATCTTCGTAGTAATGGTTGAGCAAGACGTAAGGGAAATACATGACATAGAATATTATCCCAGACACAGCGGCACCTACGTTGGCTGCAAAAAGAGAGGGACAGTTAGGGAGAAGTGGAGAGACAAAGAAGGAGAGATGCAGAGGGATAAAGATATTCTGTATATTGTGGATAAATAAAATAATATCAGCAATATTGGCTGCGAACAAAAAGAAAGAAAGGGAGAGACAAAGAGAGACTGAGTGTAAGCAAAGCAAAGGCATACTTATAAACTGCAGATAAATGATATTTTGACCTGGCATGCAGCGATATTCGCTGTAAAAGTACAGACCAACTATAATTAAGATAAAAATATTCTTGTAAATTATAGATAAACAAACTAATAAGTTATCCTAACTAGCAGCAACATTGGCTGTAAAGAGATAGAGAATAAGAGATAAGCGGAGAGAGGAAGGGAGAAAGAAAGATGAATATATTCTTACAAATTGTAAAAAAAATAAGATAATGTTCATGAACCTCAAATGAATGAATGTTCTATAATTCTCCGTTCGACTGTGACATACAGTAAAACTACATTTTCTGTTTGTGTTCTTGTTAATCCATAGGATGTTGAAGTGTCAAGCGTGACATCATTCAAGGTCAAAATTGAAAGTGCAGTAAAAAAGACGTTGTAACGCAGTGATTACATTTGCTCTTTGAGAGAGATTTGGGAAGCATTTCATTGAACCCTTGCAAAGACTGCAAGATGTTGGGATTTATTTCCCCGGGCTTTAGGGACATCGTTATAAAGACAGGTAGATTTTGTTTTGAAGTCGAAATTTATGTGCAGCGTATTTGTGGATAGGTTTCAAATAAACACCGACATCTGACCATTATAGGTATGAAAATGTAAATCAAATAAACACCGACATCTGACCATTATAGGTATGAAAATGTAAATCAAATAGATACCAACATCTGACCATTATAGGTTTGAAAATGTAAATCAAATAAATACCATCTGACCATTATAGGTATGAAAATGTAAATCAAATAAATACCATCTGACCATTATAGGTATGAAAATGTAAATCAAATAAATACCAACATCTGACCATTAAAGATATGAAATTATAACTGATATTTGGTTCAATGTGCTGAGAAATAGCGTGTGTTGGTTATGGTTTTAGTAACAAGACACAAGATTTCCATAGAAATAACTTGTCTTGGTCGTGGTTTTAGTAACAAGACACAAGATTTCAATGGAAATAACTTGTCTTGGTCGTGGTTATAGTAACAAGACACAAGATTTCCAAGGAAATAACTTGTCTTGGTCGTGGTTTTAGTAACAAGTCACAAGCTTTCCATGGAAATAAATTACAATGAGTTTCTCCTCATTTATGTTAAAATTACAAACATTTTTACAGTTTTCCTTTCTACCAATGACAGCAGGTAAGTTTATTTTATTCGGAAAAATTAGATGTTGTTAGACTTGCAAAATCTTTTGTTTCACTCCCTGCAAATAACGGAAGTAATAAAAACACATTAGCTTTCATTGTGAGGACAGTTTGACCATTTTATTACATGCATGTACATAGAATAATTCTAGCATAATAGAAGTGTGGAATCTGACCCTGTGTTTTGCAGAAACTACTGAGCATGAGTCGTGATGAACTACAGATGACCCTTTTATTACCGACACCAACATACAATACCGATAAAAGTCGTAGCAAACGGTACAATAGATTGTATTCTTTGTTGGCGATAGTGCTGATGAAAAAATAATGGTGAAACTAATGTAAATCTGAATCACATGATACAGTACTAAAAATGTAACCTCTGACCTTTGTTGAAGAGGGTGCTCATGAAGAAAGAGTAAGTGATAATGCTGATGGAGTAAACAAGAAGAAATAGGAAGAAGACGGTTGGGTCGCTGTGGCTGAGGACTGGTATCGTTTTACCCACGTGACTGGTTAAGAGCACTGTGTAGATTGCACTCGCCAGCAACAGATAGACAAAGATCTGCACGAACCAAGCTGTCCAGTAGGCCGTCGGCGACAGACCCATCAGTTTCATCGCTTCCTGTATGACACGTCATGACATTGTGGGTACTATTATTTGAACTGAGGATTCGTGTAATGTATGAAATGCAATTTTTTAGAGAAAAGCCTGCGAAAAAACCCCAGTATCTGTCCTGCTGTACTTGACTGGTGTTGGTGAACGCAACGCAACTATGGTGAATTAAAGTTGATTAATTGTTTGAATGACACTTCTTTTATCTCATTTAGATACACAAAGTTAAAATAATTCCCCATAACCTCATTTTTAAGACATAAAATAATGTGAACTAAAGAAATATCTTAACTAAATGTACGTTCGTCGTCATGTTTGTGCTTATGCGGATAGCTGGTTTTAAATTTCAACTTCCAGTAACAGCTTACAGAGGGATCACCGATTTTATCACCTCTATACCCCAAGCGTTATTCATGATAGCTTTCGTTTCAATCTTAACATATTTCAAAGTTAATATACTATTAATATATTATTCTTTACATTTTACCAATGTAAAGAATAGTTGCTTCATGAATTACTTCATTTTTTGTGTATGGTAAGGAATTAGTTTATATTTACAAGCACAGCTAAAGAAAATGATTATTTAAGATATAAAGATTGGAAAAAGGAAACTATCCCTACCCCAAAAAAAACTATTAGGGATTTTTGGCTTGAGATGCTGAGTGCGACGTTTTGCTGGGAGATGGGCAAGATGACAGACTACAAAATATAACGTGAGTCAAGCTAATACGAGTGGTCTAAGTATCAACAATAAATGTATTCAACAATAAATAAGACAGCATTATTACATATCGTGAATAATTCAACAGTTACAATTAGATTTTATAAATGGTTATCTTTCATAATCACGACATATCGTGAATAATTCAACAGTTACAATTAGGGTTTATAAATGGTTATCTTTCATAATCACGACATATCGTGAATAATTCAACAGTTACAATTAGGGTTTATAAATGGTTATCTTTCATAATCACGACATACCGTGAATAATTCAACAGTTACAATTAGGGTTTATAAATGGTTATCTTTCATAATCACGACATATCGTGAATAATTCAACAGTTACAATTAGGGTTTATAAATGGTTATCTTTCATAATCACGACATACCGTGAATAATTCAACAGTTACAATTAGGGTTTATAAATGGTTATCTTTCATAATCACGACATATCGTGAATAATTCAACAGTTACAATTAGGGTTTATAAATGGTTATCTTTCATAATCACGACATACCGTGAATAATTCAACAGTTACAATTAGGGTTTATAAATGGTTATCTTTCATAATCACGACATGTAGTGTCATAAGAGAATGTTCATTTGAGTCCTAGGGCACTCTTGTAATTATATGGTACGTTCGTATGAACAAACTAATAAATGGATTTATAAGAGAACACTGAATGTTTCTGAGTGAACTCTAAGATAAATCTGGGAGAAATGGCATACGGTAAGGTATTGGATTTACACTGTGGTGTTACATAGAACTCTTCTAGTTGTGTGTCCTGGTTTGTCTATCAATACATCTTGGAAGTCACATAAAACTGTTTCGACTTCCTGGCGTTGTGTGTTCGTGAGTTCTGCATCAATGCATATGTCACAGAATGTCTCTTAGATACTGGTGGGTATCTGGATCTATGTCAGGCATGTCAGATTCTTCTGTCACAGCAACTGTGACAAGATGGGATGGAACAGTGTCTTTCTCTAGTACGACAAGATGGGGTGGAACAGTGTCTTTCTCTAGTACAACAAGATGGGGTGGAACAGTGTCTTTCTCTAGTACAACAAGATGGGGTGGAACAGTGTCTTTCTCTAATACAAAAAGATGGGATGGAACAGTGTTTTTCTCTAATACAAAAAAATGGGGTGGAACAGTGTCTTTCTCTAGTACGACAAGATGGGGTGGAACAGTGTCTTTCTCTAGTTCCTGATTTTGAAAAGCAGAGGGGGGGGGGGGCAACGGGCTGCGCGTGCATATCTTTATTGGCTTTCTCGCTGTAGTTGAGACTGCCTTCATTGTAAGAAAGGCGTTGCCTCAGGCCATGTGTACTGTCCGCTGCTAGCACGGAACAGCTGACTGGGCTGATGTCGTTCACTAGTATCTTAGCACTTTCAATTGGAAGAGAATTAGTCATGATTGGGTTGTGTGCTGCTTCCATAGGAGTATTGATCTCATTCGTCCTACTATGCATGTGTACGGCTCTAGCCAAAACAGATTCGTTTGGCTCTGAGGGTGACATATTGTTCTGGTGTCCACGTGATCCAGGTCTGCCGGCGGTGCGCTATGACTGCTTCACGTATCCAACACGGGAGAGATGTTACATAACGCTTTCAGCCCACCCATAGGCCGTCACTGGTGTCTCGTGCTCAGTTCGCTCACCCTCGATCTGAAGTCTTTCTAATTCCGCCGCTTCCTGTTTTCGCTTTCCAAGTCTATTATCTTTCATCTCTTTCTCGTGCACTCTTTCCTTCTGCTTTTCTTCTTCACGTTCTTTCTTTTCCACTTCTCTTTCCTCAACTTTCATCTCTCTCTCATGCGCTCTCCTCTTCCTTTCATCCTTCTTCTGTCTATACCTTCATCTCTCTCATGATGCGCCCTTTCTTCCTCTTTCTCTCCTTCCGTAATTATCGCAAGGAGTCTGGGCCCTGTAAACCCTAAACTTTCTAAGTTGGATTCTCATTGACATCGTGGGTAATACCACTTAGGTTTAATTTACAAAATTAGATTTTAATGTTAACGCTTAAGTTTCAAGGTTGTTAAAATAATTATAGTCAGTAGCTTCACTTTCTACCGCTGTAGTAGTGGTTTTGCCAGAACAATTATTACTAGTCAAAGCAAATTACAACAGTGCATACAATTATTATATAAAATATAGTGTAGCACTTTCATTCAAAATGGTATACAATGATAAATCATGTCAATGAATAGTTGGTTAAAGTTAATGAAAATGCAATATAAAATATCAATAAAACCAACAGCTTTATGTTTACTAGTTTTAATGGCAAGATTATATGGGTTTCTGTGAACAGAAAATTAAATAAGGTCCCTGGTGTGTAGTTTGTATAAATACAAGTTCAATAGTTCAATCCCGAGATGAGATTCCCAAAATATGAGACTTTTTGCTGGGAGATGGGCAAGATGTTAATTCACCACCAACCACAGACCGGCCGTAACCTTAAGCTAATCCCGCAAACACACCTTTTGGCTGGCCACACGTTTAAGAAAGATGAAAGATAGATAATGTAGATAGAATGATGGTATTAGACAACAGCTCCAGCCCCCTGATACATTACAGCCAGGATAGTAAGTAAATACAGATGACAAACTAAATATATGTAAGTGAGTCACGCTAACGCGAGTGGTCTAATTTTCAATATTAAATATTAAATGTGTTCAACAAGAAACAACATAAGACAATATGGTTACATAGAACGAATAATTCAACAGCTAAAATTAGAGTATATAAATGGTTATCGTTCATAATCACGATCATGTAGTGTTATAAGAGAATGATCATTTGAGTCCTATGGTTTTGTGGTAATTATTTGATAAGTTCGTATAGTCCAATGGTTTTGTGGTAATTATTTGATAAGTTCGTATAGTCCTATGGTTTTGTGGTAATTATTTGATGTTCGTATAGTCCTATGGTTTTGTGGTAATTATTTGATAAGTTCGTATAGTCCTATGTTTTTGTGGTAATTATTTGATAAGTTCGTATAGTCCTATGTTTTTGTGGTAATTATTTGATAAGTTCGTATAGTCCTATGGTTTTGTGGTAATTATTTGATAAGTTCGTATAGTCCTATGGTTTTGTGGTAATTATTTGATAAGTTCGTATAGTCCTATGGTTTTGTGGTAATTATTTGATAAGTTCGTATAGTCCGATGGCTTTGTGGTAATTATTTGATAAGTTCGTATAAGCGAATTAATAAATGAGTTTACAAGAGAACACAGAATGTTTCTGAGTAAACTCTAAAATAAACAATTTATGTTCATGCATAACTATTCAATTCAGCACTCTGTCTTCAGATATCCAAGATATTCAATTTAGCACAATCTGCAAATTTGTATTGTTCAGTTCAGCACTTTATCTTCAAACATGCGATAATCAATTCAAATCAACTGCTTTGGATTCAGTTTTTACATTAAATATATCTCCTGAAGGACTGGCATTTTGAATAAATATAGAAGAATATTATCAGACTGATGAAATCTACAAGGTCATCCATATTAAGAATTGATTCAGAAAACTCTAAAAGACGGCTAGTCCGCATTAAGAAACTAATAAATAATATCTAATAGTCGGTTAAGTCCACATTAAGAAACTAATAAATAATATCTAATAGTCAGTTAAGTCCACATTAAGAAACTATAAATAATATCTAATAGTCGGTTAAGTCCACATTAAGAAACTAATAAATAATATCTAATAGTCGGTTAAGTCCACATTAAGAAACTAATAAATAATATCTAATAGTCTGTTAAATCCACAGTGCGAAATGAATAAGAAATATCTAATAGTCGGTTAAGTCCACACTAAGAAATGAATAAGAAATATCTAATAGTCGGTTAAGTCCACATTAAAAAATTAGTAAGAAATATCTTATAGTCGGTTAAGTCCACACTAAGAAATGAATAAGAAATATATAATAGTCGGTTAAATCCACTGTACGAAATAAATACGTACAGGTCCTTCTTTACCTTCAGCTGTCGTTCTTTCTCCTTGACGATATTTTTGCTCAAGATGATGACAGTAATGATGAATGACAGCATGAGAATCATGGGAAAGTTGATTTGCAAAACTATGGTAATCCCGTCATTGATGTATGGCGGGTAGGGGATGCGGCTCGTTAAAAAATACATGTATAGTCCATCAATTTTATATTCTGGAACCCAGACCTTTATTAACGCTTGGCCAACCATAACCTGAGTGAGCAGAAAGCCTCGCTTGTAGTATACTGGAAGTATAAGTAGGAACGTAGGTTAAATGATGACAGTGATATCCCCATAAGAACGTTTCCCAATGACGATAATATAGTATAGATGGCATATATTAAAGGGGTAAGAATGTAACTGTGATGAAAACATATTTATACCATAGGAATGTCATTCAAATAAAAGAATTGAATGGAGATGTTGAGAACATATTTGATAATTATAATTCATCTGATGAAACATCAGACAGATGATAACAATTCTGCTACTGAAATGATGATGGAAATAAAATTCAGATTATTAAAACTATGTTAGATGATGGAAATGTAATCCACATAATGAAAACAGATCAGATTAAAATGTAATCCATCTGATAAAAACATCAGATTAAAATGTAATTCACCTGGTGAAAACAGGTCAGATTACAATGTAATTCATCTGATGAAGAATACATGTCAGATTAAAATGTCATTCAGATAATGAGAACATCTTTCAGATGATGAGAAGTTCATTCGAATGACGTAGACATAATTAAGATGAGAAGTTCATACTAATGACGTAGACATAATTAAGATGAGAAGTTCATACTAATGACGTAGACATAATTAAGATGAGAACGCCATCCACATGATGCAAAACTAGATTCCTAATGAAATTAACAGTGCATGGATTGTTTGACAAACTAAGAAAGCTTACATATGTTTTATTTTAATTTGTTTAATTTTATAATAATATTACTTATAATAATAATATAATGACAATAAGGATTAAAGTGGCGATTTTAATTTGTTTAATTTTATAATAATATTACTTATAATAATAATATAATGACAATAAGGATTAAAGTGGCGATGATTGTTACATGCGGGGTTTATACATGACCACGTAATAATATTAATTATTAGTATTCTTGGTTTAGTCGTTCAATATTAATATTCATAACAAACCCACGGTCAGTCTACATCTATCACTGGATTAATACCTGTTGCAATAATCTCAACGGGACAACTATAAGATCG
Source organism: Sinotaia quadrata (assembly GCA_028829895.1). Taxonomy (NCBI): domain Eukaryota; kingdom Metazoa; phylum Mollusca; class Gastropoda; order Architaenioglossa; family Viviparidae; genus Sinotaia; species Sinotaia quadrata. The sequence continues at coordinate 44,166,198 of CM054178.1, read as the reverse complement.
ACGACTGTTATGTCCAATATGCCCCACCACCATCACAACCACCAGGCGATTCCAATTATAATCCAAAGAGTTAATTCAAGATGTGGAGAAAGATAGCAGCAATTTAATAATAACTTAAATAATATTTACAAGTTATATGAAATTGAAGGTGAACACGCGTTATAATTCCCGCTTTACTTCCTATTTGGGTCTGCAGTAGGAAACGGTTATAACAAGTAGTCCTGAGAGGTGGACTTAGCTTTGAATCTAGGATGGTGTTGTCTTTAGCGGCTTGATCCACATGCCATGCCATTCCACTGGCGTGATGGCGGGCCTGGAACGCCTCTTCTTTGGCTTGTAGGAATGACGTCTTTGGATAGACTATAATACCAAGGCCTGAGAACCCTGTATTCCTTGCATAATAATGGGTCCTCAACGTTTCACTACCGCGGCCTCTTTCCTTGGTAGGTGTATTGAAAATAAAGATATTCTCAAGGTCATTCACCATGTGACTAACGTTCTCCATTTTGCCTACCTCATACACCGAAAATCAGATATCCATATAGGGTAATTAAATATCCAGTTGTGACCTCCCCCCCCCCCCCACACGCACTACTATGTTCATACGATGCCTCTTCCCTCTAGTCTATACAATCGCTTGTCAGGCCTAAACAACTTCCTTGTTATATTATTAGAGTTTAAGTCCTATAAGAGAGCGCAAGGTGTGAAAGAAATGATAAGGTTTCACTGAACAACTAAACAAAAATACTACATTACGTTAACAATCGACAGTGAGTTATAAACACAATAATAATAATAATAATGTTTATTGAAGAATAGTAAAAAGGAAAAATAAAATTTCAAGAACAAAAAAGCATAGGCAGTAATTTACCCCTTTACGATTTTTCTTACAATGATAACGATGATTGCTCTGTTCGAACAGGGGAATTTGTTCAGATTTATAAATAAGTTAATGTAATTTTCTAGCCTATAACGACGCCAGATTATCTAATTAGCCAGTTATCCATAGGACACAATAGTCAAACTCACCCTTATTATCCAAACCAAGTACTAACAGTTTTTAATTATTTCGGATACTATACACACTTTTTACATTTCTATGTAATCTCACTCAGAACAATGTTTTCTGTCGAAACTCAAATACAGATGTATAAAAGTTTAACTTTTTGCCTACTAAGTAAAGAAATAGATCATTCTTATTAATCTTGTCTGCTTTCCTTTTATGGCTCTAACCAGTACTAGCAGAATTTCTTGTAGGTAAAATATTTTCTTGAGTAAAGTTGTTTGTGAGCGCTCGCTCGGTGTTGAGGTCGTGGGTAGTTGTTTGCTGTTGTTTCCTGGCATTGGCTCTTATACTTTGGCTGACAATAGCTGACTTGAAATTGCAAGAGCGTTAATGATAATATATGCCGTGTGGAAAGAATTATTTTTTTTGTTTGATGATTGAACAACATTACTTCCTTCGTAGTCAAAATGTCCTGGAGAGCGCAATCATACAAAAGCCAACAATGTCAGCAAGTGTACAGTAATAACAAGCAAGCACACACACAAACACACGTGCAAACAAAGAAGACCCTTACAGTACACTCCTTCTGCACATATCACTTTCATTCCTATCAAATGTCGCCAATTGAATTCCTCTCACTGCATAGGGATTGAGCTTGTATAATATAATGCTATATGACTGTTTAGATTGACATTCCGAGAAAAGATAGAAATTAAACTTGTATAATATAATGCTATATGACTGTTTAGATTGACATTCCGAGAAAAGATAGAGATTAAACTTGTATAATAGAATGTTATATAACTGTTTAGATTGACATTCCGAGAAAAGAAAAACACTAAATTTCCAACATTATTCTTATTTCTTACAATTGTCGTCTTCACGTGGGATTAACCTCTGGAAGAAAGGAAACACTCTGTGGGTAAACCAGTTGTCGTGCGCTTCTGTTCGTGGTCGTATTGTGTACGTCACTTCCGGTGGTAAACTCGTTGCTTTGTCAACACCATGAAAGATAAGTGAGATAGGATAAAGTCTGGGGTACTCTGCCATGCGATAGTAATTTTCCATGTCGTGTTCAGTGGCGAAACCTATGGCTTCCACTGCACACATCAATAAAGTATCAAAACGTTTATTCGTAATGCAGCCAGGGTGAAATGCTTTCAAACAAGAGAGAGAGAGAGAGAGAGAGAGAGAGAGAGAGAGAGAGAGAGAGAGAGAGAGAGAGAGAGAGAGAGAGAGAGAGAGAGAGAGAGAGACCTACAGATAGATTGACGTGCAAAAAGAAAGGAGCACAGCAGGGTGAAAGTCACAGACGAGAGAAGAGGCAGAAAGAGGAAAGGAGAGAGAGAGAGACGACGACGACGGAGAGGAAGCAGAAAAAAGATTAAATTAAAGAGATGGAAAGATAACAGGAAAACCGGGCTTGACATGCACAAATTAAAAGTGAGATGGAAGAACCAATGAAGAAGAAAAAAGAGGAAAGGAAGGAGAAAATGGTAGAGGGGATGGATAAATAGAAAGAAAAGTAGGTGATACAGCGGGGCAGAAAAGTGAGAAGAAATGTGTGGGAAGGAAAGGAGGGAGAGATAGAGAGAAGGAAGTATTAGTCAAGAGAGAGAGAGACAGAGAGAGTAGGGAAGGAGTGAGAAGGAGAAAAGAGAGCGAGGGACGACAAAACGAAGCGAGGAATATTATATATATAATCATAAGTCCCCTGGGTAGAGAGATGTAATATATATATAAATTAACGAATTAATGATGTTGTGGAATGTCAGGGAGTAATTAGCAATTAGCTCATATACTCTTCGGCCTAAGACATTAATTCCCCTTTGGGTGCTGATGCAGGTATTAGACTCTGGTTATTTCTGGGTGACGGTCTGGTATTTAATGTGCTTTTGACTTATCGCGACCCTAAGCAGGAAAAAACTGCAACGTAAAACAAGCAAATAGGGACACGTAGGCAAAACTGACCGTTAACTTTGCAACAAGAACTCTTAGAAAACGTTGGACAAGTAGTGAAGTCCAAGCTAAATGGGGCTAACAAAATGCAGGCCATTAATGCATACGCAAGACCTGTAAACAGCCACACTAGAACTATCATAAATTGGACAACAAATGAACTGATGATCTGGACAGAACAATAAGAAAACTAGTCACAATACATAAAGCAATACTCCTAAAAACTGACGTATCGGGAAAAATGGGAGGCAGGGGACTCAAGAAAATCAGAGGTCAATGAAGGAGAAGTTATACGCTTTGTGCACTACGTCTGGAATAACAACAAAAATGAGCCACTGATTGAAGCAGTAAAGATGAATGAATTATACCAACCCCCACAAACAAAGAAAGGTGGATGAAAACAACGAAACAGACATGAGCAAATACAAACCTCTCCGTGACTAGTATGTGCGACAAACTGATGAAACATCAACAAAACTATCAGCATAGAGATGGTAGAAAGAGGCAGGTTTAAAAGCAGAAACAGAAGTACTCCTTCATAATAGCTGCGCAAGAACAAGCACTAAAAAGAATTCAAACAAAACAAAAGTCATGAAAATCTCAAATGATTCTGTGACACCTCTGGGCAACCTTCACTCCTTATGGTTATTATTTATTAATTAGCAACATATCATTAATTACAAGCGATTGAGAATTTTAATTTATAGTTATTAATAAATCTCACACACGACCAACATGTCTACTCTCACTTGGTGAATTATAAGGTGTTGTAAAACTCTAATTTTTACTCTTAAGATTCCTTCTTCTATTATCACAACTGCTGCTACTACTACTTCTTCGACTACTTGACCCACCACTGCTACTATTACTTCTCCTACAATAACAACAACAACAAATTCAAGTACCGTTTATACGATGATAACTGAGTTCCGTCACGATACTTTGTATAAGAGTGGTGTTTGGAGCGTACAGCACATTGGCGCCATACAGCCTCAAGTTACCAGCAGAATACATCCCGATCAACTTTGCCTGGTAAACGACAGGCTCTGGCACAGTTTTCACCGCCATATTCTACAGAAATCAAATAAGTTTCTATTTGAGTCATCATTAGTTTTCATAAGCATAGGACAGTCAGCAAGAGTGCTTGCCTATAGTACTGGACAAACGAATGACAGCAAGAGAGCTTGAATATAGTTCTGGACAAACGAATCAGGGTCAGTAAGAGTGCTTGACAATAATTTTGGACAAACGAATGACAGTCGCAAGAGAGATTTAATATATAGTTTTGGACAAACTAATGACAGATTCCCTATAATTCTGGACAAACTAATGACAGATTCCCTATAATTCTGGACAAACTAATGACAGATTCCCTATAATTTTGGACAAACTAATGACAGATTCCCTATAATTCTGGACAAACGAATGACAGCAAGAGAGTTTGCCTATAAATTTGGACAAACGAAAAACAGTTAAGAGGAGAGATTGCCTATAATTCTGCACAAACGAATCATAGTCAAAAAGAGTTCTTGTCTATAGTTCTGGACAAACAAATGAGTCAATGAGAGAGCTTGCCTATAATTCTAGACAAATGAATGACAGTCTACAAGAGAACTTGCCTATTATTCTGGACAAACTAATGAGTCAACGAGAGAGCGTGCCTAATATTCTGGACAAATGAAAGGCACTCATCAAGAGAGCTTGCCTATAAATCTTGACATACGAATGACAATCAGCAGGACAGCTTGCCTATAATTTTGGACATACACACTACAGTCAACAAAATATCTTACCTATAATTCCAGATAAATGGATGTAAATTAACAAAGCTTGCTGTAAAGTTCTAAATAGAATGTGGCTCATCCAAATTATTATCTAAAATTAATCCAAAAAGCACTAACAAAGAATTATCAAGGCAGTGATAAGATCGATGTCTAAAACAACATCTTATTTGCTCTGTGTGCGTGCGTACGTGTGTGTGTGAGTAAGTGTGTGTGACGAGATCGTTTTAGAAAAAGGCAGGGAAAGAGGACAGGTGAATTGAGAAAAGTAACAAAGATGCTGCTACCACTCTTCCTATCACATATGCATACGAACACACACAAACATGCTTGCAAACACACACTCGTACGTGTTACATAATGGCTTATGTAGCCTACACACCCCACCTCTAAACTTAAAAATAGACTACACACAAGCCTACCTTTAGAACGCCGACCCTTATCCACAGGATGGAAACATACCTCAATGTTCCACTCTAATGAACCAATCGGTGCACAAGTCAACTGTGCACAAAGAAGCATGATAGAAACTCACCTAATATTCACCAGTCGAATGCAAGCTGACCACTGAGGCAACATGTAATTTAGCTCCTGGTGTTAATAAAGTATAATCATGCTACTAACATTATCGCTGGCCTACCAGTACAGAAGGAAATCATCCTCTGTATATATTACTGCCAAAGGTATGTAGTTTTGCTTGCATAACTAATATTATATTCATAATTATGTCTTAAAATTAAAATATTTTATAAATTTATATTTCGCTTAGGCTGGTTACTTTGAAGATGGTAAACGTTTTGTTGGGACAACAGTCTGGATTCTCCAAGTACCCGTGCTTTCTGTGCATGTGGGATAGTATAGACAAAGCACAGCATTACACGAAGCAGGACTGGCCTGTACGGGAGGAAGTGGTACCTTGCAAAACAAAGAACCTCATAAACAACCCTCTGGCTGACAAAAACAAATACTTTTCCCTCCGCTGCACATTAAGCTTGGCTTAATCAAACAGTTCACCAAAGCTCTGGACAAGGATGGTGGCTGTTTCGCTTACTTGTCCCATGCTTTTACAGGGTTGACCATTGAAAGTTGAAAGATGGCATTTTTGATGGTCCACAACTCCGTAAGCTAATCAGACATGCAGAGTTTGAAAACTCAATGAATGAAGTGGAACTGGAAACGTGGAAGGCTTTTGTTCTGGTCGTGACAAACTTTCTTGGCAACAATAAGGTAAAAAACTACGCAGAGCTTGTTGCCAATATGCTGACTGCTTTCAGAAACCTTGGATGAAACATGCAAAATGCATTACTTATTCTCAGATATGGATCGGTTTCCTGAAAATCTGGGATCAATGAGCGACGAGCAAGGGGAGAGAATTCATCAGGATATGAAAGAGATGGAAACCAGGTATCAGGGTGCTGGGATGCAGTCATGATGGCTGATTACTTTTGGACTCTAAAAAGAGACATTCCTAATGATGAGCATTCTAAAAGTTCGAAGAGACGGAAGTTCATGCCCTGAATTTTGAACAATAATGACCTAATATTGAATTTATATGTATTTGCCGCTATCTTTGTCTACTATTCAATGTACACTAATCAACGTGTGTAACATTTAATAAATATATTGTGTTAGAAAAAGATTTTTAAAAATTTAAATTAATTTTTTAAAATTTAAAATCCTATTTTGGAAGAGAAATATTAACAAAACTTGTCTAATAATGTTACAAAAAATGTAATCGATTTAGCTATAAAATCGGATTTTTAAAAATCGAATTAGGTCAAAATCCTGACCTGAATAAAAAAAACGGATGTCATTTTCAAATTTAGCAGTGCAAAATTGTTCTAAATCCGTTGAAAAAAGTCTTAGACAACTTACAAACAAAGTTTTTTTTGTGACGCAGTGTAATGTATGGATGATTGTGTAAACCTGCAGCTATCGTAGGATTGGATAATGTAAGAATGACTGCTACCTTTCAACTATTTTAGGATTGAATAATGTATGGATGACGCTAGATTGAGCTGACTGAAATAAGATGAACAAAACTAAGATAATATTAATACCATGGTAGGCACTTTTTTTTTTAGAATATGAGCAAAAGTGTAAAAGTTGATTGGAAAAATGTCGCTTAGTCTTTAATTGCTAAAGGGGGCCTGTAGTGAGATAGTTGTGAAGAAATAGAATAAACTCATATTCTTTCTTAGTTTTTGTTTATCTGATTGCCATTGTATTCCTTATATAAATGAATCATGGACGATTGTACCTGTGACAGAAAATTATATTAATATAGAATTTTCTCGTCAAATATCGCCACATTAAGAGTGAATTATTTTTTACGCTGGATTGAGATGTTACTCCAACAGATGTGTTTGAATGGATTGCACATTGCAAATATGACATTAATTTTCATGGCTTAAAGGGACAAGTAAGACTAATTAGAAATATAAACAATTTTGATACTGCAAATTATAGGTAGAATTAAGTCATTTCACTACAATGCACTGTAGATTATAGACAAAATGAAATTATTGCCAGAACAGAACACTACTGGTAGAATGAACTTGTTTTAATGACAGAGTTCTGTAAGGAGATGAAATCTCTGTAAATACAGCGCACTGTAGAGAGAAGTAAATTGCTGTAATGACAGGGTTCTATAAGGAGATGAAATGTGTAAATACAGCGCACTGTAGAGAGAATTAAATTGCTGTAATGACAGGGTTCTATAAGGAGATGAACACTATTGTAAATAGAGACCTCTATAGAGAAGATAAAATTGCTGAGTATACTGTTCTATACTGTCATGGAGTCAAGGACACAAAAAGAGCTAGTCCTATCCTTACGAATCTCGTTCTGAATAATCAAACACTTTGCAATGAATCTATTATTAGTATATATACAAATAAACATCTAGACTAAATGTAGCAATAACCTTTATGTTTTTAAAATCAATATCATCTACGGAATAACACCTACGATATGTTCCAGATACAGGAAACAAAACTTACATTTTTTCTTGGCGAAAACCTTTGAATAGGTGGTGAAAGCCAAAGTACTTACTTGTCGTATAATGAATACTATAGTAATACAGGAAACATAACTTACTTGTCGTATAATGAATACTATAGTAATACAGGAAACATAACTTGTCCAATGAATACTATAGTAATACAGGAAACATAACTTGTCGTATAATGGATACTATAGTAATACAGGAAACATAACTTACTTGTCGTATAATGAATACTATAGTAATACAGGAAACATAACTTGTCCAATGAATACTATAGTAATACAGGAAACATAACTTGTCGTATAATGGATACTATAGTAATACAGGAAACATAACTTACTTGTCGTATAATGAATACTATAGTAATACAGGAAACATAACTTACTTGTCGTATAATGAATACTATAGTAATACAGGAAACATAACTTACTTGTCGTATAATGAATACTATAGTAATACAGGAAACATAACTTACTTGTCGTATAATGAATACTATAGTAATACAGGAAACATAACTTACTTGTCGTATAATGAATACTATAGTAATACAGGAAACATAACTTACTTGTCGTATAATGAATACTATAGTAATACAGGAAACATAACTTACTTGTCGTATAATGAATACTATAGTAATACAGGAAACATAACTTGTCCAATGAATACTATAGTAATACAGGAAACATAACTTGTCGTATAATGGATACTATAGTAATACAGGAAACATAACTTACTTGTCGTATAATGAATACTATAGTAATACAGGAAACATAACTTGTCCAATGAATACTATAGTAATACAGGAAACATAACTTGTCGTATAATGGATACTATAGTAATACAGGAAACATAACTTACTTGTCGTATAATGAATACTATAGTAATACAGGAAACATAACTTGTCCAATGAATACTATAGTAATACAGGAAACATAACTTGTCGTATAATGGATACTATAGTAATACAGGAAACATAACTTACTTGTCGTATAATGAATACTATAGTAATACAGGAAACATAACTTACTTGTCGTATAATGAATACTATAGTAATACAGGAAACATAACTTACTTGTCGTATAATGAATACTATAGTAATACAGGAAACATAACTTACTTGTCGTATAATGAATACTATAGTAATACAGGAAACATAACTTACTTGTCGTATAATGAATACTATAGTAATACAGGAAACATAACTTACTTGTCGTATAATGAATACTATAGTAATACAGGAAACATAACTTACTTGTCGTATAATGAATACTATAGTAATACAGGAAACATAACTTACTTGTCGTATAATGAATACTATAGTAATACAGGAAACAGAACTTACTTGTCGTATAATGAATACTATAGTTGCCCCTAGAAGAGGGGCACATATCTCCGCCACCGTACTTTTGACATTCCGACGATTTTGTAGCATATTTTTCCAGAGTAATAGGCCCACTTGTCTCAGAAAACCTAGTCTGCGAACTTGATTTTGCAATTCCATACTTTATGTAGCAATTTCCTGTCTTGAATACCAGCGATGTGTACACATTGTAGCAAGTCCTTAAAATATTGGAATAATTCTTGACCTCAGTTTAGCAACAGAACGAATCCAGTGTAATTTTCAAAAAGTCTTCAACCAAATATAGGAATCTTCTGCCAGCTCATAGAATATAGACCTTATATGCATTTGGTTTTAAAAAATTCGAATTAGCAGCGGTTGTAAATGCTCTCTCGTTTTGCTATATCAATTGTATTTGAAGCAGTTATAATAATTGGTTCTGTGATGTGACTGATCATAAAATAAAAACCTTTCAGAATTTAAAAGAAATGTCTTACTTTTTCAGCGTCATTTCTTGTGCTGAAAAACGTAATAACGCGAGATCCCATGACGTCATAGATTTTGTCACAGGTTCAGAAAAGTATTGTAAATTACAATTTAATAGATCAATACTTCACAAATTAGGATGTACATTTAAGAATAAATTAAAATAAATTATTTTCCAAACGACCCTTTTGAAAGTTTAGAAGCTATTTATCATTTGTATGATAGATATATCATTTAGTAACTACAATATGAGCAATTTCTTTTTCTTTTTATATTTCTTTTGGAAACATTTTTTACCCACCATAAACTGTACACATGGGATATTTGGTTAATATTAACTGGCTGTTCCAAAATATGCTATCGTACACAATAAAGTCAAAACAATGCACACACACACACACACACACACAATTTATTTCACTGACAGAGATTCTTCGTGGTTAAGGCCCTTAATGTTTTCTTTAAAGACTGACTGTTATTTCGAACGTTCGGCTAATTGAACGCTTTCCTCACCTATCACCTTTATTTGCAATTGTGGTTTGAATATGTTCGTACATAGTTATCTATTTACACACGTACATACAAAAGCGTACTTGCGCACACATACATTAAACACACCAATACGCTCGCGCACATACACACATATTAAGAACAGACGCTGTGCACAAAATTAGATAAGACTTCAAATGTGTGAAAAAAGTTATGGTCCTCGATTCGAACAGTATTGATTATAGTTCGTTTCAATTCTGAGAGTTCGAACAGTTCATGTTGTTGGTTTTAGGTTTTTGTTGTTGTTATTGATACTAGCTAAAGCTCAGTGATTGTAGTATTTAAGTAGATAGATAGATAGATAGACAGACAGACAGACAGACTGACAGGCAGATAGATAGATAGATAGATAGATAGATAGATAGATAGATAGATAGATAGACGGCTCCATAATACTTTTCTATTGAAATGTTCAAATGTTCAAACACAGACACACCGCACAATACTCACAACCAAACTAGAGCAGGAAGAAATGTCGTTCGCAACAAAATACTTCTCACCAAAATCAATACGAAATAGATCCACGATGCTTTCTAACTGACGCGAACATAACAACATATAACACACCCACTATAAACAGCAACAGTAAAAGTCACAAACAAAAGAATATAGCTTGCCCCGGGCCCCTAGCGAGAAAGATAAAATAAAATGTTTTAATTAATTGTTCAAAAGATAGTGAAAACATGTCTAATTTATGATAGCGCCCATGCAGCTAATTACGGCCATTGCGCATGCAGTAAGGGCTTGTATTTTGTTAGCCACAAATAGCTTTGACTTGAGGTCTTGTCTAACTAATTTTTCATATTTTCTTTTACTTTGAATTCTACTTCCCTCTGAGATTGTAGTATTCTTTTTTCATTGAAACTTCGTTGATTTTTCCGATGTCGAATTGTAGGTCTGTTGATTTGATCCTGCCTTTCTGGACGATAATTCTTCCACATTTCACAAGACCGAACTTCATGTTAATATCCTCCCTGCATATGTTGATAGTATTAAGAGAATTATTGTCATGTTTATTTTTACTGTATAGCTTTAGATCGTCCATACATTGCAAATGGCTGATAACCTGTCCTGATTTCATTTTGCATCCTAATCCTGTTTTCTGGATGACATGACTGAGAGGATGTTGGGCAATGCAAATCAGCAACGGCGATAGGAAATCACCTTGATAGATTCACATTTTATGGGTATATCTGCACTTTCTATATTATTGCACCTCTTGCTCGTCATTGATACTTGGATTAGGTTTTATGCTGATGGTACTACGTTATTATTATTATTATTATTACACACATATAAACAATAAATAAATATATTTTTTCATTTTCTAATTCATAGTTCAGATTTATTTATCGGAATGATATACAGATATTAGATTGAAGTAAATACTCTCTCACTTGCACTCTCTCGCTCTCTCCTGAGATTTTTAGTTTGATCAGTGTCTCACCCTTGTCTCTCTACTATATTTAACATGTTTCGTCATTGAGACGGAAAGTTTTGCACATTATTTAACATTTTATCAATTAGAAATTGTATAAAATAATAACAATTTTAACAATTATATACATATCAACAGTAATAATAATTATTCAAGATGTATGAATTGCAAGCATAAATCAATACTGGTAATTAACTACTGATTGTGTAAATAAATTACAAAAGCATTCAGAGCTTTAAACTGTAATGTAGTTTTAGCAAAGTGCACAAACTTCCATCTCTGTGAGAAGACAAAATGCATAGGTTATTTGTTATGTGTTGGAAACATTTTGTGTCATATAATAAAGGCACAGTGTCATAACATAATAGCCAATCTTAACCTGAATTTATTTCAAACAATGTGTTTTAATTGGTTAATTTTAACAGAGAAAACCCAATCATTAGCAACATATATTTCCAGTGGAATATTTAAGCAACCAATCAATGCAACTGAAGCTTACAATATATAAAATAGTCAAAAGTGACGACTAAATTTGACGAGAGACTTTATGACAGAGGTATAACGGTACTTTTGACTAAGACTGGAGACATTCCAATAGTCAAAAGTAAAAGAGTTACTGATAAATAAATCTGACGAGAGACTAACTGGTAGAAGGAGTAATGGTAACTAACACTGAAATATTGCAACACTCAAAGGTAGAAGAGTTATTGATAACTAAATCTTACGAGCGATAAGAAAGAGTAATGGTAACTAACACTGGAGAGATTGCAACATTCAAAGGCAGAAGAGTTACTGATAACTAAATCTTACGAGAAACTAAATAAAAGAAGGAGTAATGATAACTAACACTGCAGACAGACTAAAGTGATAAAAGTTACCATTGCTACTGAAAGACATTTCAGAGATTAAAGTGGCAAAAGTTGTAATTGTTGTCGAAGATTGGAGCGGGGGTGGCTGTGGATTGGACAGACTGAAAAAGAGAAAATTGTAAGACGTCACGCTTTAAAGAAAAGCAAGTGAAGAAAGAGATTACGTTTTCTTATCTCGGTATTTAACTGACTAAAGTCTAAGTGTTATAATTATTGTCCCAAATATAATTTTTTCAACATTCAATTTGTTTAGTATTGTATGCCATGAAGTTAAAACAGTACAAACTATTTTTAAGGGTTACTTAAGTTTCCTTTTTCATTAAGAAAAATTGGAATTCGCCAATGTAAATGGTAAATTGCTTAAATACTTTTGTTGTTTCATGTATTTTATGTTAATGCATATTCGTTTAGTTTAAATCCGACAACTTTGACCACAAGGTTGCGCACAGGAACGCTCGTTCTGCCTGCAAGTTCGTGTCCAGAGCCGTTTTACTTTGACTAATATTTTATTCGGTTATTTTCTTGTTGCTCTTGGTTTCATTGCTGATGTTTCTAGTTTAGTTTTCAGATCAGATCAAATGGAAGTAAGTTATGCTTTTACAGTGTCAAATCAATTTACTCGTTAATTATCAATTTAATTAACTCAGTAAATATAAGTAAATATCACTGTTTTCAGGCATCAGCATCACAACAGTCATTACTTAGCGAAGAGTGCGATACTCTTCTACACGAAGGCACATGCTTTGTCATTTCACTTTCTGCACGAACAGAGTGATCTGCCCGCGACTTCGCGAGGTGGGCACTGGGCCCGGGTAAACGTCAGAAAGATTTGTTCCAGAGTTGTCTGATGGACAGAGTAGTCTTCCACTTGCAGTATGGACTTTGCCTGCTCCATGGTGGCAAACAGCTGTGACAGCGGGATTCGAGCCTCGGGTACCTGAGACAATCAAGTATGAAAATCATCAGGCATGATGTATGTCAAGGTCAGTGGTCTATAATTGTGTAATGCAGTCCTGTTGTGTAAAGTGCGGAGGAATTTTTTAATTGCTGCTGTTCTATCAAGCATGAAAATAAATCTCGTAGAAATTAGTAAGAAAACAGTGAAAAAAAAAATCTGACCACAGCGAAGGTGAAACCGAGTGCTTTCCAGACTATGAAACTAATCTAGATAACGATGAAAAATCAGAGATATAACAAAGTCTTAGCACAACACTGCTAGATAATTGTGCGAAAAGTGTCTCTACTCTAAACTTCTACTATAATTTCGAACTGTACTACGAAGTAACGATGGTTATTTATAGCGAAAGCGAACGAATAGCTTTGTTAGATAACCACAATGGTTTAATTATAAAATATAAGTTTTAGTCTACTATAACAGCAATGCTTCTAATATAAAATATAATTGTAGATCAACTAGAACAACAATAGCCCCATTATTACTGTATAATATTGATTCTACTAGATGCAAGTATGAACGGGTGACATGGCTAATAGGGTACGAGAACACGATGTACCTGAAAATGGATGTAACCCTGATGATCATCAAACTTCTGGCTGCCAGGGAACTTGTCCATGATAAAGTCAACCACTGGCTGAGCGGGAGCAATAGTGCCGCCGTCATGATTGGCCATTTTGACCACCAAGGTGTAACCCTGGCCGAACTTGGACTTGAGATGTTGTGGACTCCCCAAGCATTTGAACTGACCATTGACCATGATGGCAATACGGGTACACAACGCATCACACTCCTCCATGCTGACAGACAAATCACGTTCAAAAGTGTTTGTAGGGACCAGTAACTTCCTATCCCATTTAGCAATATAATTATTTATAATCAAACCTTTCTTTACATTTTTAACTTGAACAAATAAAATGCATGATTATAAAGAAGAAAACAAATTTAAAATGTACACTTTCTGTTAGTCTTAATGTTTGTCGTTTCACTTCTTTTGTTTTACTTTCTGTTTGACCTTTTGACACTTAATTTACATTAATTTTATATGAAGCAAATGAACGGATCTAGTGCGTCTATTATATTATTTTCAGTCCAGTATTATACACCAGTTATAAGCAAGAAACTGTTTCTGTTTGTAACAAGCTGCTTTATTATTCAAATCTGAAATTTAGACAGCTTTCGACATCAACTCTACTCCCATCGGGCAGCACGACGCGTTGGATTAGATTAACGTGCGTGGAGAGATAGTAATTAGGTCAATCAGTATTTTAGTAGCGTTTATAAGACAGGATTTTAACACTCAAACATCATCGAATTGTCTAATTAATTGAATGAATACAATCAATAAATTATGGTTTGAGAGATTTGCTGTGATCACTGGCCTCTATAAGAAGTGAATTGGCATATATTTCTGAAATAATGAAATAGTTACCATACGCTTATCCCCACATAAATTAGTCTGAACTACTTAATGACGTAACATCTACCTTATCCCCACATAAATTAGTCTGAACTACTTAATGACGTAACATCTACCTTATCCCCACATAAATTAGTCTGAACTACTTAATGACGCAACATCTACCTTATCCCCACATAAATTAGTCTGAACTACTTAATGACGTAACATCTACCTTATCCCCACATAAATTAGTCTGAACTACTTAATGACGCAACATCT
Organism: Sinotaia quadrata; assembly: GCA_028829895.1. Lineage (NCBI taxonomy): Eukaryota > Metazoa > Mollusca > Gastropoda > Architaenioglossa > Viviparidae > Sinotaia > Sinotaia quadrata. Next base: position 44,151,128 of record CM054178.1, on the reverse strand, counting down.
ACCTTATCCCCACATAAATTAGTCTGAACTACTTAATTACGTAACATCTACCTTATCCCCACATAAATTAGTCTGAACTAATTAATGACGCAACATCTACCTTATCCCCACATAAATTAGTCTGAACGACTTAATGACGCAATATCTACCTTATCCCCACATAAATTAGTCTGAACTACTTAATGACGCAACATGTACCTTAGAATGACAACAGCAGATAAAAGACATGTCAATGTGCAATGATACTACAGGAGGGAGAGACAATAGTTTTGACCAGTGTTTATTTTGCCTCTATGTTCTGACCCGCTAGTCCTCTATGACTACAATTGTCTCAGTGGCCTCAAATAGACAGACAGATAGATAGATAGATAGATAGATAGATTTTGTATCTATTTGTAGCTCGAAAAAGTGAGCAAACACTTATATCTATCTGTCTACTTACCTATTAGCTATCGTACGATCTATTATAAATTATTCTATGATAGCTGCATTGACATACTTACAGGTCCCATATAAATGATTACACATGTATATACACACACAAAGTACTCGCATGTGTTAAGATACGTACAGGTGCGATATAAAGGCTTATACATATACACACACACAAAGGAATCGCATACACTAAAATAATTAGAAACACACACAAAACACTCGTGTACACGAATATAATTACACACACACAACAGTCGCGTACCCTAAATTAATTACACTCACACAACACTTGCGTACACGTATATATGCACACATCCTCGCCGTCAAACGGATACTTCAGCTTCAAGAGACAAATACCCGCATGTTCGTCTTACCTATGTGACGTTAGCACCAGGGTCTTGCCACTAGCTCGAACTTGAGACAGGACATTCCAAAGCTGTCTGCGAGCAGCAGGGTCCATGCCAGAGGAAGGCTCGTCTAGCAAGATGACTGCAGGATTGCCAACTAGAGCTATGGCTGTGCTGAGCTTTCTCTTGTTTCCACCACTATAACAGAAGTCAGTAAAGTCACGACAGAAGTCAAAATACAAATCAGTAAAGTCGAGCTATCAATATCAAACGAGAATTATCGAAAACCAAACTACAACAGGATTAATAAACGGTCATTAAATATAACTTATAACACGACTGTGCCATGATTATTTACTGTAACACGATTTAAGAAAAAAGCTTTTTGTGGTGGAGTAAATTTGCCTATCTTTATTTCCAGACTTAATTGTTATATAAATTGTTAAATTGTCGAGTGACCCGACCTTGAGCACTCATTATGATGGTATTTTTTTGTCAGAGTTGGAGTAAGAAACTCGAGTTGAGAATATGCTAGAAATTACTGATGCAATTCAAACCAGTTCTAACTGGGAGTAATTTTTATTATCCAATGGTTAAGATTTATGGGAACGAGGCCAGTCAATGGATTGAGATCAAAATGTTTACCTGCTGAAGAGGATTCTATTGTTTAATCACTTTGAATTTGGAGTGGCAAGAAGTCCGGTCATGAAAGGTGAACATTAACTTAATGCGGATTGAGGGAGAATATGTTTGCTTTTGATATATTATACTTGCGGTTTACATAGAGATGTATTATGCGAGTAGACTATTATTTCTACAAATTGCGAACTATGATGCTTTTATGAAGTATGTTAAACACTTGACATTGTTTCTAGTGAACATGTTCATAAACTATTAAGCTGTATGAGTGTATCGAGCTAATAAATACTATTATAGGAAATTGTAAGTTGAGACTTGAATGTAAGAAAGAATGGAGTTAAAAATGAATAAACTGGAAACTTAGCATTTGTTCCCTGATGATATTTTACAGGGAAAAAGCGACCTTTCCTTGTTTTACCTGGATCTCCTGGTTTACTGATTATAAAGTGCTATGACTGGTAGACGTGAGAATCATCTGTCTCAGTGTGTAAGTGTAAGGAATACACTGCACTCCATTGATATATGTTGGCAAAGTATGTTGACTACATCGAGCAATTTCTGGTACAAGAACATTACTGGAAATTGCTACAATTGTTGTTTTGCCTGAGGGAGCTAGTATGGTGGAGCACAAGATGGCCTCAACAGAATATCGGCTAGTCAGTGTTCTACAATGTGAGGAGGGAAAAACGTGGAACTGACAGTAATAATGTGAACAATAAACTTGTGACTTAGTTATGAAAGGTGCGCAAAAAGCTATTGCAGCTTCGCCTAGACAAGATTACATAGAAACTATTATCTCTTATCCCAAATAACTCTATTTCTCTTCTTTAAGCCTGATAAGATTTCGCTTAGATTTGATTGTTTTAATGGTTCTATAAATGTTTTGGACATTTATCTTATGGACACTATAGATTAATCCAATAAGATCTCTACAGAAGTGTTTTGGACATTTATCTTATGGACACTATAGATTAATCCAGTAAGATCTCTACAGAAGTGTTTTGGACATTTATCTTATGGACACTATAGATTAATCCAATAAGATCTCTACAGAAGCTTATCGCAGATAGCACTTTCCTAATCGGGTGATGAAACACATTTTCGAACCTGTAAAATTAGTTTCGATGTAAATTATCATCATATTTAAAAACAAATTACAAACTCTCACTCACTCGCATACACACACACACACCACACAGTACACATAGTCATGAACACATGCATGCCCACTCTCTCACCCGTACACACACAGTACACATAGTCATGAACACATGCATGCCCACTCTCTCACCCGTACACACACCACGCACGCACATATATTTGCGCGAGCAAACAGTAGTTCTGTTCTATCCAACCTGTAGAAGCTGGTCAATTTGTCTGCATGCTTGTCCAGCATGAGAATGGACAGCAGGTTGTTGACGACCCTAGAAATATGTTTAGCCGGCACACCCTTGAGCCTGGCATACATGGTCAGTGTTTCGCGGCCAGTCATCTGGTCAATCAAGGCGTCAAACTGCGGACAGTATCCTAAGTTGGCCTGAACCTGTTTAAGAAATGTAATCCTTCACACTTGCACTGGAATAATGCTATGGACATACAGTATCAAGCCAGTCTTGCAACATCGCATTATATTTCTTTCGTAGGTGGGACTAATTAAATAATGGTTTTCGTTAAAACGATACAATATATTATTCAATCTCGGCTAAAATAAATGAACCAACTTCATTATTAGGTTCCTTAAAACAAAGGAACTCTAGAAACATACACACAAGCCTATTTATTTTCCTGTGTCATCCTCAATGATGTTTGCTTGATCAACCATGCAAAAAAATTACACCAGAAACAACCCCAGTGGAAGTGGTACAAATGTTAATCATTTCTTTTTAAAATTTGTGTATTTGTATTTGAGAGGGAAGAGAAGATAAACATTTAACTTCGAAGACTCTCTACGCGTTACGGGAGGAAAATAGAGGGCTACTGATAAAATTACTCAGATGTTGAGTGTCAGGCTCATAGGAAGGAAGAAAATGCAAATAAAATCAATTCAAAGTGGAAAGGCAGTCTAATCATTCAAACAACAAACACAGACAACGAAAAGATACACACCTCATCGATTAAACAAAATGCACAAAAAATACTATAAATGAAAGACCTCCGCACCCGTTTGATATCAGTCCTGATGCTGTACCCTCGTACGACAGCATCGCCACCGGAAGCCATGACGTCACCGGTTAACATCTTGAAGGTCGTGGTCTTGCCGGCCCCGTTCTGCCCCAGCAGGCCAAAGCACTCTTGTTCCGGTACGCCCACGCACGAGTGATCTACTGCTACGTGCGATCCGTACTGCTTGAACAGGTTCTTCAAGATCAGCACTTCCGTATCCGCGCCGCCATCCGTCACTCGTTTCCGCTCGGCGGCGACGTCACTGTCTTCGTCCGAAGACTGTTCACTTGCAGGCGAAAGGGAACCAAGACTCACAGCTATTTACAGAATGGCAGAACAGTATCACAGTAAAATCTGGGATAACAGAATATTCCACCAGCTATACAAATCAATTCAATATGGGCTATTACTAACGCATCCGACAAAAAAAACGTTCACGGATGCCATCAACAATGTCAGCAGAGGTTGAAATCAAAGTAAAAAAAGTAATAGCTATGATGGAAACCAGATACATACATACCTATGGAAAGCAAGAAATACCTCATCACCAGCAAGCAGACAACAACAACAACAAAAAACAAATGTGAAAAACAACTAGACTGATAAAGGTTATAAAAGAAACCACAGCGAAAAGAATCAGATTGGATCGATACACACATGAACTCCAAAATTGACAGATGGACAGTAGAAGAGACAAACAATATCTCAGACCAGTCCCGCCTCTGCTCCACTTTAATTCCCTTTCCCTTCTGTCCTCCCCTACCCTCTGGAACACAACTGAAAGAAACAAAACTACAACCCAAGCAGTCAACAAATTACCCAAACGATATGCCAAAGTCTACTTTCTCATTTCAGGAGACAAAAACAGCAGCAGCAACAACAACAACATAAAGAGCAAGAACAACAAAACCTCAACCGGCTCCACCGCATAAGGGGAGCAAACATAGGTAAAAGCAATAAAGACAACAATGGTCAAACTCCAACTAGAATTTATAACTACTAATTTGCATATATGCAGCAATTGGTACTAGACAGTTTATATATACACCTTCTCCATGACACTCTTGGGGAGAAAAAAAACACCCTCCGAAAAGGAAGAGGGTCCAACAACATTTACGAACCAATAAGTATCAAGCTACATTAGAATGGCCGACATTTACGGACCAATAAGTATCAAGCTACATTAGGATGGCCGACAACATTTACGGACCAATAAGTATCAAGCTACATTAGGATGGCCGACAACATTTACGGACCAATAAGTATCAAGCTATATTAGAATGGCCCACAACATCGACATGGATGGAACATGTCGGGCATGTGTACCTACGAAGTACAAACTTCACGTGATACTAGCCTGGTCTCCATAAGACACGCCCTATTTTGCGCGAGTGTCGCTAAATGCAGGGCATTCAAGAACCGTTTCAGAATATGCTTTTCATGAGACATGATGACAGTGTCGTGATCACGTCATCAGCTGCCTGTAATCTACGATTCCTGTATTGATATTGCGCACGTTACGTTAGGAATAATGATAGGGCGTCCCTGGGTAACCTACCATAGTCACAATAATAAATTTACATTAAAACACCAAATTAAGGCGAGGAATTGAGAAAATTAATTAAACGTTTCAATGCAGTAATTGACTCAAACACAATGAAGTAAATAATATGGCGCACTTGACATCATTTCCACAATTTGCCAAATACGTTTAATATTTCTTAAATCGTATACTATAATATAATATACATTAATACACACAAAGAATAATTAAACGTTAACAATTGAACGTAATTAAAGTAGGCATAATAGAGTTATGCCTGAAGTAAATAGTGTAACGCGTTACATATCATTTTCACAATTTGATAATAAGTATAATATTTTTTACATCCTTACCTTCGAAAGCCTCGTTTTCGAGGCCCTCTGAGCCAAGAAGTCTGGAATGGAATAGTTTGTCATTCAAGAAATAAGAAAGTTTCTGCGGAAGGTGGTACTCGATTATCAGTGTAAGAAAAAAGTACACAAAGCCCTGCAGGACCATAAAGAACAGGTTCCGGCCAGTTCCTGGGTATTCCCATGCCAGGAAGTCATTGTTGTATGCCATGCAGGAATCCCCACAGTTGCCTGTAAAATGACAAAAATTCATCGTTCCCTGGAGTTGCACGGAATGATCTCTGGACAAAGGCTAACCAATCTTCGGGTAGTAAAGTACACGGAGGATTTAAATTCGAATTTAATTTTACATTTATTTGATCTATATTATGTATGTGCGATCTACTGTAATATGTTTTAATGTTATGAGCATTATAGCTACAGCTATTTTTTTGTTTTTATAATATACATTTTATCTGTATTTTGAAAAATACATTTGGGATTTTGAACTTATTTTGTTTATATTTCGATTCGATACATTTACATTTTCAGTGTATTCTCCTATCTTAATTATCATTTTTTTAAATATATACACATTATACTTTTTACGTTTACATTTTCAAAATCGTGTATTTATAGTTTTAATTTATATTGTAGTTTTAAATTAATAATTAATTTATTTACAGTTTCTTCGGAGGCCATTGTGAGGGACAGAGTTGAAGATTGGCAGAAAGACAGACTGACAGTCTGAGAGACATACCACAAAGAAATGAGATAAATGAGTCTAAGTTGACAAGCATATGTAGAGATGTGGATAAATGAAAGAAGCAAACATCTAAAAAAGTGTTCACGCAAATAAACTTAACAGCGGTTAGGCCAAAACTGCGGCGCACGTGTAGAGAAATTCTGACGCACGGATATATGCAAAACGACTTATTGAAAGCAAACAGACAAACAGAAAAGTGATGGCACTGTATACTAAATTTGAAATCTATAAATAGAATATATTTAAAAGAAATTATAATAGAAAATAGATATTAAAATCAATGTTCAAAATTAAATGCACATTTAAAAAATAGACCAGCATGAAATAAAACTAACAAAGAGTAATACACAGTAATGTGCAGATGGAATATAGTTTACAAGTGCTAAGTAAGGTGGTAGAAATACTACACGAACAAAATGGGTTACTAATACACTTACCACTACACGAACTAAATGGGTTAGAAATACACTTGCCACTACACGAACTAAATGGGTTAGAAATACACTTGCCACTACACGACTAAATGGGTTAGAAATACACTTGCCACTACACGAACTAAATGGGTTAGAAATACACTTGCCACTACACGAACAAAATGGGTTAGAAATACACTTGCCACTACACGAACAAAATGGGTTAGAAATACACTTGCCACTACACGAACAAAATGGGTTAGAAATACACTTGCCACTACACGAACTAAATGGGTTAGAAATACACTTGCCACTACACGAACTAAATGGGTTAGAAATACACTTGCCACTACACGAACAAAATGGGTTAGAAATACACTTGCCACTACACGAACAAAATGGGTTAGAAATACACTTGCCACTACACGAACTAAATGGGTTAGAAATACACTTGCCACTACACGAACTAAATGGGTTAGAAATACACTTGCCACTACACGAACAAAATGGATTAGAAATACACTTGCCACTACACGAACTAAATGGATTAGAAAAATAATAAAGAAACGAGAAAGAGAACAAACATTCTACGTTCAACCCGAGTTTTAGCGCAATATATGAAAACAACCAAATATACATCGCATACATCACACACCAGGACAAAAGAATAAATAAAATACAAACTTTTAACTAATAGGAAAAAATAGAAACAGAAAAAACACAGGTGACAAAATCAAAATTCACACATTAAATCAAAAGTGATAAAGAATAAAACTACACCAAAACCTAAGATGGGAGACAGAAAAGGAGAGAAAAGTCCTCGTTCCACACATACCAAAATAACAATAGGAAAATAAAATATTTTACACCAATCAGGAAACAATGGGTAAAAAAAACCATACTGCACAACTACCAAGACATGAAGTGGTGTGGGGAAAACAACACATTTCACAACTACATAGACATGCGATGTGTGAAAACAACACATTTCACAACTACATAGACATGCGATGTGTAAACAATGCATTTCACAACTACATAGACAAGCGATGTGTGAAAAAAACAATAACATTTCACAACTACTTAGACATGAAGTAGTGTGGTGAAAACAACACATTTCACAACTACATAGACATGCGATGTGTGAAAACAACACAATTCAGAACTACACAGACATGCGATCTGTGAAAACAAAACAAACATTTCACGCCTATCGGGGCAAATTTAAAAGTGTCAAGAAAACACTCCTCACGTTTGCCAGGCAAAAATCATATGTTATATCAACACATTTTACATCACAAGACAAACTGGTGGGAAATAAACATATTTTACCTCTATAAGGACGCAATCAGCTAATAAGGCAATTTACACTTACAGGGACAAACAAATAGGTGAATTAACGTACATTTCACACCTACCAGAACAAACAAATGGTTGAAGAACACGCTTTTAATCACACGTACCTGGGCAACACGGGTTAATAATGCCTTGAATCTTGTACAAGTCGCACAGAACCACAGTGGGCAAAATCTCCTGGCATAGATCCATGTCCACTTTGTTGACGTAAAAGTTGGAAAAACCCATTCCCAGCGCATAGTGCGGGAAGATGACCATGAATACCCAGTCCAGCACGTTGGCAATGTCCACTACTTTCAGAGACGGAATCCGCATGATGTATACAGTCATCATTGTAAACAGGCCTACGTCAAAAAAACCCGTACCATATTACGTATACAGTCATCATCATTGTAAACAGGCCTACGTAAAAAAAAGTACTATGCTGCGTATACAGTCATCATCATTGCAAACAGGTCTATGTGTAAAAAAAAGCCCGTACCGTGTTAATTTACAGTCATTATTGTAAACAGGCCTACGACAAACAAGCCCGTACCATGTTGCATATACAGTGATCATTACAAACAAGCCTACGACATACAAGTCCGTACTATAGGTACATTCATCATTGTAAAACGGCCAACGACAAAAAAAAAAGCCCATACCATGTTACGAATACAGTCATCATTGTAAACAGGGTCAAGAGACAAATAAATCCATACTATATTGCGTATACAATCATCGTTATAAACGGACATATGACAACAAACAAGCCCATACCATATTACGAATACAATCATTATAAATAGACCTACGATAAACAAGCCCATAATAGTACGTACAATAGTCATCATAGTCATCATTATAAACAAGCCTATGACGAACAAGTCCACACCCATATTATATATTATACCCAAGTCTATGACAAACAAGCCTTATCCATATGATGTCATCACTATGTGTAGGCATTTGACAAACATGCATATCCATATAAGACATTCTGACTTCAATAAAACAAGCCCATAAAAAACATCTTCATACCCTAAAGACGCAAACAGACGCCATTCTAAATGGAAAACAAGACTGCGATGAATTGCCATCTTTATATAAACGAAGGTTACAGACAAGTAGAATAATTACAGACAAGGTTGAAATAATTTTTAGACTCACCAATGAGTAAATGAGACGGGCGAGAAGTTGTTGCATTCAACAGTAAGTTTGGAGGGAGAAAGCAATACGAGTGAGATGCAAGATGGCGGCTCTGATTCAGTGATGAGAAGTATAAAAGTTGGAGACAGATAAAAATCCCATTTGCGAGTTACCAATTTCAAGACTGTAAAATACATTGTAAAACTAGTTTTAAAAAAACAGACATTTGGCACGTGAATGAACAGAAAGGCTGAGTGAAACAATTTGACTTCAAATGTGAGACAGATATCTGATTCAAGGCTGACCTCAGAATTGAGATTAGACGCATGACTAAATGATAATTTCAAACTTGAGATGCAAGGGTGACTTTAATATATGAGACAGCCATTTGACTGAAAGGATTACTTCAAGTCTGAGATATCCATTTGACTCTAGGATGAGTTCAAGACTGAGATATTCCTTTGACTAGGATGAGTTCAAGACTGAGATATTCGTTTGACTCTAGGATGAGTTCAAGACTGAGATATTCCTTTGACTCTAGGATGAGTTCAAGACTGAGATATTCGTTTGACTCTAGGATGAGTTCAAGACTGAGATATTCCTTTGACTCTAAGATGAGTTCAAGACTGAGATATTCCTTTGACTCTAGGATGACTTCAATTCTAAGATAGCCATTTGACTGAAGGATAACTTTGAGTATAAAATAGCCGTTAGATTCAAGGATGAATTCAAGTTTAAAGTAGCCGTTAGACTCAAGGACGACTTCAAGTCTAAGCCATACATTTCAAAAGTTCTCATTCTAAAGACCGAAAAGACAGTCGGGACTTAAACATTGACCTAGCCGTTAGACTCAAAATGTGACTTGAAGTCTGAGATAGCAGTTTGACCTGAGACTAGTTACACTAATGAAACACATTCCACTCACCTGACACGATTGCCAGGATGATAAGAACGACAAAGCCAGTGGCCGGCGTGCTGAATGGAAACTGTAAGATGTAGACAAAAGGAAGAACAGCAAATCCAAATGCCACGAGAAGCAGCAACACCAACCCCATGTTGTTGTCCACAGTGTACGCTTCCACCTGCAATAACCGAAGTAAAAAGAAATAAAGATCAGTGGTTAATGGGATACTGATGTAAGGCATCTGGGAGGAAGGAAGTTTGAAAGGAAGGAAGGAAGTTAGGTCATTTGGAAAATTGGGAGGAAGTTTTGGAAGGAAGGAAGGAAGAACTAAATTACAAAAGCAGTTTTATTATGTTGTGAAACTTTTGTGTGAATAGATAAGTTACTATTTTTTACATTATTCTTGCTCCTTTAAGTACTTGATGCTTACATTAGGGTATCGCTCTGAGACAACATAAAATGCTTAAATCTACTACTACTTAAAGCTACTACTACTATTACAACTTCTACTGAAACTACTGCTAAAACTAATTTCTATTGATCAAACAAAACATACTATTATTACCACTAAATTTGCTACTACAATTACTGTTTAACTGATAACTATCACTATTTCTAAAACTACTTAAGCTACAGCTAAAATAACTATCACAAATATTAAACTATTGCTAAAACTACTTAAGCTAGAGCTAAAATAACTATCACAAATATTAAACTACTGCTAAAACTACTTAAGCAACAACTAAATTAACTATCACTTATAATAAACTATTGCTAAAACTACTTCAAAAAAATTATTGCTACAAGTACTAATACTTCTAAATCTGTTGTTAAGCTACTATAATACCACTAAAACTACTACCACTAATAAAACTAACGCTTAGATACTAATCATGTATAACTACTACTGCTACAAAACCTACTAAAAGTAAACTACTCCTACAACAACTATAACTAAAACGACTACTAATATTACAAATGCTGCTAAAACTACTAGTATTATTACCTCTGAAAATGCTGCTATTACAACAACAACTACTACTACTAAAATTACTACAATTAAACTAATCTTGCTACAATTACTACTCAATTATTACATAAAACTATTAATATTACTACAAAAAGTACTGTTCAAATTACTATTGTTTTAATAACTACTGCTAAAACTACTAATAAAACTGCAACTACTATGACCTCTAAAAATACTACTGAAGTACTATTACTAATAAACTATTAAAGCTGCTGAACTATTACTTAAGCCACTATTAGAATTAAATTACCTTAAGTGCAACTACTATGAATACTCTAACTAAGACTCTTTATAATATTACTGTTGCAGTTATAATATTTATAATATTACAATTACATCTGTTGTGAACAAGAATGTTTTACTGCCTTGAATAATTAAATTACTTTTAGTGCGGGTGTTGTTACTACCGCATCTACGACTATTTTACTGCCATTTCTATATCACTCATTGTTGCCAGGTCTGCTGCTGTTTTAGATCTAGAACTGCTATAAGACTGCTGTCTTTTACCTTATGATGCCTTAGTAATTTGCACTACCCAAACAATAACACCGTGCTCCACACACACACACACACACCAATCTGACCTGAAAGGCAGCAAAGACGATGAGCAAGACAAGACACGGAACAACGAAATTGATGAGGTCCCAAGCAAAGGTCGCCAGCCAGAATGAAAGAGGTCCCACGCCACTGACCACCTGCAAGTGCTTCGCCCCTGCCTGTCGCTCTTTAATCAGGAAGTAGGAAAAAGAGGCAGTGAGAAACGTCATCCCGAAGAGCATACTGAAACCGATAGAAAAGCCGAGCGCAAGAGCTCTCTCCAGGGTTTCCTCAGCCTTCGCAAGATTGTCCTTGGGCATTGGGTGGTTGATGGTAGTGATCAAGTGATCAGGATTTGCAGTCACCTGCAATTTTAGTTGTGCTGATTAATATTTTTTTTAAAAGGAAGTAGTTTAACGCACAAAGATAGCATTTGTTTAATGACTACCGTTAGACAACAGATGCTTAACAGGCTCCTTGTACTGGTTACTGTCACAAAAATCTAGCTTTGTTTTCGACAGTCCTTTAGGGTTTCAGAGATGAGATTAAGTTTTCTTTTATTTACAGCATGGGAGATAATCCATAGGACAAAAAATGTAAATCATATTCATAAAAAAATAGTAAATTGCCTACTATTGTTTTGAGCGTGTTGTTTACGTTGTTTTGTCCTGTATTGTTTACAGTTTTTCACTCTACATGCAATCTTGCATACAAACACGTCAGCATACATAACCCTGCATGCATAATAAAAGAAAGTCAGACAAACATCCAGAGTGTACGCATGTCCTATACTATGACGAACAACCAACAGGTCCGTACGTAGTGTTGACAAATCACTAAGGGAGTGAATAAACTTGAACTGTGGAGACATTGAAGACAATAGTGGTACTTACAACACGTTTCCCCACTGTTCATTATTTAGATTTTAACTACCAATGACTTCGGTATATGATAAACTCAGTCAGATTTTAACTACCAACGACTTCGGTATATGATAAACTCAGATTTTAACTACCAATGACTTCGATATATGATAAACTCAGTCAGATTTTTAACTACCAACGATTACCTGTCGCGCCACAGCATTCATGAGGTAAGCAGAAGCGATAGGTGAAGCATGGTATGGTTGGCCGCTGAACCAGGCAGTTGCGTTAAGACCCGCGCTTCCCCCAGTACCCTGAAAGTCTGCGCCAATGATTACCTTCTGGAGGTAAGTGTAAAGTCCGAGCTGAGACGCTCGTTTCAGGTAAAAGTCATTTAGATCTGCATAAAGATTGCGGTTTATTTGCTCAGTTGAATCGTCCCCGTCGAAGAGAGCAGTGTAGTTACTGCACATTGCCTGGGTCAAGACAGTGGGGCTCAAACCGGCGCTGAACGCAGTGATGGAGCCGTCAAACATCGACAGATCCAGGGTAATCGGTGGATCATTAACATAGTCTGGCCAAACCTTTTCGCAAAAATTTATAGCAAAAACCTTCATCAGTGCTTTGAGTCTTATTTTCTCGGGGGATCGGGGTGTGTGTGTGTGTGTGTGTGTGTGTGTGTGTGTGTGTGTGTGTGTGTGTGTGTGTGTGTGTGCGCGTGTGTGTGTGTGCGTGCGTGTGTGTGTGAATCAAATCATTGGTGTGTGCATGTATTGCACTTGTGTGTGCCTGTTTGTAATGCGTTTGATAGAAATAAAACAGTGAGTGTTCAACTGTGCATAAGATATGAAATATAAAAGTTAGTTTGCTTTTAGTCAACAGGTTACTTCTGCGAGAGTGGACATTTAGTGAGCATATTACCTCAGTGGCTGGACTTTTAGTGAACAATTTATCTCTGTGATAGTATACTTTTAGGGAGCACGTTACTTCTATGAGAATGGGCTTTCAGTCAACGACCTATCTCTGCGATAGTGGACTTTTAGTGAGCAAGTTACCTCTGTGACAATGGACTTTAGTGAACAAGTTACATTTATAACAGAACGCTGACAGGACGCTATCTATACTAAATTAGTCATGAAAGACGCACAAAAAGTCGCTGACAGAATGCGTACTGTCTTTTGAATTAATGAACGCCAAAATAACAAAATTTATCCTAAGAAAGGTAACAAAATACAATCTGAAGGATGTTTAAAAAATGCATAAGATGTTATAACTAACATGCGATATAGTAGCAAGAAGATAAACAATATTTATATATATATATAGATTTTATGCACGATAACAAGATAATGTTAATAAATGCTAATATTAAATCAGTGGGACATAAAACAAAATAAATATAGAAACACGCCATTATTATGAATGCATCATTGAGACTTTATGACATGGATAGATAACTCTAATAGAATAAGCATTATAGTAAATAAAATAATAAATATGGTAAAACACAACGGATAAATAAAAATAAATAAAATGTAAAATATTTATTTCATTGTATATAATGTGCATGAGTGTGTATGAGAGAGAATTATGAAACAAGACGGAATGTTGACAGATTTAGGAGAGCACAGAAATTTTTTTAAAATCTGATAAAGATGTGCAAGAGAAAACTGAAAAAATTAATTAAATAATTCTTGCTTGATTGTCTGTAAGTGCGCTTGTTTGTATGACTCTTTGTTTTTAACCTTGTCTACGGTCAACGCAGCTATTGTAAAAATGACCGGCAATGCAAGCTGGACAGCGGTCATGATTCGGTTTCGGAAAGTGTGGATGGCTTTCTTGACAAACATTCCATAGAATCGAGACAACTCTAGCTTGGGGGAGTTCAGCCTCTCAAAATCTTTGTTAAATCCTGTGAGACAAGATCAACAAAACCCTCATTCTATGTAAAGATCATAATAGAAAGTAGTACTGGAGAAAATTTACATTGTATTTAAAATAGTCCTCTTGGTGGTATATTTAATACGAAGGCCCCACACAATCTGATTTCAATATTCATCAATAAGCTATCACTTAATCTTTCTAAAATATCCTAAATTTAATTCTCGGTTGATTTTTCAGCCTTCGCATACCGAGTATGTCAGGATCAAAGCTGTTAACTTTGGATGAAGGATCCGTCACGTGATTACCATCGGTCTTCACAGAAGTCATCGAACGGGGCGTGGTGGTATCAGGAGAGTGTGTGGTAGGCGAACTGACGTTGTTTGTAGCTGAGCTGTAGTGGTTCAAATTGCTGACCACTTTATCATTCAGGCTGGGAAAAGTAATCGCAGAACCGTTGCTGAAACTGTTGGGGTTTACAAATCCATTGACGTCATTGGAGACTTCACAAGTGATATGCTTTCTGTGTGCCTTGGTTGATGTCGGCCTTTCGCTTGCCTCGTCCGATAAACCACTGGCTCCAACTCTACATAAAGGAATTATATGTTATAAGCCAAGACTATATTTACTCTCTTTCTCAACTCTACATAAAGGAGAAAAAGAATTATATGTAATAAGCTAAGACTATATTTACTCTCTTTCTCCTTTTACTTTTTAAAATATATATATAATTGTTTGTTTCTCTTTTTCTTTCTTTCTCGTTTTTCTTTCTTTGTTTCTTTAAATTTTGTTTACATCGTCTGTTTCTCGTTTTTCTCGGTGTATATGTGTGTTTATTCTTTTTTGCTTTGTCTGTTTTTTTTCTCTCTCTCTAATTCTCTCTGTTTGTTTTCAATCTCTTTTTCAGTTTCTTGTCTGTCCCCCCCGCCCCTTCTCTCTCTCTTTCAACTTTTTTTGGTGTTTTGTCTGCCTGTTTCTCTCACTCTCCCCCCTCTTTTTTCTCTCTCTGTTTTTCATTTTAAATTTTTCATTGTTTGTTTGTTACTTGTTTCTCAATATCTCTCTCTTCGTTTCTTTTTGTTTTGATTGTCTGTTTCTCGTTTTTTTCTGTATGTGTGTGTCCTATATTCTGTTTGTTTTGATTGTCTGTTTCTCGTTTTTCTCTGTATGTAAGTGTGTATATCCCTTTATTCTATTTGTTTTGATTGTCTGCCTCTCCATAATAGTTGTTTATTCGTTGTTTTGACTCTCTCTCTCTCTGTTTCTTTTTAATGCTCTCTCTCTCTCTTGCTAATTCTCTCCCTATTTCTTTTTGTTGTTGTTGTTTTGTCCGTGTATCTGTCTCTCTCTGTCTATCTCTCTATCTCAGTCTCTCCTCAATTTCTCATTCTTTCACTCTCTAATTCTTCTTATTTCTGTCTACTTGCATCTCTTTTACATTTTTCTCACTTTCTCTCTGTCTTATTTTTTCTTTGTCTCTTTCAATGTATCTTTTAGTTTTTCTCTGTAGGACAGTGTGTCTCTCTGTGTATGTTCTTTTTTTTAATTTCACTTTCTTTCTCTCTCACTTGTGCCTATGTTTTGCATATTTCTTGTTACTTACTACTGATATCTTGTGAACCCATTTCAAATGCTTGCACCACGCTTGTTTCACAGACAATTGGTGTGAAAAACGGAGCAAGTGTGCAAGCCGATAAAAAATATAAACAATATCTAATGTCTATTTAAACAATATCTACAGTCTACTTAAACAATACCTACCGTCTACTTAAACAATATCTACCGTCTACTTAAACAATATCTACCGTCTACTTAAATAATACCTACCGTCTACTTAACAATACCTACCGTCTACTTAAACAATATCTACCGTCTACTTAAACAATATCTACCGTCTACTTAAATATCTACCGTACGTCTACTTAAACAATACCTACCGTCTACTTAAACAATATCTACGTCTACTTAAACAATATCTACCGTCTACTCAAACAATATCTACAGTTTACTTAAATTCACAAGAAAGGAAGACATCGATCAGATTGTTCAACAATACAGTTATGCTTACAGCTATTCACAGATATTTAACAGTCAATGTTTTACCATTCTTTGTTGTTTTTTTAAAGGAGGAAACATCAAATAAAACTTGATTTACTTGAGAAACACCTCCTCCATGGTCGTAGCTGTAGTGCCAAAGCTTGTGATGCCAAGTTCTTGACAATTGTTCTCTATTCTGTTGAACAACTGCGGGAATTTGGCCACCTGGTCCTCTGGGAGCAGGTACGACAACTCTGCGCCCACTTCACTCTCCAGCACTGCACTGCTGACCTCCTGCTGTACTGCGTTCGTGATTGCAGTCACGTCACATCCGGGTGCTTTCACAATCACCAGGTGGTAGCCAGCACCTGTAGGCAATGACTCAATAATTACTATAAAATAAGTTAATAATTATTCTTTCTGCAGTTGAGAAAGTTAAACAAACATATAGAAAAATATATTATTTGGAAACTGCGAGTGGTTACAGAAAATGTCTCCTCCATGATGTTTTTATTAGTTTGAAAGGAGAGTCTCTCTTGAGGCCATCCCAACACCTTTACATTATTAGTGCATTACCCATAATTTATTATCCCCCAGTTTCCAAGATAAGTTTACTTTCTATCTTAAATTACTAGCCATCGTTAAGTGTGGTCAGAAGGGCATTTCGGACGTAAGGGCAAGACTCCTCGCAAATCTTCATGTACCTAGTACTCTCCTTCTCGCCGTGAATTAAAAGGATCTGAACACACACATAAACACATATTCTCTCCTTGCTTTATCAGTTTGTAATTGAAACGTGATAAACGAAATCCAAACTCACTGACCATACAGTTTCTTGAGGAACATGGAAGTCCCACAGCACTTGATAACGCCCTCGGCCATGATGGCGATACGGTCCCCCAGGAGGTCGGCCTCGTCCATGAAGTGTGTGGACAGCAGCATGGTGCGACCAGCGCGGTGCCGCTGCAGGACATCCCAAGTCTGGCGCCGGGCAGCAGGGTCCATACCAGAAGTAGGCTCGTCCAGAATCACGATCTGAAACCAAAGAGCACAGTTTGAACACATTCAAAAATTGACTTTTGCATATCGTCATATACATTCAAAGATCAATTCCCCTTATACCTCTATCCAAACAAAAGTTTTCAAAAGGATCTACGGGAGAAATATTTGAGTTTTTGTCTTCAATACGAATTTCTCCTACAGGAATAGAAATTGATGTGATACCTTGAAAATTGTAAACCGTGTTGTTAAAAAGTTCTATTTAAAAAGAAATCTTAAAACAAAATTAATTGCAAGTGAACTTGACAATTTGAAGTGTGAAAAACTTGTTTTGTTTTGTTTTACCTTTCCAGGTTGTGATTAAAATCTTGAAATCTGGTTTGTAATTATAAGCATCCTGAGCAAACATATTTGTAACGATGAACACGCACTCACGCAAACACAAGTAATAAAGATGACGTGTACCCTATTCAAACTATAAATAAATTTTTTAAAATCTCTATCTCTTTCTTACAAATGATTGTAGGAGATGAAGAAAGTTAAAATAAAAATAAGCTATATTCTGGAACAAAAAAAACGTTCTTTATAATGGTTACTAGCGCCACAGTCAACCTCACGTTCTTCTTAACAGTGTCCTGAGAGTGTACGCAATATTTGCTCACTAGAGTTGCGTACCTTGGACCCACCAATCAGAGCGATCCCCACACACAGCTTACGCTTCTGTCCGCCAGAGAGTGTCTTGGAGTATGCCTTCCTCTTTAACTGCAGGCCGATCTCCTTGGCCATGTCCTCCACGAGTGATGGTATTTCACTCGACGGGCATCCTTTGAGCTGCACAGCCACATGGTTTGTGTTCAAACACCTTCATTCTTATAAACATTCAAGTACTTTCAAAACAGTACTAAGGTTCTGAATTTTAATGCATAAGAAGATATCTAACTGGTGGCATGAGTTGTATACAACCATCAAATGCCAGTGATGACCGTTCTGCGGACTATCTCAACAGTGATAACTGTACAACCAGTGATAATAACTGTGCAAACAGTGATAACAGCCATGCAACCAGTGATTGCGAACGTAAATCAGTGACAACAACTGTACATCCATGCAGCCAGTGATAACAACCGTACAACCAATCATAGCAACTTGTACAACCAGTGATAACAACAGTTAAAAACAACCGTGTAACAAGTGATAACGGACGTAAAACCCAGTGATAACAACCGTACAACCAGTGATAACAATCGTATATTGAGTGATACCAAACTACAATCAATGATAACAACTGTACAACCGGTGGTAACAATCATGCAAACATAAATAGCAAACGTACAACCAGTAATAACAACAAGTGGTAACAAATGTGCACAATATATATAAAACCATATAATATTTCTGGTACCAGTTCTGCAAGAAAGGCTTAACTATGATATACGTACAATGCACAACCATCTAATATATGATGACAATCCTATAAACAAAACATGATCAGCTAGTATCAGTGAAGACAATCATGTAAACAAAACATGTTCAGCTAATGTCAGTGAAGACAATCCTGTAAACAAACACATGATCACCTAATGTCAGTGAAGACAATCCTGTAAACAAAAACATGATCGATTAATATCATTGAAGACAATCCTGTAAACAAAACATGATCAGCTAATATCATAAGTTTAAGAACATCACATCACGGAAATACACATATGCATTCGCTTCAGCGAAAAGAAATAAGACGAGACTAATCATAACAAATCATAGCCTTATATAGGGGGAAATGAGAGTTCACTGTTTACCTTGGCGAAAAACCTCAAATGTTCATCGACTGTAAGATTGTCAAACAGAATGTTGTGCTGTGGGCACAGACCCAGGCTACCTCTGACGCTGTTGATGTCAGCACAGATGTCAAAACCGTTGACGTATGCAGTGCCGGAAGTAGGGGGAGTGAACCCTGCAAATAAATAGTTAGATGGAAAGAAAGATAAATGGACAATAGATATAGAAGACGAATGAATGAAAATGAAGACAGAAGACATACAGGTAGGCAGGCAAGAAGGTAGATAGATAGATAGATAGATAGACAGACAGACAGACCGACAGACAGATAGATAGATAGATAGATAGATAGATAGATAGATAGATAGATAGATAGAAAAAATATATATTTTGTGTGAATATACACACACACACACACACACACAATATTTACGTGTGGGAGTGGCACTTAATACACCTTTTGAATGATTAAATCGTTCTACGCTTTGGTGACTTCCTTATAATTCCTGCATTAGAAAACATGTTAACAGTTTTCAACTTTACGGTTTCAAATTTTCACATCTCTCTTAGTCCTGAACGGCATGCATTGTGGCCTTCCTATAGTACTCAACTGACCTGTGAGCATTGACATAGTGGTTGTCTTCCCTGCACCGTTGTGCCCCAGCAGCACGGTTATCTGCCCTTCGTACATTGACAGCGTTGAGTCCTTCACAGCTACTTTCTTTTTCTCATAGACCTGTTCATGTTCAGACCAGAACCAGATATCATTTACGTTTAGATGAGAACAATAGATCATTTTGTGTTCAGATGAGAACAATAGATCTATTTATGTTCATATCAAACAACTCTACTAGCTGTTTCATGCAGCGTATATTAGAAAGTTGTTTGTATCAAGGAAAGATAATAAGTAATAATAAAATTGATATATATATATATATGTACTCTTCCATTTTTACCTATTTATTAATATTTACTTATTTTAAATAAAAATTAACATTAAAACGGCCAAATACGATCAGCTGGTGAGTGTAAGACAACCAGATGAATAAAATGAAAAACAAAACGGTCACGTTTGATTAAGTGGTGAATGGAAAAACAGAACGGCTTACTTTCTTTAGGTGCACCATTTTAATTCCTGCAGTCAGCTCCACTGGGTCACGTTCAAAGTATTCACTCTGATAGGTGTCGCCATTTCTGTCGATTGAGAAATTTGCTATCTTCTTTCCCCCACACCAGTAAGATGACTGAATAATAAGAATAAGAAGTCAACAATAACGATGATGATGACGATAACGATAATAATAATAATAATGATGATGATGATAATGATGGTGATGATAACGACAATGACGACGAATATGATGATGAGTATAATGACGATGATGTGATGATGACGAAGACGATGATTATGAAGATGACGACGGTGGTGATGATGATGATGACGACGACAACAATGATTCAACAAGTCACTGTGATCAGCCTTCGTGTGACCCACTCGGTGATTTAAACTTCCTTTACCTAACAAGGACAGCACACGGTAACGTAACACATCTAAACGTTGCTGATTTGCTGCTGACAATTTTTCTATAGTCATTGGCTGTATGCCAAGAAAGATAACCCTGCAGAAGGTCATATGGCTTAAAATATGTCTTTTAATTTCTTCCTGACTTCGTGATGCTAATATATTAATATGCGTTGATTGTCTTATATGACAGTAGTAATACAATTTCAGGAGCATTATGTAGTGATAATGATGTAGTGATGACTCTACCATAATGTTGGTAACTATACATTAATTATTTGGTTGTCACAATTGAACTATATTCTTGAAATAAAGATAGCAGGTTAGAATATTATTGATTCTCTGATTTGTTATATATTTGTGTATGTCCATATTTTACATTTTGATTCAATGATATACATTGTGTAGTGTGTATGATAAACTTATATTGTTAAAATAAATTTCTTTTTCTTCTATTATTCATCCACTATTTCCTGACCCTATATTTGGAAAGCATAGGTTCATTCATTATGGTATAGCAATAAAGCAATAAGTAAGACACAAAGAGAGCTCTTGAATGTCAATGTCCATGATGAGTGCGGGATGCTATGTCAGGTCAATATTAACTCAAAAGTACAAATATGTAATACGATGTCAGGTCAAAATTAACTCAAAAGTACAAATATGTAATACGATGTCAGGTCAATATTAACTCAAAAGTACAAATATGTAATACGATGTCAGGTCAATATTAACTCAAAAGTACAAATATGTAATACGATGTCAGGTCAATATTAACTCAAAGTACAAATATGTAATACGATGTCAGGTCAATATTAACTCAAAAGTACAAATATGTAATACGATGTCAGGTCAATATTAACTCAAAAGTACAAATATGTAATACGATGTCAGGTCAATATTAACTCAAAAGTACAAATATGTAATACGATGTCAGGTCAATATTAACTCAAAAGTACAAATATGTAATACGATGATTGGCATTGGGTGCGTATATGTGCGGGGAGACCACCCTATCATATATCCTGTCCACATTTAGAAGTGTATTATATTATGTATGGGAGGTAATATATTCCTCAGTATTAAGAGGCACTTCTTACATCGAAAAATGCCAGTCACATATATGTCACGTGATTAGTTGTAAGAACACCAGACTGAGAGATAATATATCAGATCAGATATAATCCAAGAAGCCCGTTTCTTCTAAATAGATAATGTTCATAATGCTTCCAGAAATTTGACAATAGATGGGGAACATATAACAGATATAGTTACTAACTGCCAAAGATAAATAATCCAATCATTTATTAAGGTCACCATAATATGCCCAAGCTTTACTGAAGTCACCGTTTCACACCTCCACCCCTCAACCCACCCTCAATCTCTGCATAGCAAGCTTACCTGAAATGGGAAGTACCAAGGGCGTGGCACGCCAAAAGCCCCAGGATTAACATTGTCAATGTACCAGGTGAGAATTAGGAAGACGACAGCATCCAAAATCAACATCAGCATGGCGTGCAGAAGGGAAAAATTGTCATCGACGCTAGCAGGCTTTGTAAAGCTGTTCCACTGCGCACCTTGGCCTTGACCGAAGGGAAATAATTACCATTGTTACAGTCTAGCATGTGTATTATGTATGTATGTATATGTATGTGTTTGTATGTATGTGTGTGTGTGCGTGCGTGTATGTGTCAGTGTGATTTGGAGAGAGCATGATTTAACGCATAGAAACAGAATTATTAAAGTGTTATTATCTCCGTTTCGGTCATGGGAGGTAAGCCATCTACAAACGATCATGACGCACTGATTTTTTTGGGGGGGTTGTTTTTAACGAATAACATGGGACAACAGCCGGCCCACATCTGTTATGTATAAAGATAATGTACGTTTGTGCAAATATGTTTGAAATTATACGAATAACTTTATGGTTGCTTAAAGTTTTGTTCGTTTTGTATAGGCCTAGGTTATGTCATAGAATAAACCTGAATTGTATTTCCTACAGCATAAATCCATTTTAGAATTACTTAAATTTTGCATAAACCGATTTTGACTTTGTTTAGTTTTGGCATAAACTATTTTTAATACTAATTAAAATAATAAAAATAAAAAGCTTAGAAACTTACTGATACTTCATTTGCCACGTGATTGCGAAACCTCTTAACATTTTCAAAATAATCGTTTTGTATTTGCTAAATGATTGCCCAAATCCACTCAGATTTTAAGACAATAAATAGAACGTCAGACTAATTGAATTTTTGTGAAATGACTGTCAAAGCCAATTTTCTTTAGTATAATAACAACATAAACCCGCGCTATATTTGCCTAATAAATGCTCAAAAATGTTTAAAATGTTTTGTCACGTGACTATGCTAAACATATCGCTGTCTAACCATTCTGCATTTGCCTCAAGATTATATGCATACGTTTTAGTCGACAGGTGGTGGGATGGGGTCAGTTTTGTTCTCTTATGGCCTTAGACGTGTCTGACACTGCTAATTTAAAATCAGCAATATGGTAGAACACATTTTAAATATCCATCATTGTCGCTATGTGATCGTTTTCTCCGCAAAACATGAAATGAAAGTTTTTAAGGGCTCTTTCCTTTTACAAAATCATAATAAATTTTGTCGCTAAATTTACTTTACGTTCGGATTACTCATTTCTTCTTCCTTCTTGTCAGCATTAAACAATATAAATTCTCTTGGTTTTATAATAATCAACAATACAAGTAGTCTTTTAGTCTGTGAAATTTTGTTATCTTCTATTGAGCCCTTGACATCAACATCAACAAAAATAAAACATTTTTGTTCGCTTGTCACATAGTGCGTAGCGTCAGTGTTATGACGTCATGCGTTTCTCATTAGCATATTTGCAATCTCCTCTGGGTTTCTGCCAATCAACAATGTAGAGCGATTTTGTATGCTGTTAAGTCTTGTTATATGAGCACTTAACAAAAATTAAATAATTTTTTATTCATGTTCTTCTCATTAGCATGTTTATAATCTCTGGGTTTCAGCCAACCAACATTAATACGGGTTTACGAAATCTGATTATTTTCTAATAAGCTCTTAAAAATTAAAAGTGTTTTGTCACGTGGTGTATGGTTACAGTGTTGTGTATCCAGGCGACAACGAAACACTTGTTTAAAACTTGTTTAATTTAGTTATTATACAGCCTAAGGACATAATACCAGTCCTCAAAACAACCATTTAAACTGGCACTCGATTTAATTATGAGCTAGAACGGCACTTTTTCCTCAGACAAACAGATCGTCTGACAGTATGTCAAAGTAACGATAGCCACAGCACAGTCCACAGAGTGCTCTTTCCTTACCTGTTCCCTCGTACAGGCCGATCGTTTTGATTCCATACGACATAGCCAAATTAAATAGCACGCTAGCTCCTAGCTTGGCGCTCAGGGACATTTTTTCGTAATTCGGTTCCAGAAAATAGAACGGGAAAAACACGGCAAAGAAGAAGATGCCTGAAATTGCCGCTGCAACATTGGCTGAAAAAGGAAACAGCAGTAACAACAAAATTAAAATCACAACAGATGAATACGTTATTAAAGAAGAAAGTAAATGCTCATTTACAGCTGATCTGAAAAACAATTAGCCGGTTATGTTTAAATGCTTGTTTCTAAGAAACTGGGCTCCTGAAATGCTTTTGTTGCCTTTGAGGTTGGCCGTATATTGTTTGTTGTTGTTGGACTGTGTGCAATAGTGAGTGTTCCTCATGGTTGATGTGTGATGTGTTAGATTGCGAGGGATTGTTTGAAAGCGTGTTTTTCCTGATTAGCTATATGTAGTGTTGCGGAGGCTTTGCATTCTAATTGTTTTAGGTTAGATAGGTGTCGTGTTTGTTAAATGTAATTTTAGTTGGTTTATTACTGTACTTGATGAAAAAAAAGTACACATCAATACTATTACAAATTATCTAAGCACTTCTTTACAGGCATTTCAAAAGTCAAAGAAATAGTCAGAGCAGCAAGGAATCAAACACTGAATACATGCAAACAAGCATACACTCACAAACACGCAAACACACAAGCATACACAAAGAAAGAATTCTAGAGTCATTGACACGACCAGGTGTGCACAGGTAACTCTGTTTCAGTCAAGAGTGACCTTGAATCTCACAGTCGCTATGCTGACCTTTGTTGATGAGCGTGCTGATGAAGAAGCAGTAGGCGATGATACTGACAGAGTAGATGAGCAGATAAACGAAGACAATGGACGGGTCGCTGTAGACAAGGACTGCTTTCTTGTCGCCCATTTGGACGGAAATGAAGAGCGTGTAGATGGCACACGCCACAGTCAAGTAGATGAAATACTGAATAAACCACGCTGTCCAGTGGGCAGACGCCGTGAGACCCATCAGCTTCATCGATTCCTGAAACGACCGATTCGTTAGTTGTGTTGGTTCAAAGTCACCTCAGTTCTTATTGGGCAAATGTTAAGGCATGACGTCAGCTCGACGTCATGACACTAGGATCAACAAACCACAGCTTTCCTAATATAACCTTGGGAATTACGACTGCAGAATATCGAAAGACAACAAGTAATCATTGAATAATTCTCCAGGCAGTATTTGACCAAGAAATTCTGGGAGATATTTAATCAAGAAGTATTGAGAGATAACATGTATCCAGGGAGTACTGAGAGACAACATGTATCCAGTGGGTAATGAGAAACAACATGTATCCAGGGAGTGAGAAACAACATGTATCCAGGGAGTAATGAGAAACAGCATGTATCCAGAGAGTAATGAGAGACATGTATCCAGGGAGTAATGAGAGACATGTATCCAGAGAGTAATGAGAGACATGTATCCAGGGACTACTGAAAGAACATTTATCCAGTGACTCAGAGGTATTTATTCAGGGACTATTGGAAGATAACATTTACCAAAGGACTACTGAGAGGTAACATTTATCCAGGGACTACTAAAAGACAACATTTATCAAGGGGTCACTGAGATACAACAAGTATCCGGGGCGACTGAGAGACAACATTTATCCGTGGGCTACCGGAGAGACAACATTTGTCCAGGGGCGAGTTAGAGACTTTAGGAAGCATTAAGGGGACATTTGTTTGGGAGATCCTAAGGAATGTTCCACCAGTAGTTGTTATGGAATACTGGCATACACCTTTAGTCGGAAAGCTGAGAAATCTAATCTATCCGTGGATACTAAGAAACACTTATCCAGAGGTGCTGAGAGACAAATTTGTTATAGGGCATAGTGAAAGATGTTTATCTAGGGACAGGCATTTGATCCAGGCGTATTGAAAAAGAAACATATATTCACGGAATACTGAGAAACAACATTTAATTGGGCATTGAGAAACACTGATCAAGCACGGAGTATTGAAAGACAGCACTGCCACATCTGCTCCACACTTGAGGAAGTGTACGTTAGTATCTGGGCAATCAACACACGCTGAGAGATTACGGTAAGCAAAATCACCTAATTTATCGATGTATACTCTCTTTATAATAATGCCCCAAGGAAATTACGATACTGGTTGGCATCGAAGACTTTTGGTTACGCCATCTGTGAATAAGTCTTTCATGGTTCCACTCAAATCCGTAACTCATGGCTCCCGTCACACATAAACTCTTAAAACTCATTTCCTGCATAAGATTTAAGTTTTGCAATTGCCAACAGTAATTATATTGTCAAACAAGCATTTATCAACATAATATACAAGCAGATTTTATCTCCTACATATTGTAACAAAAGCCTGGCAAATTTCTATGCAATATAAAGCACGACATGCAAATAATAATAAAAATACATGCAAACTATAGTATATTTTAATATAAAACTTACAGTCCACTAATTCAAGATTTTTTTAAAAAGTATAAATTTACCATTCTTTAGGTCTCATGTTTACCATCACGACCTCCCACATGACGGCGTACTGTTGTGAGAGACCACACCCTATTTAAATGCGAATTGTATCCATATTCATCTATAAACAAAGTTCAAAGACAAAGATCCCCGGATTTAAGAAGTACAGACAGAATGCAAGGTACGGAACGTCCCGACGCGAAGTTTAAAGGTAACCTCTACGCCTGGCACTTACAGCACGCTGCTTGTTGTTTGTCGGGCAAAGCGTCACTGCACTGTTAATTCGTTAGTGCAGAAAAGGTTAATGCCGGAACTCGCTTTCTCAAGCAGTTATAACAAAATTATTTTAGCTGCAGCAGCAGCAAGCTTATAAAGGGTAAAATAGTTTCTACAGTCACGTGACCTTTACTATAAATAATAGAATAAAAAGTTGAAGCAAACGTTTTTTCTCAAATAAATTCGCACAAGAACACACGCACCTACCCCATATATATATACATATATATATATATATATATATATGTGTGTGTGTGTGTGTGTGTGTGTGTGTGTGTGTGTGTGTGTGTATAAAACATACGCACTCACACTAACTCGTTAAAATGCACAATCGAGAATGCACTATATTTTATCTTTGAAAACTGTTTCAACTCGCTTGCTATGACGTCAACAGGTCTACACAACAAAGGGGAAGTACCTGAGGAAATAACCAGAGTTTCTAATAAAACGTTCAGAAACCAGGCCGCTACACCAGACAGTTTCAAGGAGAACGTTGTTATTAAGTAGTCTAATCGTACCCTGCACTCCAGTTATACACAAGAAGGCCCCGACGTTACCAAAGTTTACCCAAGATGACGTACCCTGCACTCCAGTTATACACAAGAAGGCCCCAACGTTGCCAAAGTTTATCCAGGATGTCTTACCCTGCACTCCAGTTATACACAAGAAGGCCCCAACGTTGCCAAAGTTTATCCAAGATGTCTTACCCTGCACTCCAATTATACACAAGAAGGCCCCAACGTTACAAAAGTTTACCCTGAATGTCTTACCTTGCACTCCAATTATACACAAGAAGGCCCCAACGTTACCAAAGTTTACCCAGGATGTCTTACCCTGCACTCCAGTTATACACAAGAAAGCCCCAACGTTACCAAAGTTTACCCAGGATGTCTTACCCTGCACTCCAGTTATACACAAGAAAGCCCCAGCGTTACCAAAGTTTACCCAGGATGTCTTACCCTGCACTCCA
Organism: Sinotaia quadrata; assembly: GCA_028829895.1. Lineage (NCBI taxonomy): Eukaryota > Metazoa > Mollusca > Gastropoda > Architaenioglossa > Viviparidae > Sinotaia > Sinotaia quadrata. The sequence goes on along the minus strand of CM054178.1, from coordinate 44,123,361 downwards.
GTTATACACAAGAAGGCCCCAACGTTACCAAAGTTTACCCAAGATGACGTACCCTGCACTCCAGTTATACACAAGAAGGCCCCAACGTTACCAAAGTTTACCCAAGATGTCTTACCCTGCACTCCAGTTATACACAAGAAGGCCCCAACGTTACCAAAGTTTACCCAAGATGTCTTACCCTGCACTCCAGTTATACACAAGAAGGCCCCAACGTTACCAAAGTTTACCCAAGATGTCGATCACAGTAATGTCATTCGCGAACTTCACTGACCTTCAGTTGTTGTTCCTTCTCGTAGACGATGTTCTTGCTCATGATGATAACACTAAGGATAAAAGACAACATGAGGATCACGGGAAACTCCACCTGTAAAACTTCTGCTATGACGTCATCGATGTAGGGCGGAAATGGAAGATGATTTATCTTCCAGGAGTATGACGAGAAGTCTGCGTCTGGCTTCCACTGTTTGATGACAGCCTCGTTAATAACGCGCTGTATGTACAGAAAGCGGCTCCTGTAGTATACTGGAACAGAATTCACAGTTTTGCTGAAATGTTTTGCAATCTTGAAAACAAATCAAATGAATGTTACTGTTAGCTGAGATACGAGTACTAAACGCATAGAAAAGATACTAACCACACAAAGATAAATATAAATGCACTAAAAAAAAAAAGAACACTTGAGAGTACAGAAACACTATATGCCTAAAAGAAAACCTTAAATGAACAGAAAATAATACTAAACAAAAAGGAAAGAAATCGCCGCACCAAAATACACTAAATAACGCTAAACCAAAAAAGGAAATAAAGTTTGACACAGACAAGAATAATAAATGTACAAAAATGAGCAATAAGTGCACATAAAAGGAGCAAAAGAAGAGCAAGAAGCGCACAAAAAGAGCAATAAACGCACTCAAAATAACAATAAAAGCACGAAACGAACAATGAACTAACGAAAAGTTAAATAAACGCACAAAAAGCACAATAAAAGCACCAATGAAATAAACAAAGAAAAGGAGCATTAAATGCACAAAAATGAAGAGAAAAAAAAACAAAAAAAGCAATAAACGCACAAAAAGAGCAATCGACGAACAAAATGAGTAAAAAAACGCAAGGGAAAAGAACAATAAACGAAGAGAAAGAGCACTAAACGCACAAAAAGAACAATAAACAAAGAGAGCAATAAATGCATAAAAACAATAAATACCAGAAAAGAGCAATAAACGAACAAAAAGAACAATAAACGCACAAAGAAAACAATAAACGAACAAAAAGCACTAAACAAAAAGGAGAAAAAAAAAATCTGCGCACAAAAATAGCATTAAGCGGTAAGGAAAAATTCTACTTACAGAAAATTGTACTAAATAACACTATACCAAAAAGAAAGAAACACATAAAAAAAAACTAAACGCTTAGAAAGTAACCCATTTACATGCATAGCGGAAAACACTAATGCGTGAAAAAATGAGACTGTAAGAAAAGAAGATTAAAAACAGAGAAAGTAATACTAGACGAGAAATACTACATCATGAAGCACGTGCAATATGCAAGTAATGTATTATAGAAGAAAGCTTCATTTATACAGTCTACCGTTATTAAACCATCTTCAATACACTGAAGCAGGGATAATTTTCGATCGCCCCATTTGTGGAGGTTTTCCCCTCTCTTTTCTTTTCTTCTCCTTTTTCTATTTCTTTTGTATATGGGGGGGGGGGTATTTGCTTATTTTCATCTGACAACAGTTACTAAATGACTGACGGTTGCCAAAAAGTCACGCGCACAGCGATTCCAGGATCCGTGTTAAGGGAGATCTAACGTCTAAATATTAGCAAAGGAAATTAACTGCTACTGGGACAGACAATCCATGAACAGAGATAAATGTTAAGGAAATTCTACTACTCCTGCTGGGACAATCCATGAAAGAGATCAGTATTATGGAAGACTTTTCTACATATTAACGAATTGGACTAATACCTGCTGGGACAGCTAATCCATGAACAGAGATCGCGTAGACTCGTAGAGGATGATCTACTTCCTAAATATTAACAAAGGGGACTAACTCTTGAGCCACATTATCCATTTAAGCTCTATGCGAACGAATGAGAAGATCTTACACTGGCGGCTATGCGGGGTGAGCGTTTGATAGAAGGCAAATACAGTGTGCGTGTTCCAGTCGTCGTCATCTTTCGACTGCGGCCTTATTTTGTACGTCACCCTGGATGGCAAGGCTGTTGCTGCGGCAAGGTCACTGAAAATGACTGTGATTGGATAGTTGTGAGAGAAATTGCGATCTAAGCGGTAGACAGACTCCAGTTCTTGTTCCGAGGTAAAACCCACCAATGTGGCTGCAACACAGCAATGGCACAATTAAATAAAAAACTGCGCGACTCACACAAATATTTCAGTCAGTCTGACGGACAAATTAATAAAGAAATTAAAGGCAGCGAAAGGAGAGATCACTCGGTATGCAAGACTTGACAGAAAAAAGAGAATTAGTCAAGAGTTAATGGCCTTTTGCATTTAGTAGCAATTTACCAAATCGCCTATTACTTTTTATTACAGTTAAAATAATGTATTTTTTAAATCGCCTTATTGAAGTACATATACGCACTGAAAAACAGACTTTATTTGATCTATTTCCAAAGTAATCTCTTCTTTGGAATTTTTTACATTAAAGAAACAATTCCTAAACAAACGAAAACTGTGTATAAATAAACTATTTTCTACTTTCGACAATTTTATCGCGAGCTCAAAGAAACAACAGAGGAAATATTTATCTAATTTTGTAATTCCTGTATAATGATACGAATAAGTGTAATTTAATTTTTTATTTCATCAGACGATACGCTATACACCACGACATCGACGACTTTGTGACAACTGGAAAACGCTGTTATCTTTACAGCATAGTGACAAATTGTTGCTTATACGCAATAAGGAAATGCCGTTATTTTTGTTAAGACCTATTAAGAAATTTTTCTTAATACACAATACCAGTACAAAATAAAAACGCTGTCAGAATACATAAAAACCTGTCAAATTACAAATTAAAGCAATCTACCAATACAAAATAAAAACGATGTCAGAATACATAAAAACTTGTCAAATTACAAAATAAAAACAATGTACCAATAAAACATAACAATGCTGTCAACGATTAAAATCACCGTCAGACTGCAGCATAAAACAACCTACAAATACAACACTGTCAGACTGCAGCATAAAACAACCTACAAATACAACACTGTCAGAGTGCAGCATAAAACAACCTACAAATACAACACTGTCAGAAATGATGAAATCTTGTCAGATTGCCACATAAACCCAACTGTCTGAATACAACATACAAGCATAGCTAGATACAATATGAAAAGCTGTCATAATACAGATTGAAAATCGCCATTTTACTACATGATATCGCTGTCAAACTAAATACAGAAATCAAATCAACTGAAATCCTCTAGGAAAATACAAAATAAAACCGCTGTCTAACTAAATACAGAATTCAACATGAAATCCTCTAGGAAAATACAAAATAAAACTGCTGTCAACACGAAAAAGTTCCCAGAATCGCTCTGTTTCTATTGTCGTACATTTCTTTATTCTTGCAATAAGTTTCATGCTAGTTTCAAGAATAGAATTATTAGAAAATACATTTAGTGAATAATAGTTTTAGTACCACTAATGTAAATATTGTATTCTTTTATATTATAAAGTCATAAATAATTACTATATGTATTAATGAATTGAAGTGTTTGTGCTTGTGTGTGTGTGAGAGAGAAACACACACACACACACATGTTATACCCTTAACACTTCTTATTTCTTCTACAGAACACAAATCTGTATAATATATGCACAAGGAACTACAGGTAGCAAAAGTACCATACACATGTGCACACACAAAATACATAGACATACAGATAAAATTAATATACCTTCCACGCCCTCCATAACTAAAGTAGAATTAACTTCTTTCATGACCTTCTCAACCATGCTGGTGTTTGGCGCGAAAAGAATTCCGATTCTGTGGTGGGTGACATTGGCTGATGACTGCCACTCGAGAGGTTGAGACGGGTATATGGTGGGGGTGGTCACATCCGTGACAATTACTAACTAAATAAAATCAAAACCCATCGAAAATCACTACCAAATCTAAAATGAAATGCTTTATATAACAAATTTAAACAATAAAATAAGAAAGAAAGAAAGAAAGAAAGAAAGAAAAAGAAAGAAAGAAAGATCATTTTATATATATATATATATTTATTTATTATATTATAATTTATACAAATTTATAAAGACTGATAATTTTGCACAGTTAAAACTTCATGAGACTGTCTCGTGCTGTCGAAGTCTTTCTCTACCACTCCCCTTCACATACACACACACACACACACACACACACACACACACACACACACACACACACACACACACACACACACACACACCACCACCACCACCACCACCACCACCACCACCACCACCAACAACAACAACAACAACCATACTCCTACATTTACATACAAGCTCTTCATTCCTTTGATTAATTGTCTGAAATAACTAAACTAGCAGTATAATCTTATAAAATTGTGCTGTAGTAATGTAATTTATAACAGTTCTCTTCTCAGTTAAGTGCAAAAAATTAATTAATTTTTTTTTTTGCCTTCTTATAAATCTACCTAACTTCAATATGCCGTTATTCATAAAGCAAAAACAAGAAACAAAACAGCAAAAACAAACTTAATGCAATTAATATGCAAAATACATCAGAGGCAAAATCACTGGCCTCTTCGATGACAAAGTGAAGTGACCACTAACAAGTTCAAAGAGATGGACAAAAAACTCTAGTGAAGTGACCAAGTCATGAATATCACTAATACACAACAAAAGACATTTCTTACTCAGTAAACACGTATTATTTACAATACAGCTGTACAAGTCTTATTTCGTGTACTGCAAAACATGCATTATTTACAATAGTGTTATACGAGTCTTATTTCTTCAAATTTAAACTTCTCATTCCTTTAACTTAAACGCATACAAGCTCTCTAGATGTTTTGTTCGTTACATCAGCTAACTTGTCCCACCAATCACTAGATGTTTTGTTCGTTACATCAGCTAACTTGTCCCACCAATCACTAGATGTTTTGTTCGTTACATCAGCTAACTTGTCCCACCAATCACTTGCCTGTCTGATAATGAGCAAGAGAAGGGCCCCAAAGAGCGGGATCAGGATTTCTGCAATCGTCACCACGACGTTACGTCGCTGTTGCAGGAAGTCTTTCCACAGCAGCAGCCAAACTTGTCCCAGGTAACCCATTCTGCGAACACGTCCGTCCGTTGCGCTGCTGCTGCGGTGTGGCTTGATCGCACCATTCTGGGCGTTGTCAGCCACGTTGTCGTAGCGAATCAGCTGAAATTAGCATGAAATATAATGAATGGCTCTATATCTACATTAGCATAATGTCAACATTGTTTCCATCTACTCACTAAAGCAAATCAACTGAAATTAGCACGCAATATTATCAATGACTATATGTCTGCTACGTTAGCATTATGTCAACATTTTTTGTCTACTTATTAAAGCAAATCAACTGAAATCAGCAACAGTAATCAATGACTATATTGCTCCGTCATTACCATTACATAAACAATTTATCAATTGCTCACTGAAGCAAATCAGCTGAAATCATCACGCAGTATAAACTAATGACTATGTATCTACTATATTAGCATAGTGTCAACATTTTTCATGTACTGACTGAAGCAAATCAACTGAAATCAGCACATAGTAAAATTAACGAAGTGATTTTTACTTGATTTGTCTTATGAGAGCATTTGTAATCTCCCCTTTAAAGCGAATCAACTGATATCAATGATTGTATCTAAGAATTGGCACTTTTGGCAGTTGCTTTCCAAAAGATAAATGACATTATAACAGCTGCTTTCTAAGCGATAAATGACAATATAACAGTTACTTTCTAATGATAAATGACATTATAAAAGATACTTCCTAATAATAGATGACATTATAAACGTTACTTTCTAATGACAGATGACAAAAGTTACTTTCTAATGATAAATGACATTATAAAAGATACTTTCTAATGATAAATGACATTATAAAAGTTACTTTCTAATGATAATTGACATTATAAAAGATATTTCTAATGATAAATGACACTATAAAAGTTACTTCCTAATGATAAATGACATTATAAAAGTTACTTTCTAATGACAGATGACATAAAAGTTACTTTCTAATGATAAATGTCAAGTCTTTGCATGACAAAGCAAACAATTTTTGGCAGGTTAGGCAATGTTGATCTTATTAAACTAAGCCATCACAAGAGCCTTTGTCCAACAAAAAATATTGACATAAGTGAAAAGAGTCTGTGGCAAGTTAAGAAATTTTATTTTATCACACCAGGCCAATAACTTGTTTCCAGAAATATCAAACATTATTTCAGACTTTTCTTGCATTTCTATTATCTGCACTTTTAAATTTTAAAAGAAAACCTCTTGTTTATGAAGCTTGACCAACAGCTTTGTATGTCCAAAAATAAATAAAATATATAAGATATTTCGTTTCAAATACAGCTAAAAGAACTTTTAGTAGTACTGTAAGATGAAAAGGAGTTTTAGTAAACATAATAACAAGGATGATAATGACTTTAGTAAAAACAATAATGATTATGATGACGACGAATATGATGATATCAATATCAATACTGCTACTAAGAATAAAATGATGACAAAAATAATGATGATGTTAATAATAATAATCATAATGATGATACAGACAACAGTGACTAAATTAAAATCATAATTTAAATAACAATAACGATGTCGTTGACAACGATAGTAATAATAACGATGAAGAAGACTATGAAAACTTTAATACTGACAGTAATGATGATGATAACTATGATGACAATGCTAATATTACCATGACATCATCGTCATAATAATAATGACCTGCAAGTAAAGAAACTTCGGAAAATACAAACAATAATGGTGACGATTATTTTGATTTCATGATGAAGATAATAATGAAATTGAAGTTGTAGTTTACGCTACAGAGGAAGAGTATTTTAATTGTTGTGTTTGATAATTGTGCTAGGGGGAGGGGGGGGGGTGTCGTTGAGTAAAAGTACTTTGCTTCTAGTGTACGGGTTACAAGCAAAACGGGACTAAAACTCTTAGGTTTCTATGTATTGACGAGCTGTGAGGCAAAGCGGGACTAAAGCTCTTAGATTTCTATGTATTAACGAGCTGTGAGGCAAAGTGGTACAAGGGAACTAAACTCTACCATTCTACATGTCGAAGAGAAATGGCGACGTGACAAAAACATCAAAACGCAACGTGCCAGCCATGCGTCGTTTTCGCCGCTCTTTGATTTGGTCTGCTCGTCCGCTTCCAACTTTCGCTGATTTCGCAAACAAGCGCAAGCACCGAGGGAAAGTATTATGTTTTGGAATAGAACACATAATTGCCATTTGAGGACAGTGAAGGTTTTGAATGAGTGTGTTGTGGGCGTCTTCTAACTTCAAGTTTGGAAGGGAGCTGTAACCAACGGCCTTACTCTTTCCGATCTATAACTGTCATTAGAATCTTTGGAATGTCTGAACTGTCCAAGCTAACGAACTATACCCTAAATCCACTACCCTTAATTAGAGATCGGTTAGAAGAATCACTCAGTTTTTTCATCTCGTTTTTTTAAGGAAGTGGTGGTGGTGGTGGTGGGGGGGAATCAAAATCCGGTCACTAAGCGAGAAGCCGACGTCCAAAATTCGATGCTACTGCACATCCCAAAACACTCACGCGTATACAGGCAGTTTGTCGTCTCGAACCGTTTGGCATTCGCATGGTGCATTTTCCCTTCGGGTCACATAGTGCAGTTATATTTTCATTCACGTGGTACAGTACACACGCACTCACAATACTAACAGTGAGGGATTGCTGTTTGAGATAACGTGAACTCTGAGAGGTCTCGAAATGCCCAGCATTGACAGATGAGAATATAAATCTTTGTGACGAAAACAAAGTGATTCTAGGACACAAGAACTTAAAAAGTCAGCTAGGCTGGATGCCAAGTCATGGCCTTAATGCTTAAGGTGCAAATATATGTAATTATTAAATTTCTTTTAATTTTGAATTGACTGTTATTGTTAAAATATTTGCTCTGACGATACAAGTATAAAAATAGTAATTATAACAACATTAAAGTATAATGCTATGAATAAACCAAACCTTCCTTATAAGTGAAATATTATTTGTAAATTAAAAAAATTATAAGAATTTAAATGTAATGTTAGGTGAGGGATTGACAAACTAAAACGTACTATCGAGCGCGGTACGCACAAGTACGTATATGATAAAAAAATAACAAGCTCAGGTAACTATCGAGTGCAGGAACGATACAGGAAATAAATCTATTTGTAACACACACACACACACACACACACACACACACACACACACACACACACACACACACACACACACACACACTTTTTAATTGTCATTAATAGGAAAGTCTTTGTACGTTAAAAAAAAAGAAAGTATATTTAATCTACTTAAATGCTGGCATAAATTCTCTTCCCCTAGCACCGAGATATACGCTGGAGATTAAAAAAAAATGGGGAGGGGGTAACTGGGGACAGCAGGACCGATACAATAATACATTTATTTTCTGCACGCTCGTTTAAAGAAAGTCGGGGGGGGGGGGAGCGGAGGAAACGCAAAATGTATTTAATCTACTTAACTGTTGGCATAAAGTCCACTCAGTCCCCAGTCTAAAAATTAAAAATGCAACAACGGTAAATTATAGCACCTGTACACTTTTCTTAGCTTCAATTAACCTGTGCTTCATGCGACAATGAACACGCTCAGCGAGGCTATAGGGGCTCCCCCAGAAGCTTAATCATAGAGAGAGGAACAAATGAATACTAACACATACAACCAAAATAACTCTTAGTGCATATAATGTTATACTGCTGCTGGCAGTTATAAATAATAATGAAATAATGTAAATTGCCGTTAGAACCAACAGTTTGGACTGTCAAATGACAACAGGGTTAAATTACCTAAGTGTATCAAACTCTTTCAAGCCAATAATATGGAGTGACAATACATAAGATGCTTTAAAATAGTGGTAGTGTGTCGGTCCATTCCCAGACAATAATTCGGAGTGCCAACAATATTGCTGAAGGGATCATAGAGCATTATGGCAATTCCAGACAAGAATTCGGAACGCCAATTACTGAACAACATGGCTAAATTCTGATGATGTATTTTTAGCCAATAATTCGGAATGCCAATTACTGAACAACATGGCTATATAATGCTGACGATGTATTTCGGCAATTCCTAGCCATTTTCGAACGCCAATTACTGAACAACATAGCTAAATGCTGACGATGCATTTTGGTAGGCCTAATTCCTAGACAATAATTCGGAACGTCAATGTATTATGAAATTTTCTAACCTGTAATTCGGAATGCCATTTTAGCTTTTTCTCCATGCGCTTGTTTATTTGTAATTAAAAATTCACTTGTAATTGTCCTCAGTTTTCAGGTTGCTGGTATACGTGCATATTGCATTTAAACTTTTTTTTAAAAAAAAAAGAAAAGAAAACGAAGTAATGATAAAGTACAAACCTGCCCTTTGTTTGCTAATTTAAACTGATTAAATTTTCTTGATGACTTACTTCCCTTTCTGTCCTTATCTAAGATGCTGGTACTGGTGATGATGGTTGGGGCGAGGGATGGGGGAATGTGTCAGCGATTAAAATCATATGCTGCAGCAGGGATGACCTTGTTATAATGATAAACATTCTATATTAATTACAGAAATTGAATCATTCATGAATTGTTTTTAAATCTGGGTCATATTTATCATGTCTTCAAGTAATGTTGTCCCTATTTTTTTTCTTTCTCCACCTCTCCTACCCAGTCCTCTTTAACACCACTCTTAATCACACTCCCCATACACCTTAAACACAACACTGAATTACAACTATAATTATTTTTTAAAATGTTTTGTTAAGCAGATTTAATTTCTATATATACTAAGGATATAGGGAACTTATAAGGAATAAACTTTTCTTTAACAAAAATTATCTCAAAAATGAAGAAAGAAAAGGAAAACAAAGAAGAAGAAACAACCTGTTCCTAAGAAAAACAATCAACTTACCTGAGGTGCTAGATCTGGTTTGACTCTTGCCATCTCTTCCAGATAAACCTCCCGGCCTCTCTTTGTCATTATACTGACGGGTGACTGGGTAGGCCACTCACATTACTGAACCTAGCAGTTCAGAAATAAGTAAGATAACTCTACAGACTTTCTGATTTCTCTGATCACGAATGAGTGACAGTGAGTTATATTTTAAAAAATTAAAATGTCTATTTATGGCTCTTCGGGTCGCTTGCAGTTCGGTGTTAAACCTATAACCGCTTCAGATATTTTTTTTTTCTCCCCCGTCACTTCCTACTACCACAATAAACTGGAAATTAATTAAAATTCCAGAACCGACCGGCCTACCTGCAGATTTCAGTATGAGACACTTTGTGGGTCCAATAAGTATCACCTGTTCTAGGCACTGTTTAAATCCTTCTTCTCTGACTCAATGGTGTCTGAAATTTGGCTCTCGGCCTTCCGTCTTGCACTCATAACAGTTCTCGACTTGAATGAGAACTTTAATAATATTCATCAGCACTTTTTTTCTCGAAAGATCTTAATTCCTCAGTCGGTGAGATTGGTTAGCTGTTTCTGTATTGACCCTCATCTCACACACATACCCCGACAGGTATGGGCAATGATCGATTGGGTAGGCGATATTATCAGGAAAGAAAATTTGCCATTCGTTACTGTCCAAGGCCCATAAATATGTAGAGGCGTATGACTGAGTTGTCCTCTTGATGGATTTTCATAAACTGGAGGAATAACCCAATCAATCACGACTCCATGGTGACTGTTATGATTTCGCAACCTCTTTGGGGTACATGAATGGCGTTCCCGTGTTCCTGTCGCCGACCACACTCGCACGTACACATGCACCTAATCTAAAAATAAGTGTGTACTCTGTTATCTCCAGTTCCCTAAACTGACGTCATAGGTCGGCAAAGAGACACGTGACCTATGATAACGGGCAGTCAGATTGTGAAAATGTACAGAAACGTTGCTCTAGTATCGCACTCAGTGTCCCTATACAATAAAATTAAACACTAAAAACATTGCGATGTTTGCTTGATTTGTGACCTTTGTGTCCGTTTCCGATTTTTGCTGATTTCGCAATCCGGCAAGTCAAGCGTAATGGAGGGATTTTAATTACGAGAAGGTTGGATATGCCATGAACAGCACATCAGACGCGAGACGTACCTCAGTATATTTTTAATGTCATTTTCATTTTATTTCTTTTCTTAATTTTTACCAGTGATGAAGGACTTGCTGTATTTTAGCGTGTATGGCACACAGTCCACGAGTCCAGAGATGTTTAAAGCCTCCGCACACGGTAAGACATTTGTCTCATAAGACTGTTAAGTGAAACATGTCTTACTGGGGGCAGACACATGTCTTACGAAAACATTCTTATGACATGCCTTATGTGACTTGAGGTTTAGAAACTGTTCTATTTTCCTAAGACATGCACTAACGCCAAAATGTAATAGCCAATAGCAAATATCCGTCAAATCATGTGACACTAAAATAAAATCGTATTAACCGACCCTACAGCGCGAAATCGACCTGGGTCGGAAGTGCTCCCCCTCTCACTAATTTGACCTGAATGACCTACACTCGAGTATGCATCATGGCCTTAGCAAGGATTGGCGATAAAATGAAAGGGAGGTCACTGTGAAGGCTACATTCCCAATCATTCCGATTCATTCATTCCCTTTGCTCCACACCGTCTTCAGCGGTTCACTGAAACAAGGATGGACAGAAGACACACCCGTGCCAGGTGACGGACAGAGCTCTACTGCCCATTCCCAAGCCCTTTTCAGGGTGAGAGAGACAGTACGACCAGTCTCTCCTGTTACTTCGTAACAAAACTGACAAAAACAGTTTAAAAAGAGGCACAAGGAACTACAAGCCAATGATAAGTCTAATCAGTGAGACATAAAATCAACCAGTCAGAATTGAACCCAATCCGAAGTATAAAACAGGCAGAATTATGAGCCCAGTCAGAAGGGGAAATCAGACAAAAACTAGAAGAAAGTCGTTATTGGAATCACTCGCGCTGACATATCTAGGTCAGGAAGATGATCAAACAAAATCTTACAAGAGTTTCATGAATGGCAGAAAAATAAATTGTACATAGAATACATTACAAAAATAAAATGGACAATAACAATATGAAAAACAATCAACCCTGGAGGCGCATCCCACTGGTGATGTGGCGAGATGTGTTAGTTGCTACTTTTGACAAGGTTTGAACCAAGAAGGTTGGGAGTGGGTAAGGTGGGATAACTGAATTTTTAAAAAAATACATGCATACATAAGTATAATGTCTCTCAGTGGTTAGTAGGGGAATGTGTAAATAATACTGATACAACATTAAACTTAATAGTCAATTTTTAGGCTAATAATAGTCAACTTCTCTTCCAACTAAAGGATTCTTGCATGAGTAGCAATTGATCCCAATGTTGCGTATTGTAATGGCTGATTGCTATGTAGTAAGCATCCTTGGGATGAAAAGAATGGCAACTTAAAAAAAATAAAATACAAAAATCCTGAATTTGGTGGTTTTAATTGTGTACTGACTGACAAGAGTTAAATTTGTTTACACATGATAAAGAGTTCATAAGCTTTAAATTTTGATAGGGATTAATTTATTTACAGATGGAGATGAGTTAATTATGTTGTATATTGATGCAACTTGGTTTTGTTTAATATGTGATACGAGTAAATTTAGTTTAAACTCTACTAAGAGAAATTGACGCAAATTAAATCACTTTTATATCACATGCATGCATTGTGAGTGTGTGTTCACAGAAGCAGAATGAAAAGAGACAATTACACAAGAGTGTAGTTCTTACTTTAATCAAGATCATATTACAACGCTGCTAGTTTATTAAACATGAGCAATAATATAAACATATATCACATTGTAGGCAAACACCTCTCTGACAAGATGCTGATGCACTGTAAAAATAAAGAAGATAATATAATATATTAAGAAAATATCAAAATATAAACAAAGCTGTATATAAAATAAAACAGAATTTGTCCATATCTGTCCATTTAAAGAAATTATCACTCCACTCACTCTAAATTAGTCTACAAAAAACAGTTGACAGTTACATTGGTTTATGTCAAATAATATCTACCTGTCTGTCTTTGTATCTATAAGGCTTTCTCTGTCTATCACACACACACACACACTCTCTTTCTCTCTCTCTCAGAATGACTTTTAAGAAGTCACCATGTTTAGCATTGTTCTTGGCAGACATTATTAAATGATGTTTTTTCTCTACAATTACAACTTGCAAAAGATTTTTTCATAAATACCATCATGTTTCTTAGATCTTACCTTGTGTTTTCAAAGATTCTCAAAAGTATTTTGTGCTTTCCGAAAGTACAAAGTTAAATCATTAGTGACATACATGTTTCAATATAAAAAATAACAAATGTCATCCTAGTCCAAATAAGTAATTTAACAGAAGCAAATGAAATGAAACATTTTGTCCAGATTTTGTTACCATAATTCATACTATCAGAAGTCGTATGAATTACATGAAGTGAACATTATCATAATTAAACATTTTAAGAAATTAATCAGAGTATTATAGTTTTTCAAAAGTTTTCAAACACTGGCTAGAATACTAGTCTGCCAGTCATTTTCTAATAATAATCAGAGAATTATGGTCAGCAAGATTTTGATGTGAATTGGCTGATGAAAATTTCCTAAATATTGCATTCAAAAAAGAAATGTATTCATCCTGAATAGTAGGAGTGAATACATTAATTTTGCAAGTTTATACAGCTTCATAATTTGATGTGACTGTCAGTTTGTACTCTTGTAAAGTGCTTCAATGTAAGTCAAGGAGTATATGATTTAGGATTCAAAATCTGTCAAAGCACTGATGTGAAATTAAAATAAAAAATACAACAGCATCTAATTGTCAACAAGTATCTTTCCAGTGTAAGTTTCAAAAGAATAAAGTAAAATTATTCTTGACACATCAACTCCAGAGAACTGGATGTTTATCATTTGCAAATACTCACACACCAGTAAAAGTTTTCATTTGGAAATGCCTGCAACACCAATAACATTTATCACTTGCAAATATCCACAAATCCAGGAATGTTTATTATTTGCAAATATCCAACAAACCAGTACATGTTTATTATTTTTAACTTCCAAACAGAGGGTTGTTTATCATTCAAACAATGCCCAAATCACCAGAATATTTATCATTTGCAAATGTCCCAAATCCAGTTGTTTATTATTTGTAAGTGTTTGTGATCTTTATCATTTGCAAATGCCCACATATCCAATTTCTTTTGATCATTTGCACATGTCCACAAATTCAGTAATGCTTATTATTTTAAAAAGATCAAAAGAATGTTTATTAATTTTAAAAAGCCCCATAAATCCAATAATGTTCATCATATGCAAATTTCCACAAATCCAGTAATATTTATAAAATTTGTATAATTCTGACAAATCCAGTATTATGTGTAATTAGAAAATTCTGACAAATTCAAATGTGTTTATTATTTGCAAGTGTACATGAATACATTATTTTTTTATCCTTTGTGAAATGCCCACTAATCCAGCAAAGTTTTTATTTGCAAATGACTATTCATCTAGTAATGTGGAGAATGCACCCTTTCAAACAATATACACTTTCTAATGCAGAGAAAGAACAAAACTAATTTTGAGTAAAAAGACTGACTATTGCAATGAACCCTAAATGTGATCAAAAGCACAGAAAAATATATCTAGCATTACAAAACAAAAATCTGTAGAACCACATATTAAACAAATATACATTCAAAAAGATCTTATTTTTATTAATTTCTTGTAGAGTTTTATTTTTAAATGTGATCAAAAGTACAGAAAAATATATCTAGCATACAAACAAAAATCTGTAGAACCACATATTAAACAAATATACATTTAGAAAGCTCTTATTTTTACTAATTTCTGGTAGAGTTTTATTTTTACTTATTTCAATGTGCATTATATTAAAAATGGGGTGGCAAACAGATTAGGCCTATGCTCATTTTCTCATTAATCAATAATGATGCTTTTTAAATTAGGAAGGGGCTAAGATATTTTATTTACTTTACTACTGACACTATTAGCCAATGCTCACTACAAAATTCTGATGTAGTTAGGCTATTTGACTTGTACAGTTCACCAAACACTGGTCTGAATAAAGAAAAAACATATTGGTTTGGAAAACTGGAACACAATACTTTTCATTAAAAAAAAGTTCAAATAAATCATACAGAGGAAAATATGGAATCTAAATGTAAATGAATGAATTTTAAAAATATTGTTATGTAAAAATATAAAATTAACTACAAAACTCATGCGAAGGTTAATGATACTATTTCATTTAAAACTAGCTGAACACAAAAATGCAAAGAGCATTATAATACTTAAATGACAACAATTTAAATATTGTTTTAACGTGTGTAAATTAAGTTTACTTTTTTCCTATAAATAAAATGAACATAATGCTCTCATACAATATCCCTTCAATAATGAACACAATCTGTTCCTGAAGGAGTGCCATTGCACAGATTTATCTCAATATAGGCTCGCATTAAAATATTCACCCATGTCTCACCTATGTCAGTGTTGCTGACAGGTAAACACGTGGGACCTATGGAAAGCCATCTATTATGTAAAATTAAATTGTGAGCAGGGATCCTCTGTATTTAAGTATATAAATGAATACAAAATCTCATGAATATACTGATATAAATGAGAAAACAAAGGGTACTGTAAACAAGCAAAGTAGTAAAGTTTCAGTAACAACACATTCTTTATAAAACAGTACATTAAATCTTTCTAAGGGACCATATTAAGGCAAGGAAAATTTTGCTTTTCCTAAGACAAGAAAAAAATTAAAATGTTATTGGAATTCAACCTAGACTTCCAGAAACTGACGTAAGATAAAATGTTCACTATGCTCTTGGGCACAGTAATTAAAAATCAGAATGTATACAAACTTGTACATAGTTAAATTAAATCAATTTTGCTTGGAACTAGCAAATAATATGGCACTGAAAAATGTCTCAATATTTAATACCGATATCAAAAATTGCACACAAAGTTAGAAAATAAAATAATAAAATTTTGATGAATATTGTTAACATATTTTAAATTTAAAAAACATTCTGAAATTTAACTGGAAATTAATTTAGTCATAACAATTTGATACTGAAAGATATAACTACATATATATCAAAAATAATTTATATATAAACTATCTCTCTCCTCTGTACATTCTTAAACTTTCATAAGTCCAAGATAAAATTTGTTATCAGTTAATACATTAACACCTTACCAATTTACACAAACATTTCACAAAAAATCACAGAAATAATTTAAAGCAAGGCTCTTGTCTATGGCAACTAATACTTTCTCACCAAATGAAAGAAACATTTCACAAAATTCACAGAAATAACTTGTAGCATACACTCCTATGTTAAGCAAGGACAAACTGTGTGCAGAATGGATCTGTCTTTGATTTCTCGTGGGGGGAATTGGGCCCGAGTAAATGTGAGAAAGATTTGTTCAAGAGTTGTCTGATGCACAGTGTAGTCCTCCACTTTTAGCCGTGACTTTGCCTGCTCCATGGCAGAAAACAACTGTGACAGTGGGATCCCTGCATCAGGAACCTGGATCACAAAAGCAGTGAATCAATTATGTAACATTCCTAGTAGCTCAAACACTGTAGCAAAAAAATGACGGTTCAAACATTACAAAAACTCTCAATGCCAGTGCTTATCAACTCTAACACTCAATCAAAAGCCCACAAGACACATTTACAAAGCCATAATGCTATAATATCCAATGTGTTCATTTTGAGGCTGGCAATTCAAGATATAAAGTTATACATTATAATGTAATTACATTTTCAGAATATAATAAAACATTAATATTTATTTAAAAAACCTATTTTAATATGTGAGTATATCTTTGTGAAATTTATTCCTGTTCAACAAAACAGAATTATCATTGGTACAATCAAACCATATTCTAAAAATGAGCATTAAAAGAGTAACATTTGACAAATGAGTATTTCACTGATAAAGTTTGAAACCCTGAAAGCTGAGCTTACAATGGACAACAAATGAGTATTTCAATAATAAATTTAATCTCCTGTAGAAATGAAGGCTAAGCTAGCAAAGGAAAACAATCAAGTATTCACTGACAAATTCTGATACTTGAAAGTTAGGCTAACAATAGAGAACAAATGGGTATTTCACTGGCACAGTTTGAGACTTGAAAGTTAGGCTAACAATAGAGAACAAATGGGTATTTCACTGGCAAAGTTTGAGACTTGAAAGTTAGGCTAACAATAGAGAACAAATGGGTATTTCACTGGCAAAGTTTGAGACTTGAAAGTTAAGCTAGCAATCGAGAACAAATGACAAGAAACTGGAACTAGCGTGCTTAGATGAAATTATCAAACAGCAAACAATACTGTATAGCTCTGCTAAAATTTAACAATCATCAGACATCCAATAATTATTTATGATAATTGTAAAAATAAATTTCCCTCTCTTTTCATTTAGGATTTTACTCAATATAGCACTGCCTTCTTGGTTTACTTCTTTTACTTTAAGGAAATAAACTAATGGGTGACTCTGAAATGCTCAGAATTTAAAATGCTGAAAAAGTGTCAGGAGGAAAGGCATTTTGAATTTTAAAAATGTAGCCCACATGACAAAAGACTGTACTGACAATTTAATCAGCATTATGATATGATTCCTAACAACAAATTATATTGTAATTTATTTTTGAATCTTAAAAGTAATTCAGAAGGTAAAGTTGCAATTTGTTTCTGTAAAATATTACCTGGAAATGAATATAACCTTGGTGGTCATCAAATTTTTGGCTGCCTGGAAATGTGGTGAAAATAAAGTCAATCAGTGGCTGGGAGGGAGCTATCAGGTCACTATCCAAAGTGGCCAATTTGGCTACCAGGGTATACCCATGGCCAAACTTGGACTTGAGATGCTGAGGACTCCCCAGGCACTTGAATTCTCCATTCACCATGATGGCAATACGGGTACACAGTGCGTCACATTCCTCCATGCTGAGAGACGCCAACAGAAATAAAACCATCATGAATCAAACTTTTAAATTATCAGATTAAAATTTAAAAGCTGGTAGTCTACCAAAATAATTTTAATAAAATAAAAATGATTGCTATTTATATCAAATGCCCTATCTAAACGTTTTAGGATTGTACTGTTCCAGTTATATGAATTAAAATTGAAGAAAATATTTCTTGTGATGCTGCACCTATATGAATGAAACACTGATGAAGTTATGCCTGTGTTATGTTGCATTTATAAGCATTAAATACTTGTCAATTCATATGTGACTGCTGTTGTACATATAAAAATTAAACATTGAAGATTTCTGAAGCTGTGGAATTAATTGTTGAGAGCTGTTGCACAAACAAGAATTAAACACTGGTGAATTTATACCTGACTATACATGTGCATTTAAGACTTAGATACTAATTGTGATGGAGTAAATTTGCCTTTCCCTATTTCTAAATTTAACTGTATATAAATTGTTAAACTGTTAAAAGTGACCCAACCTTGGGCACTCCTTATGATGGTATTTTTGTAAGTGTCAGAGTTGGAGTAAAAACTCGAGTTGAGAATATGCTAGAAATTGCTCGTGCAATGTAAACCTTATGATTATTTTTTATTAATTATCCAATGATTAAGATTTACGAGAATGAGACCAGCCAAAAAAATTAAGTGCTATAGAAAATTCTATTGTCTTAATCACTTGAATTTGGTGTGGCAAGAAGTCTGGTCACGAAAGACATCCGTTAGCTTAATGGGACAAAGCAGCCTTTCCGTGTATTATCTGAATCTCCTGGTTTATCGATTATAAAATGCTACGACCTTGATAGACGTCGGAAATATCTACAACAGCATGTATAAGTGTAAGGAATATACTGCATCCGTTGATGTATGGTGACAAAGTATGCTGATTACAGTGAGCAATTTCTGGTACAAGAAGATTAATGGAAATTGCTACACTTGCTGTTCTGCTTGAGGGAGCTATCAGGTTAAGCTATCAGGTTAAGCAAAGGAGCACTCAGGTTAAGCCTCGAGTGAATAACATTGAATCAGTTTTTTACAATGTGAGGAGAGAATCTTGAATTCACAGTATTAACTGAATAATAACTTGTTTGCTTTGTTGCCAAAAAAAGTGTGCAAAAGACTGTTTGTTATTTGTAAACCTTAAACTATTTGATAGCAAAAATTACTCATCCACTCTGGACTGGTTTGGATTACATCAGGAAGTTCCAGCATATTCTTTATCTGAGTTGCTATTTTAATTCTGGTACTTGCAAAAATATCATTATGCGCAGTAACAGAAGGTCATGTCACACTGAAATTTAACAAACTATATAATAATTAAATTTAAAAAATAGGGACAAGCAAATTTACTCTGCCACACATTCATACCGGCATGAAGTATCTATAAGAATAAACACTAATGAATTCATACCAGCATGTTGTACCTAAGAGAATAACACTTAATGCATTCATACCATCTATAAGAATAAATACTAGTGCATTCATATCGGCATGATGTTGTACCTATAAGTATAAACACTACTGCATTCATTCTGGCATGGTGGCATGATGATGCACCTGTAAGAATAAACAAGTATTAATAAATTCTTACCTGTGCAATCTGGCACCTATAGGAATGAAACACTGATGAATTCATATCTGTGTGATGTGTCACCTCTAAAAATGAAACACTAATACAACTGATGAATTTGTACCTGTGTCACAAGTCTGATAAAAATGTCCGACCTGATGACCCACATTGCCTTGTTTACTTCAAATTCGAATATTTGAAACCCTTGGCCCTTTGTTCAAAGCTTCCTTTTTCTAGGTGCTTCTAGAACAGGTCAAGATGTTATGTAACTTTAGGACCATTGTCCAGTTCTCGAACCAACCACATGCTTTGCGAACAGTCACGTGATACGCAATATACCTTTCTATATATGTACCTACACGCTTCCGCTCCCTCACTTCGAGCACACTTTAGCTAATTCCATCAGCTACTCGGGTCGTAGAGGCAGCCGACGCCATAGAGAATCAAGGTACCCTTCGACTTCTCTCAAAGGTATCATTTTATTTAATAGTATTTGCTTATGTATTGTTTAAGTATGTATTTGTGCTATGTATTATATGATTTCCATATACACTTGAGCATGGTTCAGAGAAATAGCTGAAAACCTATATGTTACGGAATATAAATTTATTGTAACCATTTTTCCATTTCTGTACTTTAATTTATATTGTTTTAATTCACTAAGAGCCAGAATGCTGCGCTCGATATGAATTCTTCATGTAATTCAATTATTGCGTGTAATTTTAATTGTAAATTGTGAAGCGCTCTGTCGGTTTGAATTACCTCTTTGTATGAACATTAATTTAACGTTGTATCTATTTTATTGCTTCATACGTCATGACTGTTAAATGGAACACATGTGAGACGATTATATTTTTCTAAATCTAATTGTAAGCGACGCGAAGTCGAAACTCTTTGTTCAGCGCATTTAATTGAGCCATGCCTAAGTAGGGCCTGTTAGGTTGAGAATTATATCCAAACACGTTGCATCCACAGGTCGGCTCATGGTTCATGTTTCACCATGCCTCACCTGCACTAGCTTATTGGTGTAAGCGTGTCGAAATCCACTCTGAGGGCCATGCTGCAAAAATTCCAGTTCCTAGCCACTAACAAAGGGACATCATTCCTTATGCACCACGTGTGTCGTTAAAGGGGGACTGAGGGAACGAACCGGCATGACTGAGTGTTGAGACCAAGGATACAAGAATAGAGCTAAGTGCAAAATCAAGTGTACAGATCTCAAAGGAACACTTTTCTGGCAATTTAGATTGACAAAAATCAGGCATAGGCGCGTAAAGACAGAGTGAAGACTATTCGCGTTGCATTCGATTTATTGTTAATTTGTTTAAACTTTATTAAATCTTATTTTCTTTGTTAATACCTCTTAGTAGTTGATTTCTATGCACAATAGACCAATTAGATTAATTCTTAGATTTGAATGGGGGCGGATGAGCAGAAAGATTGATGACGAGTGCATATTAATTTAGAGGGATTTAACTGTTTTCAAATCTAGCTAAAAGTTCGCAGTTTATTAGTCTGTAAATTTGTCGTCTGAACTACAAGACGCACTTTTAATTAGTCAGATAATAAATTGAGCAACCAGTCTGCGTAGAATATGAGAGGAAGAATTAATTATATTTAAAGTCTTTTAATTATTCTAAGCAGGGTCTTTAAATAAATACTGGAAACGTAACAAGTGGGGGCTCGTCCGGGATTGATATGTATTAAATTGTAAATTGTAACATTTTTATACATAGGGCGCATCATAACCTAGAAACGAACGAACGAACAGAATTGCCAATTGTTCTTTTGATTTTTGTATCACTGATTTTCTTTGCTTTTGTTGTGACATGTGCATGTATTCTTTTGCAGAGTAGCGTGCATGTTAGTTAATGTTGATATATTTAAGCGTAGTTAAATATGTCATGTTAGCTATTGAATGATTTATTTAGTATTGTGTTACTGGGTACTTCATTGTGAGGAGTCGAAGGTTATACCGCCAGCTAGGAGAGTTATCGGTAGTAACAGACTTCGGACTATTATATTTAGGGTGCTAGATATAATGTGTAATGTTGTATGGTAGGAGCCGTGACATTACGAAAGTCTTGGAACAGCGGACACTGTGACAAGCAGGTGAAACGTGTAAAGAGTTAACGCGTAATTTATTTCGGAAGGTGTTCTGAGTAAATTAAATAATTTTTGTAAGGTTGTAGCCTAAAAGTTATTTTCGGGATAAGCGGAGTTATCGCCGACGGTTAAAACACACAATTCACGAGATACATTCTTATTGTAGCCAGCGCGCTAAGACAGTAAAATGGATCGCAAACAGGTTATCGAAGACCTGAAAGAAGCCGGTATCATGATAGGATATCAAGGTGACGAACTGACAAACTACATCAAAACTGAGTTAGCTCTAGAGAAAGAGAGAGCGGAGAAAGCGGAAAAGGAGAAAGAAAAAGCGGACAAAGAAAGGCAAGAGATAGAAAGGGAAGAACGGTTAGCTGCCCGCGAAGCTAAGAAGTTAGAGGCTGAAAGACTAGCTGAAACCGAGGCTAAACGCATCGCAGCGGACACAGAAGCAAAACGCATCGCAGCCAATGCAGACACGGAAGCCAAACGCATCGCCGCAGACGCGGAAATAAAACGGTTAGAATGGGAAGTAAAGAAACTAGAAGTTACCAATCCAAACCGTGACCGCAGAAGCAGTGGTGATTCGCGTTCTAGCGATGGAAATAATCACAGTAGAATTGAAAATATCATTCCAAAGATAAATATGGTCCCATTTGATGAGAACAAAGATCAAATAGACGCGTATTTAAAAACGTTTGAAAAGTTAGCCAGAGCAACAAACATTCCAGCGGAACATTGGGCGATAAATTTATCGGGGTTATTGCAGGGCAGTGCGAAAAACGAGTTCAATAAGCTTAGCGATTCTGAGTCAGATAATTACGACACAGTCAAGGCCGCATTATTGAAACGTTACAAACTCACAGCAGATACATACCGACGTAAGTTTAAACAGGCCACTAAAGCCAGTTCAGAGACGCACGCACAGTACATACGACGCGTAGCTGACTTGTTCCAAAGATGGATAGATCTAGCCGAAACTCCACAGACGTACGCAGGTCTTAGGGATGAAATGGTGAAAGACCATATTCTCGGGTCATACAAATCAGATCTACTGATTCACTTAGCAATAAGGGAAAAATCTACGCTAGAGGAGATAGGCAACGCCGCCGATCGCTTTGATGACGCACATTCTCAATTCTCGAACGCACACGCGAACAACAAGTCTCGACCGAACGAACCGCAGACTCGAAAGGATAAGAAAAATGACGGGAAGGCACCTAGTGAGCGTGACGATAAAACATCTAAACCCGACACTAAAAACAAGTCCGACAAACAGAAAGATAAAAAGAATCTTGCATGTTACACTTGTGGTGATAGTGGCCATTTTTCACGAACATGTCCTGAAAAGAAAACAGCTAAAGTTTACGCAGTAGAAAGTCATACACCTAAAACAGAAAAGTCGAATCGAACACCAGTACAGGCAAACGGTCACGATACAATCGCTTTGCTTGATACAGGGTGTGAGCTAGACGCTATTGTAAATGCATCATTAGTTAACCGTACCGACTACACAGGGGAGACAATCTCTGTCACCTTTGCAAACGGCGAACAAGACATTTTACCAGTAGCTGAAGTCTCGATTGTTTCAGACTTTGTAGAAGGAACAGTCAAAGCGGCAGTTATGGAAAACTCACCGCATGACGTGATCCTTGGTTGCAAGTATGTTTTGCCGTGCAAAAAACAAACTTCAATCGAACCACCACTGGTTAACGCTGTAACCAGAGCAGCGAGTAGTAAAGACAAATCTGTAACTGCACCGATGTCTGCCGCACCAGCCGTAGATAAAGCAACAGTTAGCGAGATTAAAATATTACAAGCTGAGGACGAAACACTAGACAAGTTGCGCAGACAAGCTGTACTTGTTAGTGACGTCAACACTGACGATTCGAATAAGAAAGCGTGCATTATTCTGAAAAAGGGTTTATTGTACCGCTATTCGAAAGTGGGAGACGAATTTCGGAAACAATTAGTCGTTCCACAAACCAAACGAAATGACGTATTACGATTAGGTCATGAGAGTCTTTTTGGTGCACACATGGGTGTACAAAAAACAACTAGTCGTATTACAAGTGAGTTTTATTGGCCGGACATCACTGCCGATATCCGTAGATTCGTGTTAAGTTGCGACACATGCCAGAGAACACAGTCTAAAAATTCAATCAGACCCGCACCGTTAGGAGAGCCTGAACTGATCAGTGAACCCTACAAGCGCGTAGCATTGGATTTGATTGGGCCTATAATACCCACATCAACGAGAGGTAATCGATACGTGCTGACCACTATTGATTACGCAACA
This sequence comes from Sinotaia quadrata, assembly GCA_028829895.1. Taxonomy (NCBI): domain Eukaryota; kingdom Metazoa; phylum Mollusca; class Gastropoda; order Architaenioglossa; family Viviparidae; genus Sinotaia; species Sinotaia quadrata. Next base: position 44,099,065 of record CM054178.1, on the reverse strand, counting down.
AGATTCGCCGACGCAGTACCATTGAAAAATATTGATACTGAAACTGTCGCCGAAGCCCTTTTCGGTCTTTGGAGTCGTGTTGGAATTCCTACGGAAATTTTGACAGATCAGGGGAGTCAATTCATAGGCAACGTAATGAAGGAAGTAAATCGTTTACTTTCCATCAAACATCTTACTTGCACACCATACCACCCCCAGGCAAATGGTCTGATTGAAAAATACAATGGGACATTAAAAACAGCACTTAAAAAGCTCGCCACAGATAAACCGAAAGACTGGGACAGATACATCCCTGCCCTACTATTTGCATATAGGGAGGTGCCACAATCTTCCACCGGGTTTTCACCATTTGAGCTACTTTACGGACGTACTGTACGCGGACCGATGATGATTTTGAAGGCACTTTGGACTGATGAAAAGACAGATGACGAAGTTAAGACAACTTATACATACGTCACTGACTTAAGAAACCGTCTTGAAACTATAGGCAAGATAGCACGGGAAAACTTGACGATAGCTCAGTCTAGACAGGCAGAATATTACAATAAGCACACCAAACCTAGAGAATTTGAAGTTAATGACAAAGTGTTACTGTTGCTTCCTGAAGCACATAACAAACTTCAGATGAAATGGAAGGGGCCCTTTGTAGTTACCGCCAAGCTAGGGGGACTGAACTATAAGGTGCAGACAGGAAAGAGAGAGAAAATCTTTCATGTTAACCTACTCAAAAAGTACATAAGCCGTGAGGATCAAACCACTCAAGCTGATTTTGTCGTAGCGACGATAGTTACAGAAGACGAGGGGGATACTGATTGCGTCACTGGTACTTTACCAAACTGTCCTCTACAGACGGACGAAACTGTCAAAGACGTTAGGGTAAATGAAGCCTTGACAGAAAGACAGAAAAAAGAAGTGAATGAATTGCTTAATGAGTTCTCATCTACTCTGACAGACAAACCAGGGTTGACAGACTTAATAGAATTTTCACTGAAGCTGACTGACAACAAACCGATACGTTTGAAGCCGTATCCGTTGCCACACGCTAAGATAGATGACGTTAGACGTGAGATTAAGACTATGTTAGATCTAGGGGTCATAGAGAAGACTGACAGTGCCTACGGATCACCCATCGTGTTGATTAAAAAACGTGATAACTCGTTCCGTTTTTGCGTAGACTACCGCAAACTCAATCAAGTGACAGAGTTTTGTGCCGAACCTCTCCCTGATCCGGATCTCATCTTCACTAAGCTAGCTAACGCTCATTACTATACCAAAATAGATTTGTCACGCGGTTTTTGGCAAATCAAGGTCAAGGACACTGATCGACACATACTAGCTTTCACTACACCAGTAGGAAACTACACATGGAAAGTTATGCCTTTCGGAGTTTCAAACGCTCCAAGCATTTTTTCTAAAATGATGCGGTCATTGTTAGAACCACTGTACGGACGTGGAGTTGAGAACTTCATGGATGATTTAATTCTAGGCACCCAGACATGGGAGGAGCACTTAACACTCTTACGAGATGTGCTAGCCAGATTAAAACAAGCCAACCTCACTGCCCGCCCTACGAAGTGTGAAATAGCACAATTCTCCTTAGACTTCTTGGGACACAAGTTGAGTCATGGAACTATGTCGCCAAGTGAAGCTAAGATAGCACAACTTAAGGACACTTCACAACCGCTAACAAAAACACAAGTTAGAAGTTTTCTTGGTCTTGCTAACTACTACAGAAAATTCGTACCAGATTTTAGTGCCATTGCATGTCCTCTGACTGACTTGACACGTAAGAATATGCCTACAAAAGTAGTGTGGACTGATGCATGCCAAAACGCTTTTGACACACTGAAATCTAGACTGACTTCAGATTTAGTTGTTAAACTGCCAGATCTGACAAAACCATTCTTGTTAAGGACTGATGCTAGCAACACAGGATTAGGAGCAGTGTTATTACAAGAACACAATGACACCAAACACCCAGTTGCATATGCAAGCCGTAAACTCACAACTACTGAACAGAAATATTCCACCAGTGAAAAGGAATGTCTTGCAATAGTTTGGGCCATAAAAAAGTTCGAAAACTATTTGTACGGAAAAACCTTTGTCATTGAGTGCGATCACCAGCCGTTGGCCTTTCTCGGACAGGCGCAATTTACAAACAGCCGTTTAATGCGTTGGTCTTTGTTTCTGACACAGTATGACGCAAATATTCATTACATCAAAGGGTCTTTGAATGTTGGCGCAGATTACATGAGTCGTGCTTGATGCCATCAAGTGCCGGTACTGATAGAATGTTGTTTAATCAATTAACTGAACCCTACGGATTCCTTCCTGTAAATATGAAATATAGTTGCACACTTTATTTCTAGGAATGTTGAAATTTTTTTTTGTGTAAATTTTTCTTCATTGTGGACTTCTACATTTTATCATACATAATTTGTAGGAGGCATTTTATCTTTGGTAAGATAAACGCCTCAAAAGCAAGGGGGTGTCACAAGTCTGATAAAAATGTCCGACCTGATGACCCACATTGCCTTGTTTACTTCAAATTCGAATATTTGAAACCCTTGGCCCTTTGTTCAAAGCTTCCTTTTTCTAGGTGCTTCTAGAACAGGTCAAGATGTTATGTAACTTTAGGACCATTGTCCAGTTCTCGAACCAACCACATGCTTTGCGAACAGTCACGTGATACGCAATATACCTTTCTATATATGTACCTACACGCTTCCGCTCCCTCACTTCGAGCACACTTTAGCTAATTCCATCAGCTACTCGGGTCGTAGAGGCAGCCGACGCCATAGAGAATCAAGGTACCCTTCGACTTCTCTCAAAGGTATCATTTTATTTAATAGTATTTGCTTATGTATTGTTTAAGTATGTATTTGTGCTATGTATTATATGATTTCCATATACACTTGAGCATGGTTCAGAGAAATAGCTGAAAACCTATATGTTACGGAATATAAATTTATTGTAACCATTTTTCCATTTCTGTACTTTAATTTATATTGTTTTAATTCACTAAGAGCCAGAATGCTGCGCTCGATATGAATTCTTCATGTAATTCAATTATTGCGTGTAATTTTAATTGTAAATTGTGAAGCGCTCTGTCGGTTTGAATTACCTCTTTGTATGAACATTAATTTAACGTTGTATCTATTTTATTGCTTCATACGTCATGACTGTTAAATGGAACACATGTGAGACGATTATATTTTTCTAAATCTAATTGTAAGCGACGCGAAGTCGAAACTCTTTGTTCAGCGCATTTAATTGAGCCATGCCTAAGTAGGGCCTGTTAGGTTGAGAATTATATCCAAACACGTTGCATCCACAGGTCGGCTCATGGTTCATGTTTCACCATGCCTCACCTGCACTAGCTTATTGGTGTAAGCGTGTCGAAATCCACTCTGAGGGCCATGCTGCAAAAATTCCAGTTCCTAGCCACTAACAAAGGGACATCATTCCTTATGCACCACGTGTGTCGTTAAAGGGGGACTGAGGGAACGAACCGGCATGACTGAGTGTTGAGACCAAGGATACAAGAATAGAGCTAAGTGCAAAATCAAGTGTACAGATCTCAAAGGAACACTTTTCTGGCAATTTAGATTGACAAAAATCAGGCATAGGCGCGTAAAGACAGAGTGAAGACTATTCGCGTTGCATTCGATTTATTGTTAATTTGTTTAAACTTTATTAAATCTTATTTTCTTTGTTAATACCTCTTAGTAGTTGATTTCTATGCACAATAGACCAATTAGATTAATTCTTAGATTTGAATGGGGGCGGATGAGCAGAAAGATTGATGACGAGTGCATATTAATTTAGAGGGATTTAACTGTTTTCAAATCTAGCTAAAAGTTCGCAGTTTATTAGTCTGTAAATTTGTCGTCTGAACTACAAGACGCACTTTTAATTAGTCAGATAATAAATTGAGCAACCAGTCTGCGTAGAATATGAGAGGAAGAATTAATTATATTTAAAGTCTTTTAATTATTCTAAGCAGGGTCTTTAAATAAATACTGGAAACGTAACAACCTGTGTGATGTGTTACCTCTAAAAATGAAACACTAATACAACTGATGAATTTGTACCTGTGTGATGTGTTACCTCTAAGAATGAAACACTAATACAACTGATGAATTTGTACCTGTGTGATGTGTCACCTCTAAGAATGAAACACTAATACAACTGATGAATTTGTACCTGTGTGATGTGTTACCTCTAAAAATGAAATAATGATATAAGAATTAAACAATGATGAATTCGCACCTGTGTGATGTCAAGATAAGTGTCTTGCCACTTGCCCGGACCTGTGAGAGGACGTTCCAAAGTTGTCTGCGTGCTGCTGGATCCATGCCAGAAGAAGGCTCATCTAACAGAACCACTGCAGGATTTCCGACAAGGGCTATAGCTGTACTCAGCTTTCGCTTGTTGCCTCCACTGAAATACATTCATTCTTTATCTGATTGTGAAAAATAATTCTACTCTTGAACAAAATGTACAGAATTTTAATATTATAGCATATTATTAGAGTTGTAGCATATTAAAAAATGCTATCAATCAATAAAATGCATAACTACCAAGTCAAAAATTCTTTGGTTTTAATTAAAGAAGCCACATCAGCAATAAGAAAATAAAATGATATTTAAATATTTATCTGGTAAAGTGAGCTGATAATATTGGTATTAAATTTGTAGGCCTGTCAGTATGGATTGTGAGAAAGGACCCTGAAACTGATGAGCAATTTCACCTACAGAACATATAGAATTCTGTCTGTTCAGGTCTTGTGTCCAAAGGTGCTATTCATTTAAAGAGAGTTGTAACAAATACTGTCAAGTACAACTGCACCATAACAAGATCCATCAGTAGTGATCAAAGACAAACAGTAAAAAATATTTATTCAAACTGTCATGCAGAGAAAATTTTTGTACAACACACACACACTCACAAAAATACACAACGTATGCACAAATGCTAACACTATCTAACAGAGAAATATATGCACTGATACATTGCTGCAATTAATCGTAACACAGCATACTTAATTTTAGTGTTTCTCACTCTCACCTGTAATAACTGGTGAGCTTGTCAGCATGTTTATCAAGAAGGAGTATGGACAATAAATTACTAACAACCCTTGGGATGTGATAGGGTGGCACACCCCTGAGCCTGGCATACATTGTCAGGGTTTCACGCCCTGTCATCTGATCAATCAGTGCATCAAACTGTGGACAGTATCCCAAATTAGCTTGCACCTAAAAAGATAAAAATACCAAGTGGTGTATAAAAATAAAATTGTCTGAGGTACCAGTCAAAATGTTCCTATCAAAGACTCTTTTATTCTGCACTAAATAATGTTATCAAAATTTAACATTAATCTGCCACACACTTTTATTCTGCACTAAATAATGTTATAAAAATTTAATATTAATCTCCCAAAGACTTTTATTCCGCATTAAATAATTTAATCAAAAAATTTAACAGTAATCAAGAAAAGTTTTAACTGACAGTTCAACTATTAAAAATATACTATCATACACAAGGCAATCAGAAAATATATGTTGACATACTCGCTTGATGTCTGTTTTGATACTGTATCCCCTAACAATAGCATCACCACTGGATGCCATAACATCCCCAGTCAACATCTTGAAGGTTGTAGTCTTGCCAGCCCCATTCTGTCCCAGCAGCCCAAAGCACTCCTGTTCTGGCACACCTACACATGTGTGGTCAACTGCCACATGTGTACCGTACTGTCTGAACAGATTTTTCAGTACCAGTACATCCTTGGATGCTTTATTGGCCATTACTCGATGTCGCTCTTCCGCAACATCATTGTCTTCACTTGCTAGCTCTTCATACCGTGGCGCAGCAGAGTCTATTAATACAATATATATATATATATATATGAACAAAAAGACCCATCTAAAAGGCCATCCATTTTCTATGTATGCATGGATGGGGAAGGAGTTTGAACTTTACATCTGGTTATGGAGGGAGGGGAAGGAAGTAAAACCAAGCAGCATTTATACAAATGAATTAAACAAATCACACACCAGATGTGCTCTACTACTTCAGCGCTCAGCAGTACTAATAATTAATTATCAGACAGTTTCTATACCTGTTTCATTTTCCAAAATATATTCAAATTTTAATTTATGTTTTAGTAATGTAAAAAAAATGGCTAAATCGACAATGGGATCAATGAAAAGGGTTTTTTTCTTAGGACAATTACATGTATCTCCATATATAATGTATTTAAATTTGGATTGTAAGTGTTTTGTATTATATATAAAGGCAGTCCCCACTTTTTATCATTCCACTCAAAGGTCACTTTAATGAAGGCATTGATTCATTATTTTGTCCATACTCCTATGTTACTTTAACACAATGATTCACACATGTCTATGAACAACATCTTTATAGTAAATTTGGATTTTAAATGTTATGTGCAAACATAATTAAGTAACACTTTGCTTCCAAAGTTACACCAAAGCAATAATAGTCAACTACAAAATCCATCTGTAATATAGTGATTTTATAGCCTACTGCATTTTCACCTGTAATAATGACAAAGTCAAAGGATAACATAAGTGGTGTTTCAGGCAAAAGAACTTGAGACAACCTGTGTGCTTGGAAATTAAATCTCAAACAATAACACTGTGTGTGTGTGCACATGCGCTGAGACAGGCCATAAGCATAAGCTGCCTGATACTACTGTGGCCAGCATAAAGAAGGATAAAACCAGAATTCTATTTTGGCCAAAATAATTAATGGTAAAACCAAGATTTTACTGTGACTAGCATAATGAAGCATAAAGCCAATTTCTACTGCAGTCAGCCTAATGAATGGTAAAACCAAGATTTTACTGTGACTAGCATAATGAAGCATAAAGCCAAGTTTCTACTGCAGTCAGCCTAATGAAGGATACAGACAGGATTCAAAGCCAAGATTCTAGATGTTGTGAAAAGTGCAGCATCAATGTAATAAACAGTTATACAGAAACATGGTGGGCTTATCAATCACATGGTAAAACTTCAATATGCTGCATACCCTAAAGGTTTGCAGCAAAGCATAATGATGATATTAAAGAAAAAATTGATGTATCCCTGGATGAATTATTGTCTTTGGAAAACAGTGATCCACTTTATCAATCTACTTTTGTCATGGTTTGTATGAACATAACCCAATGAACAGTGGGGACTGCCTGTCATATATTTCTGATAAAAGAAATTTATTAATTATTTTTTACCTTCAAAATTATAGTTTGTAGCATTCAAAACAGGCAGTGGAGCAAAGTCAGACTTGTTTCCTTTGATAAAATAAGAAAGTTTCTGTGGTACTTGGTACTCAATCATGAGAGTAAGGGCAAAATAGAAAAATCCTTGTATATACATGAACAGCAGGTTGCGGCCAATACCAGGATAGTTCCATGCAAGGTAATTGCTGTCATAGGGCATGCACACATTTCCACAATCATCTGTTGAATGTTAAACCATAATTAGACTGCAATTTATAAATAAGAACAATTCTATCAATGTGTGTTCTTGCACTGATTAGTGTCAAATTTCATTTAAAACACATGCAAGCAAAATGTAATAATGATGACAAGAGAGTAATGTATAAGTTTTAATACCAGAATAAAACTATAGCATTTGTTGAAAATACAGATAAAAAATTGAAACAATATATGATACTCTGTTAAAAGCTTGGCTGAATTAAAACAGAAAGATATCTTAAATACCATGATGGTATTTCATGATACTTGAAATCACTGATGAATAGTTTATATATATGTATATATAGATATATAGCTCATTCTCTGGCAGGTGTACCATTTTATTACATGAAGTGCAAAAAATAAAGCAGATTAAATCTAATTATTTTACATGTTAAAATCTACAACAGGGCCTAATGCTCACATAAAAACATAAGAAAAGATAAAAATTATTCAAATGTCAATGTTATAGGACTTTGAAATACGTATAAAGTATATGTTTCTGCTGAAAAATTACAAAGTAAGGTTGAGACGTATTTTACCAGAAAAAATATTTGAAAATAAGCAATATAATTATTTCATTACATGAATACATTTTCTTCATTAACCTAAATTATTAACTCAATCTGGAAACATATTTATTTAAAATGGGGTAAAAAACAATAACTTCATAACATGGAAACCTTATTCATCTCCAAGTTACAACATTATCAACCATCATGAAATAAGCTCTATTTTTTCTCACCTAAACATAAAACTGGCTAAGTTATTATGCTACAAAGACAATGTTAAGTAATAAGCAAAGTATCTATTTAAATATAATGTTTTTTAACAAATATAATAAGACTAAATGTGATATATCTATTCTTGAATGTAATTCACAAGTTTTTCTACCCTTACTTAATTACTAGCTCAGGTTTTAAACATACACAGCTATGTGAAACTTTAAATGCAAAAGAAACCACATGGATATGTACATAAATATGTAAGCTATTTATGATTTTAATCAATTTAATCAAAATATATCGAGATTATCATTAGTCCTAGCTGTTTTGAAATTTTGATGATTCCAACAAATTTCCCACCTTTACTGTTGCAATGCAACAATGTGATCTTAATGGAAACAAAAGTTATTTTTCTTATTTGACTCATCATACCACACACACACACTGGCACCTCCTTGAAGCATGCATGCTCTAGTGCCAAACTTGATAAGGGACACAGTCCAATACAGCTGACCACTTGTGTTTAGGTTGGATCTAAGTGGTTCCACAACATACTGATGTAGCATCTTGCCTTCTGAGGTGTCCTCATGGCATAGTATGACCCTCCGCCAATTCGGCTGCATAGATGTCATTGATCCTCCCATGGAATAGGTCTGGAATCAAGACCGCTGGCTGTCTTCAGGTGAAAAGGGTCCTATACGACTGCTTTGCCTTGACTGTAATGGTTTGAACTCTTGTTCCCATTAAAGACATCTTGTCCAAGCAAACTCCACTGTCCTTCAGAGTCACCCCGTTACTTCCAACATAACTCATAGGACACTCGAAAGATAGCAATAAAGAGATGACCACAGAAAATAAGTCTGAATTCTTCACTGCTTCATGTTTCTACACTCCCTTTCATTCATGTTCAAGTTTATTTCTAAAAACTCTAAGAGTCTCGCGAAAAACTAATTTTGTAGCTGACCATTCTACATGACCTCTTCTAACACCTCTCAATGTATGAAATTTACATAATTGTTCATTTTACTTGCTCCCTAAGTTGTTCTGCACATGAAGAATCTCTTGCATTTTCTATCAACCACTAATTATTCACTGTTTGAGCATTTCTGCATGTGAAAAATATCACATTTCCTATCAACCTCAGGCACTATCTAATTACTCTCAGTGCACTTTCAATTTACAAATAACACCTGGCAAAATGTACCAACTGAACTTATACAAGTGTTTCCAAAAATAACAATTCTTCTCAAACACTATTTCACTAAAAACTGACAATTGTGAAATAAGTGGGAATAAAATTTGTACCCACATGCATACATTTGAAACTTATGAACATAATTTTATATGCATAATTAATAAAGTAGATTTATTAATAACAATCTCAATGCAGCTTTTAAATTATAAGCTACTTTAAAGAAATGAAGTGATGGTTTGTTAATTATGTATACAAATTGCGCTTTCATTCAACACTTAAATAAAAAAGACTTATCCTACTCTCTCTGGTGTGATACAAAAATATGAAACTACGCATGCTCGTGACCCAGTAAAGTCAAAGATAAAGGTTATGCACTGTTAAAAATAAAAAAATTAATTCTTTTGGCGAGGTTACTCCCCTTACCTGTGACAAGAGTGCTACGTACACCATCACCATGCTTGAAATAAGTTAAATATGTGTGCATTAATTCCTTCATCTTTCTTTCTTTTTAAATCAGACAGAAAAGCAGGCAAACACTTTGCACTGTTTAAGTAATATCTAGTATTAGGTTAAATTTGATTTTTTAAAAAAAAATGAAAGAAAGTGAAAAATTTTCCAAGACAGCTTATAATTAGACACTCAATAAAAGATACTTTACAGTTATATACAGAATAATCCAGCACTCTCAAAAGATACCTTAGAGAATTATATACAGAGTAATCAAGCACTCTATATACAAAGTAATCCAACACTCAATTAAAGATACAAATTTATATATAGCTGTGCATTTACCTGGGCAGCATGGATGGATGATGTTTGCATCTTTAAAAATTGGACACAATACGCCAGGCGTTATGTTTACAGTTGCAAAGCTCTTATCACAAAAGTCTTTGTCCAGCTTGTTGATGTAAAAATTTGAAAATCCCATTCCTAATGCGTAGTGTGGGAATATGGCCATGAACAACCAATCCAGTATATCAGCTACGTCCACCACATCCAGGGTTGGGATACGCATGATAAAAACAGTTAACATTGTGAAGAGACCTACAGAAAATGAAAAAAGAGAGAAACGTTCATGTCAGTCAAAATAAATGTGTTCCTAAAACTAAACTAATAAATAATTCCTGGTTCCCAACAGCCTAAACCACCAGTACCTCCACAACAAGGCAAAGGCATGGAGACAACAATAGAAAAATACTAGAGATAGCTCTGCTACTATAAACATAAGTTGGCAAGCCTCCCACCAACTGGCTTCTTATGTCCATATGGGTGAAAATGAGGGCGCAACAATAGCACCACACCAGACTCAAAAGCCAGTGAAAGAGTCCAGGCATGCTAACACTGGTCCTTAGTAATAGTAATAATATAATAATAAAACAGGCCACAATCCTTAACATTGGACTCAAAGCAGCTATGAAGCCTTGACCAGACATACCTCAATTTTATTATCTTATCTATTCACCAGAACCTTTGCACACTTTTTCCCTCATAAGCTCTCCCTTGGCTGACTGATTATCTATGGAATTGATGAAATTTGGAATGGGTGTTATGCAGAACTCAAACAAGCATTCAATGTACACGACTTTTAACCCTTTAGCTTCTAAAAAACTTGGAATTTTCCAAGAACGTTTATCACTACCAGTTCAAAATGAGGAAAGACAAATTAGAAATTGGGGAGAATATCTCTTTTGAGGAGAGAGGGAACTTTATCTTTTATCCAAAGATGTCCAATTTTATGCAAAAATAATTTGAAAAACAGCAAGTTCCAGACTAAAACTCAATCTGATTAGAATAGCCAAAGGTACAGACCTTAAAATTACATCAGTCTTATGAAGGACCAAAGACAGTGCATTTGTTCAACTTTAATTTCACAAGGAGAATATCAATTATTCAAGAGAAGAATAGCTTCAGAATCTAACTTGAAAACCATATTAACACACTTGAGATTTCTGCCAGTATGATAAGGGTACACACCTGAGATTATTGCCAGTATGATAAGGGTACACACCTGAGATTATTGCCAGTATGATAAGGACGACAAAGCCAGTAGCTGGAGTGTTGAAGTGAAACTGCAGGATGTACATAAATGGCAGAACTGCAAATCCAAAGGTCAAGAGCACCCACAGTACCAGCCCCAAGTTACTGCCATCTGTATATGCTTCCACCTGTAACAAACAAAATCAGCAAAATATTGTAAAAAATAAGATGACACCAATAGGCCAAAACTCACTGGAGTGAACTATCACAAAATTACTGATTATTAAGGAAATAGAAAATTACAATTATGAAGTAGCAAAGAAAATCTTAATGATTGCAGCAGTTGTTACTTTAAAAAAAATGATGAGAGAAAAATTTGAACCAACATTAAGCTGCTACATGTTTAAATACATATTTTCAGGTTATTTTGAGTTACACTGTATAACAAAATGAAAGGTAGCTTTATTATTTATTATCACATGGAAACACAACTACCACCACCAACCCATCAACAAAAAAACAAAATAATACAAAATATATCAATGCAAACATACCTGGAAAGCTGCAAAAACTATGAGCAAAACGAGACAAGGTATAATGTAGTTGATCATGTCCCATGCGAATGATGCCAACCAGAAGGCAAATGGCCCCACACCACTGACTACCTGCAGGTGCTTTGCCCCTGACTGTCGCTCTTTTATCAAGAAGTAAGAAAAAGAGGAGGTAAGAAATGCCATGCCAAAAAGCATACTGAAGCCAATGCTAAATCCAAGCATCAGAGTGGTCAGCATATCATCCTGTGCTGCTGCTAAGTCATCTTTAGGCATGGGATGGTTTATAGTTGTGATGGTAATCTGGTTCCCAGCCACCTAAAATATATAAGCAGTTTATGAGGTCATGCAAGAAATCATTTCAAATATCTTCAGCAATAAAATCCCCCCCCCCCCCCCTCCCAAATCTTGAATGCTATCTGTCAAATACTGGTAGTTTAAACAGATATGTGTTCTGTATATTCAGTTGCCTTGAAAATTATTACTGAGAAATTATGAATTTAAATATAAAAAGTTATTTTTTTCTCTATAAATTTTATATTACTAATATCTCTATAAATTAAACGTTCTCGCATACAATTTTAAGGACAAACTTAACATGTGTTATAAAAAATATATCATTAGAGATAAATATGTATAAATACATGAAAATGTGTGTGTGTGTGTGTGTGTGTGTGTGTGTGTGTGTGTGTGTGTGTGTGTGTGCATTTTGAACAAACTTTGAATATGCTTGTTAAGGTAAATACTGCAACCAAAAATAATTTTGTAACTAACTTGAAATAATGTAAACAATTGCATCATTAGGAAGGAAATACCCATCTGTTATTGGCTAGGTACTTTATGTGATCTGCCTAAGCTAATGACAAGCAAAGCATTTCAAAGATGGCAGCTGCAAGCAGTGATCGTAAGATGAAAAAACTTGTTGATGCCCTTACTCAGCCTGAACAGGCAATATTTTAGATGGAAATAACACTGATGGTGTAGGCAGCCTGCTTTTTGATTATTTTGGATTATCTGGACAGAATGATGTCTATTTTGATGAAAGTGATAGTGATGATGCAGATACGCATGTGGTTTCACTTATCGGTGAAGCCCAAGCCCATAGCAACATAAACACAGATTCTTATGAATCTGATTTTGATTAACCTCTTTTTATACTCTTTATAAATATAATTATTTTCACTCAGTAAGTACTCTTTTAGTATAAACATTTAAGGCTTTGCCGTTTTATAGAAATAAGGGCAGTGTAGGCTCAAGTTAAGTACTCTTTTAAATATTTAAGTCTAAACTTCCTGACATTAAAAAAAACATAATAATTTCTCAGACACATTATTGTAGCAAAAATGACCAGAAGACAATGCTCTAAGAAATAAAACTTACCTGGCGTGCAACTGCATTCATAAGATAGGCAAGAGCAGTAGGCATGGCATGATATGGCTGGCCACTGTACCAAGATGTAGCCACGAGTCCCTTGTCTCCACTATTAGGCTCAAAGTTAGCACCAATGACAACCTTTTTGTTGTAGGTGTAAAGTCCTATCTCATGAGCTTGTGTTAGATAGAACTGATTAATATCTTTGTACTGGCTGCGATTAATTTGCTGTATGGTATTATCTCCATGAAAGAGTGCAGAATAATTACTTCCGAGAGACTGAGAGATGAAATTGGGATTCAGGCCTGAACTGTATGCAGAGATGGAACCATCAAACATTGATAAATCCAGAGTCAGTGGTTGAGCATTGGAGTCTTTAGGCTGCACCTGCATGGAATATTTCATCAAAAATTTCAAACCACTTTATGGTGTTTTATTTGGGGGGTTGGGTTGAAAATGTAAACAAAATCAACACATTAATCCAAGAATTTTGGTCAAAACCCAGAGGCAATAATCATACAAAGAAAAATAATCTTTTAAAACATAAACATGCATAAACAAAGAAGAAGGATTTAAAGTGCATTTGCAAAAAACATAGTTTTATATAATAATTATGTTTTAACACTCCTCTTTAAAAAAGTGGTAATGTGGAAAACAAGCCACATCATGTTCTGCTCACCTTATCTACAGTCAGTGCAGCAATAGTGAAGATGACTGGAAGTGCAAGCTGTACAGTAGAGATGACACGATTACGAAAAGTGTGAATGGCTTTTTTGACAAACATGCCATAAAAACGAGACACATCCAGGTCGAATGAAAACAAGCGCTCAAAATCTTTGTTGAATCCTGAAATTCATAAATCCTTATTCAATGCATACTATATTTGTATGCTAAAGAAATATTCTGATTTTGAGATTCTTTCACTAAAAAGTGTACCTGGTATGTGATGACAGTAATCTGAGGGACATTTCAGAATTAATTAAATAAGTAGTACTTAAATTATTGCACCTTAAAAGGCTGCCATAAATCTACTCAGATGATGCTTTAAGTATGCAACATTTGTGAAACTTAATGCATGTGACATTTGTGAGACTTAATGCATGTGACATTTGTGAGACTTAATGCATGTGACATTTGTGAGACTTATTGCATGTGACATTTGTGAGACTTATTGCATGTGACATTTGTGAGACTTAATGCATGTGACATTCGTGAGACTTAATGCATGTGACATTTGTGAGACTTAATGCATGTGACATTCGTGAGACTTAATGGATGTGACATTTGTGAGATTTAATGCATGTGACATTCACAAGACTTAATGCATGTGACATTAATGAGATTTACTGCATGTGACATTCATGAGACATTATCATACAATTATCCAGAGATAGTGATAGGAGCAAAAAATTATGTCAGAAAGGTTAACTATTCATCACAGGCAGCAATGAAACAAATTTTAAGAACATATGCTTGTTTGGGGAATAGACAGCATAATCCAGTTACTTAAAATAACCACTTAAACTGCTGCAACAGACAAATCCACCACATATGCACACTCATCAACATTTTAATCTAAGTTTGCCATCTTAATGAGAAGCTCAAATACCATTACTGAAATAATACATAATGAAGTGTTTAGTAGTAATAGACAAAAACAGATACCATTTCTGAAATAATACACAACGAAGCGTTTAGTAGTAATAGACAAAGACAAATACCATTAGTGAAATAATACATAATGAAGTGTTTAGTAGTAATAGACAAAGACAGATTCAAAGCAAAAAAGCTATATCTAACTTGTAAATGGTTATCCCCCTTACCAAGTACGTCCAGTCCTTGCATGTTGACACTGATTGATGATGCCTTCCCCACACTTCCATTGATAAGTGCAGAATTTTCATCTGATTGAGATGTTTCCATCAAGGACTCACTGCTTGAAGTGTAGTTACAGTTGGTGAAACCATCAGACACAGGAATAGGAGTGTAAACACAATTTTCTGGCATCTCATCTCTTAACTGTGCAGATGCAGGCTTGTCAAAGAGCTCATCCGAGGAACCACTAGCACCCACCCTGTCAAGAAGAAACAGACCTTCCAAACTCATCTGATAGCTAAAGAACATTTTCAATCTCACAATTACCAGTGAGAAAAACAAGACCTAAACTTATTTGACAAAAACAAAAACTGATCTTACTTGAGAAAAACCTCCTCCATGGTAGTAGCTGTCACCCCAAAACTAGTGATTCCAAGCTCACTGCAGTTTTTCTCGATCATGCTGAACAGCTCTGAGAACTTGGGTGCCTGGTCTTGTGGTAGCAGGAAAGACAACTCCGCACCCACCTCACCTTCCAAATAGGCACTGTCAACTACCCGATTTACTGTTTTTGTGATAGCATCCACATTGCAGCCAGGTGCTTTTACCATTACAAGATGATACCCAGCACCTGAAATAAATGATAACATTTACAATAATGTGAAGCAAACATTCAAGTACTGCTTTTTAAAAGTGAACCAATTCCAATTAAATACTATTATTTTAAGGATATCACTTTCGCTGTTTTGGGAGTTTTATTGTAAAATTATTATTTCTTTGTTCTACTTTCTCCTTTTTATCCTCTTCCAATAATAATAACAAAAATAAATATTTTAAAACATCCCAAAAGGTGACTATTTTCTTAATCTTGATACCTACAGAGAGAAAATTTGATTACCATAAAAGTGAAAAGAAATATACATTATCGAAATCCCATTTTTTCTGAAAGGGTTCTAATGAGGGGGAAAATAATTTACCATAAAGTTTCTTGAGAAACATGGAAGTTCCACAGCACTTGACCACACCTTCAGCCATGATTGCAATGCGGTCACCCAGGAGATCAGCCTCGTCCATGAAATGAGTGGACAGCAGCATGGTGCGACCAGCGCGGTGCCGCTGCAGCACATCCCAAGTCTGGCGTCGGGCCGCAGGATCCATGCCAGATGTTGGCTCATCTAGAATCACAATCTGGAATAATGAAAATAAAATAAAAATTCTCCACTAATTTGATGGTCTTATTTGGCAAAGAAGATGTCTGAAATAGGAATCTGGAACATGCTGCAAATCAGTGTCAAGGTCGTAATCTTACAATGTCTTTAGCAGCAGGATCAGTCTCCATATATAATATGAATGGACTGCATGGCCAGACAATGGCAGGTATATTAAGATACCAACTAATGAGGGTGTTCTGTGAAAGCAATTGTAATACAATACAAATTAATGTATTTGGTAAATAATACACACTTAAAACAAATATGACAGTATATGTAGGATATAAAAAGTAATTTAGATAATCTGCCTAAAATTTAATGTATTCTTTTTTTCTGCATTAAATTGAACTGCAATGAATTTGTTTGCAGGTGGTGAAGCTCCTCAGCAAAAATTTTTAAGTTTGAGCATAGTATCTAAATTTTAAAAAATATAAAAACATTATTTGTTGTACACTTCAAACTATCGACTGGGACAGATAATCAAACTTAAAGGAAAAAAATCATCAATCAAGAGAAACAGTGACAGAGAGCAAATAAAAAGTGAATGAAGGAGAGGGACAGAGAGTGAATGAGAATGAAGCAAACAAAGACCAAGAGGACTAAAGAAAGCAGCAAAAATTTCACAAATTAAAACATTCAATTTTGATCATACCTTGGAGCCCCCAATGAGTGCTATTCCAACGCTGAGTTTGCGTTTCTGACCACCTGACAGTGTTTTGGAAAATTCCTTTCGCTTTAACTCTAGTCCAACTTCTTTTGCCATGTCTGCAACCATTGATGGGATCTCATTCTTTTGACATCCTTTAAGCTGCGTATTGTCAGGGAAATACTTAATTTTATTAATGTTAAAGACCTCTTCTTAGGCTCTCTGACTTTAATCCAGTGTACATGAATAGACAATAAAGCAATTTCCATTAAAACCAAATGTATACTAGCAAAAATAGCTTTAGATCGTTTATCTTTTTTTATTATTATTATCAAGTCAAGCACTATGTGTTATTTCCTGAAATGCACTTTCAATTGCACTATAGAATGTATTCTGTTAACATGTAGTTATCACAGAGCACAAACAAGTTTTGTTGTGAAATGATTATATTAAACGGAAAATGGAATTTCAGGAACAAATATATGCATGATTAGATGCAATTACAAGTGAAAAATGTGAAATGAGATTGCCTATTTAGCCAATAAAAGTAAAAAAATTGTGACGAATAAAACATAATTTTTATTCAGAATTATTGTCCAACAATTTATAACTTTTTTTCTATTATACATAATCTGCATCACTTTGAACACAACACTTAATAAATAAACTAACAAACTAACATTTTCTCTTTAAATAACAGCAAATAATTTTTACATGAATATCATGATTTCACTCCTGCGCATGAAAACATGACGACACTATGACACTATGAGTTAAACTTGTATCCCAGGAATTTTTTTATCTTTAGCAAAAGACTCATGATAATATAAACAACTCATGACATAAATAAGTAGTAAATTCTTTCACCTTGGCAAAGAAAGTAAGATGTTCATCGACAGTAAGATTATCAAAAAGAACGTTGTGTTGTGGACAAAGTCCCAGGTTGTTTCTCACATTACTGATGTCAGTACGGATGTCAAATCCATTAACATATGCAGTGCCAGATGTAGGGGGGATAAATCCTGATTTGAAATAAAGAAAATACTGAAACAGTTTTTATTTCAGTATAAAATATTTCATTCTTTCTTTGCTTGTTTGAAAGATACAAAATACTAATGTATAAAAGCAGATGTGATTCTAATAAAATGCTTACCCCAAAAAACATGTTAGATGGTTAATTTGTTTCTCCAAAGTCCTCATACTGTTATTATACTGCACAAGAGTCAACAAGTAATGGCATTCTGTGGCCATTTTCTGGGCAAGATAATAGCTTATAATAGCAGGCTTATATTCAGTAATTATAATGAATAATATTATAGTGTATAAAAATGTAGACTTTAACATAACAAACCAGTGAGCATTGACATTGTAGTTGTCTTCCCTGCCCCATTATGTCCCAGTAAGACAGAGATCTGTCCCTCATACATTGTCAAAGTAGAGTCCTCAACTGCAATTTTACTTTTCTCAAACACCTGTTCAGGAATGGAAACAAGTTATAACTTTGATGGAAAAAAAATCATGTGAATATGCATAGTAAACTTAACAGCAGATATGAAAAAATATACAATAACAACAAATCCTTTAAAAGACATTTAAAAGGTGTGTAACTTCTAAAACTTATATTGGAAGAAAAAAATACTTTAATTTTTTTAAGTTCTGTGAGATTTTAGGGGAAAATAATAAATATATTCATTATTAAAATTGTTCTTATTATTATCATATTTAACTTTTTCTTGTTTAGAGGAAAGAATGCAAAAAGTGCCAAGAATTATAGGAGAAGGATAAAGATATAAATATTAAAAAAATGTTCAGAACCACAACTTGACTAAAAGGTCCTTTTCATAGCAGCACAAGGAAAAAGAAAAAGAAAAATGAAGAAAAAGAAGAAGAATATTATAGATTGCATAAGGAATAAGTAAAAGAATAAAGTAAATTATATCATCACCTTTCTAAGGTGCACCATTTTTATTCCCACAGGCAGGCCAATTGGATCACGCTCAAAATGACTGTCATCAATATTGTACCCTGAATGATCAGCAGATAAATCTTTATGTTTCTTTCCCCCACACCAATAGGAAACCTACAAAGAAGCAGAAAACAGCTATTCAAAAAATAAAGTAAAATATGTTTTCATTAAATATTTGTCAGATGTGTACAGAGTCTTAGGAATATGGTATGCACTATATAATACAAGCTCACAGTGCCAAAAGGCTTCAAGTAAACCCTTTGCAAGAGATTTTAAATGGACACTCTTCACTGACCTATCAACCCTTGTCATGCAGAAAACAGGGTACTTAGGGAAAGCTTCAAAATAGTGGGGAGGTAAGGAGGACTTTTGTGTATGTGCCAACATACTATTTTACTTAAAAAGTAAAAAGTAAAATAAAGTTTTCATGAATACATATGAGATGGACATGCTTTAGGATTGGGGTTCTACATATATCAGCTAAAACCAAGAGTATGCAAACACAGAAAGATAAAAAATAAAGAGCTTTACCAGTAGTATTTCACGAGTGATATTCCCTTAGTACCCTAGAAGTGAGAAAAGCGTTGAAAATCAGTGAGATCAGACAGATCTCTGAATATACTCATAAGGTAAGTTTTGAGAGAAAAATCCTCCTTTCCCATCATCCACAAGAATGTTATAGGCGAATAACAAATAGGAGGTGGGTGTATTTCACTGGCAAGAAGTAAATTTCTTATACACATGGTACAGACAAGCAAAATGTTAGGGAATAAAACTTTCTACTCTGAGAAAATAATGCCAGATTGGGCTACTATACTGCATTCATAGAAAGATTTGAGATCAAAGCAGACATGTCTCACTGAGAATACACTGAAAGATCTGAGGCCAAAACAGACAAATCTCACTGAGAGAATAAATTGAAAGATCTGAGGCGAAAGCAAACATGTCTCTCACTGAGAGAATAATACACTGAAAGATCTGAGGCACTAAAGCAGATGTCTCTCTGAGAGAATAATACACTGAAAGATCTGAGGCACTAAAGCAGATGTCTCACTGAGAGAATACATTGAAAGATCTGAGGCTAAAGCAGACATGTCTCACTGAGAGAATACACTAAAGATCTGAGGCCAAAGCTGACATGTCTCACTGAGAGAAAACAAAGAAATGAACAAGTATTCATGAATCATGCAAAGCCTTTCACTTCTGCACCAGTAACAAAGCATGAGTAATACTCCTGAGTGCAGCCATATTTATACCAATAATAGTCAATCATGACACTATGAAGTCAATACTGGTTTAAAAAAAACAAAAAAACATCAACTTGTTAACAGACAAAGAAAATCTTATTGCAAGTGGATAAGAAACAAAAGAACACTAACATACAAACCCAGAAGAAAAAATTGATGCTCTTTACAAATAAATAGTGCAAAAGTGAACAGCATTGTTCAAGCAACACATAAATATACTCTGGTGAGAATGGTTCAAGGAGAACTTACTGTTTAAAAAGAGGTTGATAACTAAGGGTTACAAGGGTTCCTTGGTGCTGAGTGCAAACAAATCTGGTGGTATGATGGAGTAACAGAAAACAAAAATACATATATATACATACAGATTTCCCCCTAGAGTTTATTTTACTTTTTAAAAAAAATCACTATTCACTAATAAACTGATAACCACATAAATACAATCCTAGATTAAAAAATATTTCAAATAAAATTATTGTACATTTTGAAGGCAGATTTTATAAATACATTAAATTAAAACCTGAACAAAAGCAATAAAACAGACAATCTACAGAATATACTGTCAAACAATACAGTTAGCATTACAACTAAATATCTAATGCTGTTTCTCCCTCTCGCTCATAATAAACAATCAAGCCTGTAAAAAATGTGTGCATACAAGCATTTAGGAAACCTAAAAAAATAAAAAAATAAAATAATGGTTAGATGTTTATCATATTAATAATGTGCTTGAGTCGCATTCCAAAATAACAAAACACTAGTAGAAAGGACATATATAAGACTTCTTGGTTCTGTGGAAAAAATGAGAGAAAAAAGAGGGTACACAGACACCACTAATTCAGTAATTGTCATACAGATGATGTAGATAAATTATGCACAGTCTTTATCTGACCTGAATTTTTAAACAGATTTACCTGGAATGGGAAGTACCAGGGTCGTGGGACGCCATAGGTTCCAGGATGAATGTTGTCAATGTACCAAGTGAGGATTAAGAAAATGGCAGAATCTAACACCAGCATTACCATGGAATGCAGGAGAGAAAAGTTGTCATCTATGCTGGCAGGTTTGGTAAAACTGTTCCACTGTGCCCCATTACCTGTAAGCATCAGTCAGGTGTGGAGTAACATAACAGACTTGTGTCACTTTCATCCGTCAGATATAAAAGTACAGATTTTACATCACTATCAGTGATCAGGCATACAGACCTGACATCACGTTCATCAATCAGGATTCAGATAATAGTACAGAATTTACATCACTTTCATCAATCAGGTATGAAATGAGTGTACAGACCTTACATTACTTTTGTATTGCAGTTTTTCTTTTCCTATTTCATCTTATCCCTGAAAGTGTGTAGCAATATTTATGCAAATCTAATTGCATAGTGAGTATAATAAAATTTCAACTGGAAAAAAATTTAGAGTGTAGGAAAAAGAACTTAGACAAGGGGGTAAAAAAAGTTTAGAATAGAAAAAAGAAGTTGAAATGAAAGAAAAAGATGTTAGATAAGAAAAAAGAAGGTAGATGAAAGAAGAAAAGATTAGACAAGGGAGAAGAAAGTGGGTAGTCTGGAAAGATGTAAGGATTGGCATCCTTTAAAAGGCAAATCACTTCCTGTCTGGAAATTTATATCTCCTTCTATTTATTTATTCTTCAGGCAAGTATCACAGTTATTGCAGTGAGTGAAAATTCATTGTTAATAGTTTGCTGAGAGGTAAAATATTTTGTTGCAACCAACACCCCTTTGTCACCTCCTGTAGCGAGAGCTACAAATATATTAGCATCAGCCAAGACCTGACAGATGGATACAGAGTTATGTATACATGGGAAAGGGTGTGTGAGAGAATCATGTGCTCACTCAGCTTCTGTGTGAGAGTACATTCCAAATTGGCACCAGGTAAATGGATGTATCATGAAAAAATGTGAATGAGAAATTATTGAGATGCATGGGCAAGTAATTGCTGAAACTGAAATCATGAAAAGGGGAGCGAGTAATTATTGAATTTCAGAGAATAGGGGTGGAATCAGACTATACAAGTCTAGCTAAAACTTAAGTTTAGCAATGATGAACCTAGAAGTGATCTAGAGTCTGGTATGAATACACTGGCTTTACAATAATGTTTTATTAATTGAAATGTTCAGAGATTATGCTATTTTTTAATTATAATTATTTATATATATATATATATATATATATGAACGCTAATGTATGTATCTTTTACAGAGATGCATTGTGTGACATTAGAGAATAGCCTACCAGTAAATTTACAATGATGTAATTTGTAGAGCACCATGTTTTCCTTTGTAAATTGTGAAACTCTAATTCTGAGAATAATGTATTTATTTATTCATGCATGTAAATGAATAGTAAAGTGGAATAGTAAAGTACTGTGAGAATAGTAAAGTACTGTGAGTTATAATGATGAATTATGTGTAAAGTTGATATGATTGTTGTCTTTGTATGACAACTGATGGTGTTAAATGATATAATAATCTATAATAAGGGAGGATTCTCTTGACTATAAAGTTGGCTGATAATATGCTAATGCTTGTTTGATTTGATGCAACAAAAATATAGAAGTTATAATGAAATTATCATGATTTTGGAGCAGTGATTTTTGTAAGAACTGTGTTATAGCTCTCACTACTGCCATAAAGCATTTAAATCTCAGATGATAAAGTTTGATTATAAAAAAATGTTATCTTTCTATCTAACTGGATTTTGGTTTAGAATTCAGATTCTTGGTTCAGGAGTAGAGTCATGACTACAAAGCCAGAGGCTGAAAGGGGACAACCCAAAACCATCATGCCAGAAAAACAACGATTCAGAATCAATTCAGGGTATGACATCATCACCAGTCTATCATCACTGATGATTTCAGAGGAGACAGAGAGAAAAGATCAGGGCTACTAAAGTGAACTCTGTTTACAAAGCAAACTGTACCGTGGGTGTGGGAATAGAGTGATGGTTGCTTTTAACCCATTGTAACTTGTAATTTTTATTTGTTATATTTACCATTAAATTATTGCTATCTTTCTCCATACCTTAATTAATTCTCTGAATGACCATTAATTGATATCAGCTAGAGTGAGCCCTGTATTAGATGAACAAATGCCACATGCAATATTATCTAGTCTGCTCATCATTTTGTTGTTGAATAATTTTCATGCTAGATTATTGCAACAGGAGTTAGCATAGCAATAGAAGGAGTAGGCTAGACCACATAGGGCATATTATGATGTTGAACTTCTAAATTAAAAATCTTAATAATTAATACTATAACAGGGTTGTATATAAACCCATCATATAACAAAGGAAACAGATCAGACAAGAAAATAAGCAGGTGGGCTGGACGAAGAAAAGATTAGACAAGAGAAAAAGGTGGGTAGGCTGGAAGAAAAGAGCGAAAGGGAGAGTTGGAAGCTCTGGTACAATACAGCAGATCAGTTTATCAGTTTGTAATGAATGGTGATAGTCCATTTTAAACAGACATCCATTCAACATTTCATCAATCTCATAGAATCTTGAAAAATAAATGCCTACAAGAGCTCCCACTGCAAATTCATTGCATAAAACTTAAAAAAAAAATATATAAAATATCAGCAGATGATAACCATATATTTAGATATTTGATCTTGATAGTTTAAGAGGCGTTAATAATACCATTTTCAATATTAGAACTATAACATTAATAATGGAACTCACTTTTGTATTCATTCCAGTTAAAACCATGCAGTAACACCTTAAAATGTATAGGAGTTATAGAAATCAAGAATAAGGTATTTTTCTTACCAGAGCCTTCATATAAGCCAACAGTTTTCATTCCATAAGACATAGCCATGTTGAAGAGAAAACACACACCAAGTTTTACATTCAAACTTAAGTCAGCATAGCGTTGTTCCAGAAAGTAGTATGGGAAAAAGATCGCGAAGAACAAGATGCCTGACAGTGCTGCAGCAACATTGGCTGGATAAACAGACACACACACTTCAAATATTCCAAGTTTTCATGTTGTGATTACATATGAAATTAATTTATAATAATGGAACAAAACTGCAATGAAACATCGCTAACAGCATTATTCTGTTCACTATTCAGTTAACTTTGCCATCATAAAGAATTATCTTTGTTGCTATAAAGAGTTATCCTATCACCATGGAGAGTTATTATTGTCAACATTAAGAGTTACTGATCAAGGACATAACTAAACTGAAAGGTTGGTGACAAATTGGTCTGGTAACATTGACTTTGATGCTTGAAAAATTTCTTGCATTACTCTACTAAGCTTAAAGAATTAACAAATTTAATTAAAATGTTAAACAGTAGTAGAATTAATTTCTCCCAAGAGCTATCCAATAAGTCATATGCACATTTGTTAAAAAAAAAAGTAAATGATGTTAAAGTGAGGCACCACTTCAATGTAAAGAAGATATCTACCATAAAGTTCTAAATAATATCACAAATGACTTAATAGAATTCTTTATACTCTAACAGCTCTCAACACTTTACAATAGCTCTCACCATATAGATATGCACAATGAGTTTAACCACACTTGCAAAATATTAAATACTAAAATTCCACATTTCTTAAAGTCTCACCTTTGTTAACGAGCGTGCTGATGAAAAAGCAGTAAGTGATGATGCTCACAGAATAGATGAGTAGAAACACAAAAATAAGGGATGGATCACTGTAGACGAGGACGGCTTTTTTGCCACCTATTCCAACAGACATGAAGAGTGTGTAGATGGCACACGCCACAACAAGGTAGATAAAGTACTGTACAAACCACGCTGTCCAGTGGGCACTTGCTGACAAACCCATCAATTTCATGGACTCCTTGAAACATAAAAAAACAATGAATGCCTATACAGGGTTCATACCACAATTTTAAAATGATTTTCAAGACTTTTTCCAAATGAAAATTTTTAAAATTCTAGACCCATACCTTGAACAGTGATCAGCAACGTACTAAATACTGAGGAAAAAATTATAACTAAGATTCTGACGATACAATTAATATTTAAATTTTAAAAGACATTTAAAAGTAATTTTTAAAAAAATAATTACCTCCAAAGTCTGAATATGAACTTTTTTCAGACTGACAGCAACCAAATTAAAAATAAAAATATTAAAAGTCACAAATTAAAATTACCTGATACGTGGTTTAAAATATATGGAAATTTACAATGAAACTAAGATCACATAGAAGTAGACTTTTGGGGTAGGGGTTTGGGGAATGTAACTATCTCTGGAAGTACTGAAGATACTTGAATTTTGATTTGTGTTTATGATTCAAGATAAATTCTTCTTGCTTCTTGTAAAATTTAGTTTATTTCTGATAAGGAATTTTGAAAAAATGTTTTGTGAAAACCGCTCTTCTTGGGAAATAAGAGTCGGTTTTGCAAGTTATAAAGTTAATCAAAACTGATGTTTTTTCTAATCAATATAAAATTATGGGATAATCAAAATGATACAAAAATTACTTGAAAGATGACGAAAAATTGCCCCATGTCATTTTCGATGAAACAGATTTACAAATATTAGGGTTAATCAAATATAGATGTACAGATCATATTATTGCATAACCAAATCAATAAATGACCAGAAATTGCTAAGGTACATGCAACAAATTTTGACTTAAGCATGTGGCAACTTTTTCTAATGACTGAAATTGGTTATTACTCATACCATTATGTTAAATGGAAATTGGTTAGGCTACAATGGCTACACTCCCTCGTATTTTCTCAGTAGTGCATACCAACTGAAAAAGGGCAATTAATGTAAATGTAAAAGGGTAAGTCCGTTATTCCAGTTTCCATATGTTAGTCTGCCAATGACCACAATATTAAAATGGTTTCCGATTTTCAGTCTGCAGACACCAAAATGTTATAACAGTAAAAAATACCCTCCAATTTTTTCTCCCAACTATTTTGACTTTTTACTGATTCTCAAGAACTTTTTCAGGCCTGGAAAGGCTAAAATCAAATTCAAGACTTTATCCAGAATTTTAGACCTGTGCAGGAACTCTGCCTAAGCTCCTGCAAGTTTTGTACAGTTCCCGAGAAAGAAAATGCATGAATAATTTTATCAACTTAACTGACAGTTTATAACATACACAGTACTATTTTCTCACAGAGATACTCATTTTAAAAGTTGAAAATGCGTGCTCCTGCAAATTTGTTTATACTTCCCAGTGAATTCACTTTTTTACACTGTCATAGTTGAATGCTATAATTTACGTCTAATATAAGTTAATTTACAATGTCCTATGGCACTGGCTAACAACTGCCTTTTGGTGTTGGCTAACAATTGTTTAATGGCACTGGGTAATATTAATCAGCATAATATCCCCACCCACTCATTACAGCTGTTTGGCTGGTACTGACCTTCAGTTGTCGTTCCTTCTCGTAGACGATATTCTTGCTCATGATGATAACGCTGAGGATAAAGGAAAGCATGAGGACAACAGGAAAGTTTTGTTGCAACACCTGAACCATGACGTCATCAATATAGGGAGGAAATGGGATGCGGTTTGTCTCAAATGTGTATGAAGTTAGGTTAGCATCTGGGTTCCACTGTTTAATTAAAGCCTCAGCGATAATGCGCTGTGTGTACAGGAAGCCGTGAGTATAATATACTGCAAAATGTCAACATTGAATATTAAATATTACATATACATAAACTCTGAACATTAAATAAAATTTTGTGATTATCAATAAAGCCAAATTATTGTGAACCAAGGAATTGTTAACACAACTAATATTCAGCTACTGGAGCCTAGGAATTGCTAGCTGATGTTTGGTTCCCTTAAACATTTGTTAACAAACATGATGTTCAGCTCACTTGAATCAAGGAAATCTTATAGACAGAGGATCTTTATAGGCTTCAATTTTAGACGAGACATCTGGCTTTTGGTTAGAAATTATGATTCCTTGGCAGGAGCAGATGTCTTAACTTGTATCACAATTACTTCCCTTTGTTGCATATGATGCCTATAAGAAGTACATACTATCAAAGTTTATGGTAGCTACTATTAATGATTAGGCACCCTACCCAACAATTATTATGCAGAAAAATGTTGAATTTTACACACTATGGGAACCATCTATATTTACCATCAACAGTTTTATAAATCAAAGGGTTTTTCAAAATAAAATAATAGCTGCTAAGATTAAAAATAATAGTCAATAAAATTTAAAACTAGGTTATAACATTTATGTCATTAAGGATTCTTAGAAATAAATGTAACTTTTCAAGTTGCACTTCATTTTGAGGATAATAATAACATATTTTAAAATGATATCTGATATATGTGATGTACTTTTGAGTAAAAATTTTAATTGGAAGAATTTTGGAAAACTGTGAAAAAAAATTACGTTCAGCCATAATGTATAGCCTTAATATTTGAAAACATGGAAATCTTACAGTCATCCTCAGTGCGTGGACTTAAAACTTGATAGAATGAAAATACTTTTCGAGTCTGCCAATTATCCTTGTCCTCTGTCCGTGGACGAATTTTATAGGTTAAGTCTTTTGGCCAGTTGGCTGCCTGGTCAACATCATTGAAGACGACTGATATAGGACATTTGCTGGAGTGAGTACTGTTACTATAAAAAGTCTCTAAGTCTTGCTCAGAGGAAAAGCCCATTACATGTGCTGCAAAAACATCAATAAAACATGCATTTGCATTATATGAAAGATTTAAATTGTAAATGTATCCATTAGTTTCTTCACCCTAACCCACTCCATAATGAGGGATTATTTTAGATGTAACATACGAGACTCCACCCACACACAATTACCCTTGCCCTACAAATGACAGATCTAAGACAAATGGAAAATCACATGAAAGAACAATAAGAAAGTAGACACATCCTTAAGGAGGGGGCTAGGAATGGAGGGAGATGAAAGGAATAATGAGACCAAGAAAAGTGAGGTCTAATTCAATTCAAAGTCAATGGTAGGCAAATGTGGCATGTACATATTTTTAAAACTAACAAAAATGGGGAAAAAGAAATAAAATTTACAAAATATGGTTTACAGTTATTGGTGCTTCAGAGCATGGCAGATTTAAGTACAGGGTGGGTCAGAGCAAAATATTTTTCTTTCTTGATATGAACCTCTATCTATGAAATACTGCTTGGTTCTGATATGTCTTGAAAGCATATGTAACTAGGTGTTAGTAATGTATTGTGGGGGAGGGGGAGAGGATTGTTTCCCCTAGTTGTTTTGATTCTATTGCTTGGTTCAACATTGACTGAGAAATTATGCTACAAAATAATGGTTAATGAATTTGAAAAACGTTTCCTCTTTGTTGCTATGATTCTCTGAGTTATTGATGAATTCTGCTGTGACCACAAAACATATCAGTGATATTACAGAGTGCTGGGAAAAACACCACAACATGCATAGTGGTTATACACTTTACTGCAACAGACAGATGTACACTAACCAAACACAGTCTTACATATACAGATACACATTTATTTGACCATAAACAATAACAAAGCAGTAGGTACCTTTTAGACCATCTGTGTTTAAAGTCAAATTAATTTTCTCCATAAGTCCATTAACCAGGTTGTTGTTAGGGGCATACAGCATGAAGGTCCCATCACGAGTCAAGTTACCTGCTGCTGTTGTCCCAAGGTCTTTTGGAGAATAGGTAGTAGGTTTTAATACATCATTCACTACTACCACCTGTACAGAAATATCAAGTATAAACAAATCCCTCTTTATTCACATCACAAATTTCAGTTCATTGCCTTCAGACAGAAACACGAGAAATACAAATCCTTATTCTTTGATGTGTTTCAAAAATATTAATTAAAACACATCTGAGAAAGACCAGATCCTTCACAATTTCAAACTTTCACTAGTATGAAGTCAATTTTTATGTTTACAGTTAAAAAAAAATATTTATAAAAAAAATATGTACTTTTGCACTTTGGGATTTGAAACTTTATGAAAATCTGCAATATAAAGTCTTCTGAACATATAATCTGTGAAGAAAACTTGATGTAGAAAAATAACCAACTATTTCAAGAAAGTAATACAATGAAAAAAGAATAATCTCTATATTACTGACATTTCAGAAATGTAAACAAAACTTAATTCCTGAAATGAATGCATACACAAATGTACACACAACACATCAACAAAATTTAGCAAACTGTTCCATATGCAATTTACAAAATCCTTGGAATAGATTTTCTACAGATTATGTATTGTAATTCTGCAACACATCTAAGTGACAGGAGCACACCCAATGATACAATACAAAAAAAGCACAAACAAATAAACATAAACTTTGCAAGACTCTTTCAGATCAACACAATAGACATCTGTCTGGCATAAAACAAATCCTGATTGATGTCAGGGTTTAAATGGTGCATAAAAAAAACTAACAATAAAATGTCAGTAATTTCTTATTAAAGTTTTCTTATTAAAATAAAATATATTTCTGCTGTACCCTATAAACTGGGCTATTAAAAATAAACATTAAAACAAGATATATATTAAAACTAACTTTATGCGTATGTTTGTACTTTTCCATAAATGAGGTACTGATTGCAGTCAGATGGCCAAAGAAAAATTGCTATTTCTAAATGGAATCTTTAACTTCTAGCAGATATAAAGTAATTCAAAGATAAATAAATATGTTCTGATTGAATTATAGCAATTCATTTTTCGTTTTTAAATGTTACTGAAATAAATAGATTATTTCATGAAGACATATAATACATTAAATGCCTGAAAGTGACAAGCAAAACTGCACTAAAACGTATAGAAATGCAATGAGCAAATGATGGGTATATATCACTTGTAGAAAAACAATGATGACGGTAAGTGATCCCTAATATAAGCAAAAATATCTACAACTATATATCAATCATATCACATAAACAAAAACAAGCACAACTATACATCAGTCATATCACTTGTAGAAATACACTGGATGATGGTAGCTGATGCATAACTTGAACAAAACCCAGCACAAGTAGACATCAATAAAGTCTCTTATAGAAACACAATGGATGATATTCACTGATGCATAACATGAACAAAAGCATACATCCCTGCATGGATCCATCACCTCACCTGTCGGATCACCAGCATGATGACAGCCCCCAAAAGAGGGATGAAAATTTCTGCCAACGTGACCTTGACACTACGCCGCTGTTGTAAGATGCCTTTCCACAACAGCAACCCCACTTGACCCAGAAATCCCATTTTACGTACTTGACCAGACACTGGTGTATTAGGCAACTGGGACTGTCTGCTGGACTGCAGCAACTAAAAAAGCATGACATAGTTGCCAAGGCATCAAAGACATTTAACTTGACACTTTATGAACAAAAAGACATAAATATCCTATCATTACAGGCATAATTGGATGCAAAACATAGATGGATGGTTAGCAAAGCTTTTGCAATAATCATTATGCATACACAATGCAAGTGCACCTCACCCGATAAATATCATTATAATAAAAGTATAAAACAAAGAATGTTAACAAAGTTAGTAATGGTACTGAAGCAGTATTTATCTTTAAAATCAGGAGAATAGTTTTAAGACTTAATAAATAAATCTGATTTTTAAAAGCAAAATTAACAGGTTGTCATTTTTAGATTAAAGTTAGCACTGTAAGCTTGAAAAGTATTCTTAAGTGTCATTATGCTTTAGTGCACATTATAATACTGTAATATTATAGTACTTTAGTAGTGACTGTGAGTGTATGTGTGCTTGTAGGTAATACTTACAGGTGTTCTTTCATTACTCTCTCGATAAGTGTCGGGACCCATAACGAAGTTGATGCTTGTCTGCAATATAAAGCAAATAAACATAAATTAGATTCATGTTTTAATTTTAATATAAACAGTAAAGCAACATACCAATAAATGAGTTTGAAAAAATCACCTCAACATTACTAATTTAATGAGGCAAGGATAGAACACTCAAGATGAATGAAGTTCATTAAATGTGAACAAAAACTTATTTTTTTCTTCTAAGTGCTAGAATATATAGTTCAAAAAGTTGTAAAAGTGTATTATGCAGAAAGAAGAAAGGAAAAGATATAGAGAACAAGTTTAAAAGTGTGGGACCCAATGTTCATGCTACTTTGCTAAAATTTTTCAAAAGTAAGCCTGTTGAGTTCTGCTATCAGATTTTGTTGTATGGGGTAACAATGTCATAAATTTTTCAGCCTTTTGACTTTGAGCTTCAGTTTCAATTTTACAAACAACAAGATACAAACTTTCAAGGGGCAAAATTTGGCGAATACGGTGTGAGATACTACAGGAATGTTCCTTGGGGCCATAGAATAAAGAAGGAAGTATGCATGTATATAACAAAGCAATGCATTGCAACATGGGAAACAAGTCACATCTCAACAAGAAAAAAGCTGTGTGCATGCATGCATGTGCATGATGGGGGAGAGAATGGCTCAACCCCAAGATATAAAATGAGACGTTTCCTATATTCTTATTCATTTTTCTGTACCACTGTCTCCAACACTCGTTTTTAACTCATGCCTTAGAATTTTTTTCTGACAGCAAGTAAACAATAGTGGGCAAGAAATCTGGTACAGGTATGGGTGGGAATAAATATGCATAGATACTGTCTACAGAATGCCTCATATAAGAGCTTCTAAGACTATAAACAAAACATGAAACAATAAAACATCTATCAAATAATTAAAGGAAAGAACAACAAAATGATTAAAATTAAATCTTGCTGATGAAACACAACTGTCCTTCCAACATGATGACTAATAAAATAACAAGTACAAATCATTACGCTTTAGCAGACTGTGCAAATCAGTGTGTGTTTGCAGACTGATAAGATCTCAAGTATAGATTAATATAATCTAGACAAATTGTTCATAAACTTATAGTTATAAAAAGTACAATTTCCATATTAAGCAAGTTCAGTCCTCTTTTAA
Organism: Sinotaia quadrata; assembly: GCA_028829895.1. Lineage (NCBI taxonomy): Eukaryota > Metazoa > Mollusca > Gastropoda > Architaenioglossa > Viviparidae > Sinotaia > Sinotaia quadrata. The sequence continues at coordinate 44,066,920 of CM054178.1, read as the reverse complement.
AAAAAACTCTGATTTGAAAAAAAAAATTAATCATTTTTAATGACAAAAATACTGTTACTAAGGCTGATTTGTGATGATTTGAAATAAATATTAATAACACTTTAATTTGAATAACAAATTGCAACACTGACTCCTGACACACCCAATCACCTCTAATATTTTATTTCAGTCATTCTCTGAACAAGTGTATCATTTTGTGACATGAAGTGCAAAAAAAAAAAAAAAAGTGATTAAATCTAATTATTTTACATGTTAACGTCTACAACAGTTAAATAAAAAGCATGTTTCTGTTGAAAGCTTTAAGTTGAGACAGATTTTACCAGGAAAAAATATTTTAAAATAAGCAATATAACTATCTCATTACAATGAATATATATTTTTTATTAACCTAAATTATTAACTTAATCTAGAAACATAATTATTTTGAAAGAGGTATAAAACTACAACTTCTTTATGTGGAAACCTTATTCATCTTCCAATGACAAAATTATCAACCATCATAATAGAAGCTCTACATTTCTCAAGTCAACATAAAATGGGCTCAAGTTATTATGCTGCAAAAATAATATGAAATAATAAACAAAGTATCTATTTAAATATAATGTTTTCTTAACATATAATAAGCCTAATCTTGATGTTTATATTCTTGAATGTAAATAACATGGTTTTCTACTCTCACTAGCTCAGGTTTAAACACACACCAGCTATGTTAAACTTTAAATGCAAAAGAAACCACATAGACATACAATGATACATGTATACATAAATATGTAAGCTATTTACAATGCTAATCAATTTAATCAAAATATATTTCAAGATTATAAGAAATCTTAAATGTTTTAAAATGTTGATGATTCTGAAAATTTTCCTATCACTGATGTTTAACAATGGGATGTTAATGGAAATGAAAGTTGTTTTTCTTATTTGAAACTTAAACTCACCACACCAAGCCAAAATAACATGAGATTGAGAGTTATCTTTCCAGAATATGTTGCCTTTGAAAAATGTAAGAAGCAGTTTGCAATAATATCGTCACTATTTTATGTTTACAATTTTATTAATTTCTTTGTCAGGCAAAAATGGAAAAGAAGGCAAATTAGTTGTATTTTTTTAAAAGCTGAATAATTATGAATACAACAAATAAATTAGAAAAACATTAGTGTATGAATATTTCGATTGTATAGATTGTTTAGACAGCAAGTGGTATTTATGTATGACATGGTGATGTTTGGTAAAAGAATAAAAGTTTTGGATCTGATTTATTTGGAAAGGAAGCGCGATAAAAAAAAAAAAAAAGTGCCTTTTAAAATTATTATTTCTTCACAAAATTGACTGTTTCAAGATAAAAGGGATATAGAATGTTACTTCGATACCATAAGTTTTTTTTGGATTATTTAGATTTGGATTATAAAAAAAATAAATTATATTTATAACAATGAAAATAAAGAAAATAGCTACATATAAGCACATCACAAAAATAGGTGCCATTTTACAGTTCAAAACTATTTTGTAGGGCCTATTACAAATAATTATAAAATAAATAAACACAAATTCATGCAACTCTTATGTATTTCTCACATCGATTCTGAATATATATAATATAAATACATATTTCAATGCTTTATTTTTAAGAAAACATATTTCAATTCAAATGGACCCACCCTAATATGTGGTACAACTGACCAGGGAATGACCCATTTACAAGAATTATTCACTATTTATAATTATTGAGAAAGAGTAATCAGTAAAAATAAAACATTGAAATTATGCTATTACTAGGACACAAGAGACTTCAGATTAAAGTCTTGAGGGATATTTTTTTTAAAAAATACAAAATGCTGCCTTTGATGGATGGTTTAACAGTGTTCAAAGTATAAAGCACAAAAACAATAAGAATATATAATTTTACAAGTCATTTATATATATGAACAGGTCAGATAACATGTGACTGGTCTTACAACTACCAACTACTAGGTCGTATATACAGTCACCCACACACGTTGCAGGCTTTAAAACCCAGTCAGACAAAAGAACGTTCACATATAATAGATATAAATTTGGGTTATTAGGACAGCAATAAAATGAAGATAAGACTGGGTTAAACAAGTAAATCAATCTAATTATACTGACCTAATGATGAGATTAGACTGGAGTGATGTCACTTTAATTGTCTAAATTACTATAATATTGAATTAATAACAAACTGACCGAGTCACTAGAGTAGTAATTTTAAAGGACTGAACTAGCCAGGGCTGTAGTAATCCTGAATGAGTGAACAAACTGTCCAGGGCTATAGTAATCCTGAATGAGTGAACAAAACTGTCCATGGCTATAGTAATCCTGAATGAGTGAACAAAACTGTCTAGGGCTATAGTAATCCTAAATGAATGAACAAACTGTCCAGGGCTATAGTAATCCTGAATGAGTGAACGGACTGACCAGGTCACTAGTAATCCTGAATGATAAGTGAACAAACTGGCCAAATCACAATTATTAGTAGTAAGTGAATAAATTCATTTAAGTTCCTGACCTGGTGTGCTGTAGGAAACTTCTTGTACTCAGGTGAGTGTTGTTTCATTTGATCTAACAGTTGTCAGCGTGTCCTCACTCCATGAGTCTGACTCTGAGACCCTAGAAAACTCACGTTGTTTCCTTAGCTGCTTTATAGTCTTTATGGTTCACTTACAAATGCTTTGTTGGCAATTTGTTGAAACTGTTTAATTTTTAAATAAAGATTTAGCTCAAAATGTGAAAATATTCAAATATCTTTTATAAATAATATCATGCCATGTTCAACTTTTTAAAATTAATTGTTTCTCAATTAAAAAAGTATAGAACTATATTAATAATAAAGAAGATAAGTAGTATATTTTTTTTAAAAATAGATAAACAGACACGATCATTTTAAGTTAGAATTTGTCACTAAAGTTTAAATTAAAAAAATAATAAAAACTAATATTTATAACTTAGCCATCACTGGCAGCAGTGAATGAGAGAAAGGAAATCTGCCAGCACATCAGCAAGTTGTCATTTTAATTTATACAGATTACCGACAAAGTGACATTAAAACCACACTCCAGTACTATAGTATGCTGTGATCCAATCCATCAACTAATTTAGCTTGCTAAATAAAATCTGAAGAGATAAAACTTACATTTAGCATGCTAAATAAAGTCTGAAGAGATAAAACTTACATTTCGCATGCTAAATGGCCTGACTCAACCAAACTTAAATTGTGTCCCAAACTGCATATGAAAAAGTTTGGAATAGTTAGCTTGCTAATATAAAAAAAGCAACATTTAACTTGTTGATTTAATTTAGCACTAAAGAAAACAATTTAGCAAGCTGAACTATCATTCACTGAATGATTCAGCAAGCAGAAAGTTAATTTAGCATATAGTAAGTGGCACTTATGAAAACATAAAGTTTGGTTAAACCAAACCTGAATTGTATCCAGAACTGCTAACCATATGAGGTCAAATGGTACCATTTATCAATATACAAGTTCCCAGTATGTCAGATAAATAGATGCAAATGAAAGATCTTAATTTTCTGCTAGTTCCAGTCAAGCCTGGAAGAACTTACAAACCATCATAACTTTACTGTCACCTAACTTTCTGAAAATATTAGGCTAATTTGCATAATACAAAGCATATCTACTAGTCAACATTAGACTTTTAAAAGTTCTAATAAATCAGGTACCTGTCACTTCCTTTAAGTTTATAGTACATGATCAGTCTTGCAAACCACTTCACATAACTAACCAGCCAAAACCCCTACAGACAGATAGAGAAGAAAAACAGCACACAAAGAAGAAAAGATTAAACAGAAGCAGAAAATTGAAGCAAAAAAAAAAAAAAAAGGAAAACACTAAAATAGAATGCACAAGAAAACTGAATAAATGAAACAGTGATAAAAATAGAAAACATAAAGTGTTTAAAGACAATTTAATTAAAAATAATACTAATGGCAAGATAATATATTTATAAAATTCAATCATACTTCATACAAAAAAAATAAATGAACTATGAAGTGAAAATAAAATGCCAAATCAGAATTTGTAAAACCAATAAAGCAGCCCATTACTAACACTATGAACACCTACTGGCTACTGAATAACAAACACAATGAAACAATCTGCTGAAAAAAAAAAGTGGCAAGCACAAAGGGAACAATCTGCTGAAACAGTGAAAGGGAAAATGGCAACATAAAAGTCATAAACGAAACAATCCACTGATGGGAAAAGAAGCAAACAAAAATGAAACAATCCTCTGGCAGGGAAAGAGGCAAACAAAAATGAAACAATCCATCGACAGAGAAAGAGGCAAACAAAAATGAAACAATCCTCTGACAGGGAAAGGGGCAAACAAAAATGAAATAATCTACTGATACTAGTGACAGGGAAAGAGGCAAACAGAAATGAAATAATCCACTGACAGAGAAAGAGGCAAACAAAAATGAAACAATCCTCTGACAGGAAAAGGAACAAACAAAACTGAATCTACTGACACTAGTGACAGGGAAAGAGGCAAACAAAAATTAAATAATCCACTGACAGAGAAAGAGGGCAAACAAAAATGAAACAATCCTCTGACAGGGAAAGAGGGCAAACAAAAATGAAACAATATGATGAATGGGAAAGTGGCAAACATAAAGGAAGTAATCTGCAGAAAGATAAAGTGGAAAACATAAAGGAAAAACAATCTGCTAAAAAGATAAAGTGGCAAACAAAAGAGAACAATCTGCAGAAAGATAAAGTGGAAAACATAAAGGAAAAACAATCTGCTAAAAAGATAAAGTGGCAAACAAAAGAGAACAATCTGCTGAAAGAAAAAGTGGTAAACATAAACTATGATAAAGGAAACAATTTGCTGAAAGAGAAAGTGGCAACATAAAGGAAACAATATGTACTTTCAGTATAAGCAATGTACCTAAATAATCAATCCAAACTAAATACAAACTAGAATATCCAAATTCAAATCGTATGTACCTACTACTGTTTCAAGTGGCAAACAAGAGAACAATCTGCTGAAACTAGTGAAAGAGAAAGTGGCAAACAACCTGCTGAAAGTGAAAGCAGCAAACATAAAGGAAACAATCTGCAGAAAGATAAAGTGGAAAACATAAAGGAAAAACAATCTGCTAAAAAGATAAAGTGGCAAACAAAAAAACAATATGCTGAAACTAGTGAAAGAGAAAGTGGCAAACATAAAAGAAACAACCTGCTGAAAGTGAAAGCAGCAAACATAAAGGAAACAATCTGCAAAAAGATAAAGTGGAAAACATAAAGGAAAAACAATCTGCTAAAAAAGATAAAGTGGCAAACATAAAGGAAAAACAATCTGCTAAAAAGATAAAGTGGCAAACAAAAGAGAACAATCTGCTGAAAGAGAAAGTGGTAAACATAAACTATGATAAAGGAAACAATTTGCTGAAAGAGAAAGTGGCAAACATAAAGGAAACAATATGTACTTTCAGTATGAAAGTAATCCAAACATAATCAATAATAATAATCAATCCAAACAAAATACAAACTAGAATATCCAAATTCAAATCGTATGTACCTGCTACTGTTTCTAGTTTTCATATATAAAATTAAAAATGATAACTTATATATAGTAATATCCCAATTTACTAGAAAATAATCAATCCAAACAAAATACAAACTAGAATATCCAAATTCAAATCGTATGTACCTGCTACTGTTTCTAGTTTTCATATATAAAAATGATAACTTATATATAGTAATATCCCAATTTACTAGAAAAATAATAACTGTAGTGCCCCAGTTTACTGATAAAATAATGAAAACTCTTAGTAGTGTCCCAGTTTACTGGTAAAATAATGGTAACTGTTGATAATGATAGTATCCCAGTTTACTGGTAAAATAATAGTAATTTTGGTTAGGCCCAATGTCCCAGTTTACTGGTAACTGTTGATAATGATATCCTAGTTTATTGGTAAAATAATGGTAACTGTTGGTAGTATCCCAGTTTACTGGTGAAATAATAGTAATTTTGGTTAGGCCCAATGTCCCACTTTACTGGTAAAATAATGCTAACTGTTGATAATTTCCTAGTTTACTGGTAAAATATTGGTAACTGTTGGTAATATCCCAGTTTACTGGTGAAATAATGGTAATTTTGGTTAGGCCCAATGTCCCACTTTACTGGTAAAATAATGCTAACTGTTGTTTGCGTTCAAGTTTAGTGGGAAAATAATGTTATTATAAATATAATAATGTTCATAGTATCCTAGTTTACTGTTATTCGTGTTTTTTGTCTCAGTTTACTGGTAAAATAATAACTGTTGGCAGTATCCCACTTTACTGGTAAAATAATGATAATTGTTAGTAGTGTCCAAGTTTTCTAGTAAAATGATAATTGTTGGTAGTGTTCAGTTTACTAGCAAAATAATGATAAATCTTGGTATGGTCTCAGTTTTTTGGTGAAAAAAAAACTATGATTAGCATCAATAGCGATTATCTCAATATCTGATCAAATTACTTTGCACTGCCAAATTTCCTTTTACCTTTGTTCTCTTAACAAATTCAGATCTTAGATATATGATATGTCTAATTAGTGCTCAAAACTTAGTGATATGTCAACTCAGCATTCATAATTTAAAATGTCTACTCAGCACTAAAGACTTAGTGATACTGATAGACTCAAAACTGATAGCCACTCAGTGCTCATAACTTTGTAATACATATAAGTTTACTCAGAACTTAGTGATAAGTTTACTCAATGTTCAGAACTTAGTGATAAGTTTACTCAATGTTCAGAACTTAGTGATAAGTTTACTCAATGTTCAGAACTTAGTGATAAGTTTACTCAATGTTCAGAACTTAATGAAAAGTTGACTAAGTGCTCAGAACTTAAAGATTGGGCAAAGAAGAGTGAGGGCATAAAATCCAAACTTATATGTTTGTTAGCAGCAACCATGACAAATGTACTTTTGACTGAAAGCAAAATGTACTATAGGCCCTATACCTTGTTTCTAAATGACCTTTTAATTAAACAGGCCTACCTTAATATTTTTAATGGGGTAACATCATGATCATTACCGCAGCTATACACTATATACACTAATAGTACAATACAGTTGGTTACAAGTAAGTCTATGTATCTGTGGTATGGAAGATCAACACAAGCAAAAATTAAAAATAAACAAGAAACAGAAATAGCTTAATGATTATCAAAGGGACAAGCTTCCCGTTAGTTAAACCCTTATCGCTGCGGAATCGATGAATTAATATATATATACATTTCTTTTTAACCCTTTCGTTTCCAGATCTATGAGTATTACTATTACTATTAGTTTCGCTGTATCGGCACCCTGAAAAAATATACACACACTTCATTAGCAACATGACTGCAATTTTCTACCCACCTTTTAACGATCCCTCACTGAATGCACTTGTAGCATTATCACAATCAGTCGTACCCAGCACAGTTCATGTAAAGCGAGGCCAGCACCTACTGGCAAGTCACACAGCCGACGACTGATGAGGACATCTGTACTCCTATCAGTATGACTGAAGTATTTGTCCACTCTCATCCACTCACGAAAAATGAGCTGTCATAAACAAAAAAAAAAAAAATAAGTTGAATTAAAAATAAGCAATGATTGCATTATGGTCGCCTCCACTTCGGTCCATTTCAGTTGTTTTCAGAGCAAAACGCACATAACTCTGTACGAGTGGGGCCCTAGAAAGGGTTTTATTTCTCTTGTGATTCCATGTTTCACAGTTTACGGATGTCGCGCTTCGGTCTCGTCACCAATGAATCAAAATCTTGTGACAGTCAACCCCAGTGCGGCAGCACTAGCCCATGACGTGTTTGTTGCACAATAATATACTTTGATCGTACAGCTAAAGGCACATTGCTTTGAACTTGCTGTCTCGTGCAACTGAGCAAATATCGATAAGAAGATAAAACTGTCAGCTGATAATTATTATATGACGGTTGTATTTTGACAAAGAAAAATTCTTATGTGGCTTTCTGTGGTTTCCTACTTTCCCGTGAATAGGCAATCGGGTCATAGGTCAGTTATACAACCAGTTCAAAACTTTAGTGCATATTTACGTATTAAAAAAGGGGAATGTAACTTAGAAAGGTGCTCCAAATACATGCTTGGACACAATAAATTTGTAGACATTTCTAATATTTCTTATTTTTTTATATTCTTCTCAATTGTGCTTTTTAAAATTTTAAGTATTGCCTTTCTATTATTTCAACAACATTCAGTCATTGTATTTAAATGTGTCAAACTTGTGAACAGCTGCAAGTTTAATTGTTTGTATGGGTTTTATCATGCTAGGTAGGAATTTAAACTCAGAAATAGCATGATCTTATTTGCTACTATGTATTATTACTTTTAATATTTTAAAATAGATGTCTTTGTAGATGGGCTTTGAGTTAAGGAAAGGAGAAACATACCTCATAGTGCCTGGATAGAAAGGAATAAAATATATACTCACAATGCCACGGGTAGAGAGGGGAGATATACTGTCAGTGACATAGTTAAGGAGAGTCATATCTCAGTGTTATAGGTAGGAAGATTTTACCAGTGCTAAAGACAAGAAGGAGAAACATATCTCATAGTGCCAATGGTAGGGCTGGAAAAAGATACATATATGATCATAGTGCCATAGATAGAATTAGGAAAGGATACATATCATAGTACAAAGGGTAGGACTAAAAAAGAGGGACTTATCATCATAGCACCATAGGCAAAATTAGGAAGGATGCACATCTTAGACTGTCAGAGTGCCAAGGGTAGGAGAGAATTTCATGATGGGTGCAAATGTGAGACACAGTTGGTTAAAAAGTATGACAAAGTATCACACACACACACACACACACACACACACACACACACAGACACACACACACACACACACACTCTAAGTTAACTTTAGTTTTCAAAGTATGTGCATGATTGTCTCTGTCCTAAATGTGACCACAGCATAATAATTAATGTAATATACTAAAAGCATAGTGCATGAACTAATTAGGTTTTGCTTTAACATTCATCGCATATTACATCAATAGTTTTAATGCAATAAATTTTGTCAGCATTAGTGTTGATGGGTTGAATAACTGCTAAATATAGTTGATGAATTTTTATAGGCTTACTTCAAGCCAGACCATAAAGTTACATGTTCCTAGCAACTAAAGGGGAACACGGTCTTCCCATTCAGTAGCGCCTGTACAACTTACAATGGCTCGTTTTACTCCCACCCCCACTATCAAGGCCTCTGCTTCATCATGTGATACAGACTTTGACACAGAAAGACAAACAATGATAATCATGGCGGTTACAACTCAACCAAAGATGGCAGTTAACAATCTACAGGTTCTCAGACAAATAAACAAATTTGTAATAATATAAGAAATTTAGTTTTAAAAAATAATTTTAAAAAAGATTAAAAGATAAAAATCAGGCATGCATCATACAATAGATTTAATTGTCCTTTGCTTACATATAAAATAATGTCATTTAAACCTTGTGGTAGTTGGCAATCTGACAAGCATTCAACAACTTATAAAATGTCAGTCCGATACTAGACACCGCCTGTGTATTATTGTAGATAATAAATCATAGTAAATGATTATTAGCTAAATTTACAGATTTCATCATAAATTCTTTTAAGGTGTCAATGCCACAGAATATACAAACAAGACAACATGAAAGCTTTATTCAACAGCACACTCATGTTTACTAGATTTAGATTTTAGCACTATAAACAGACATCTTATATCAGTCTGATGCACAAGACTTTATACATATACACATTAACTACCTAATACATAAATCAAGATTTCATTAACATGCTGATAAAATTAGACTAAAAGATAGAAACTAATGATGCCTATGTACACATCTAAATTATATTTACCACAATAACAGCATCAACACTTTTTCACCATCACCTTCCTGTAGTGAGAAGAAATTAGCAGCTAGCAATAAATTCTGCTTTGCTACAAATGCAGTTCTACACAATAAACCATATACAATTCACTACCCCTTGAGGAATTTCTACAGCAAGTTTACAACACAACAAAAACTAACCAATTCTTAGGTGGGTCGAACTGTATCACACTGGATTTGTACATGCAAAGTTGCAGCCTGGAATTTCTGTCCTTTATCACAAGATGTTCAGTCACTGTGGTTTTCAATTCAATTAAGAGTCCAACAGAGTACCACAAAAATCCACGAACAAGGGGAATTCAAGTCATCTGGTTTTAATATATCATGGCAATGAGAGATAGTTTCGGCTGGAAGGCACTGTGTGACAAGGGAGTCAGGCTAAAAATATTTAAGCAAAATTGTTTCTGGTGGTCTGGTGCTTATTAATGAGGCATAACAGCTACTTCTGAAGAGTGTAGAACATTGTGCTTTATCATTAATAGCTAATCATCTAGCCCTTATGATTTCTAAACCAGGTAAGAACTGGTTTAATAACTAGTTGCCAGTGATCAGGTGTTTTCTGGAAGAGTGATTATTAAACAATTAACAAGACCCTGGTCCAACACTAACTCACATGGAATTAGAGTGATAAAAAGTGTGGAAATCCCTAGCCAAGTGACAGCTGGCCAGAGTGGGGGAAAGACTACACTCAGCATTGCCATACTGACTGGCCAGAAGACTCAACATCAAAGGAGTCAACACTGACTAGTGGTGTCAATGGGTACCCGGGACCCGTTGTCATGCTAATACCCGGGTAGTAAAATTGTACCCATGATAACATGGCCTTTGGCACAGAAATGGGTAATGTAGAATGGGGTGCAAGGGAAACCGACAGAGGCAAGCCCATCATGCGATAGATGAGAGAACTTGAAAATGGTTGTCTTGATTTAGCACATCTGCCCCACCTTCGAATCCCGTTCATAGATGGTGGCCTGCTAAATCGTGCCGGCCGTGGCAGCCGCTATACCTAGGTCTAATTATGGATGACATGGATCACCGTAGCTCACACTGTTTCCTGTGCTCATTAATACGTGTAGCATGTTAATAAGACTTCAGTAAACAAACTTGTCAGTATTTTAATGTCAATAAATTAAATAACATTGTAATATTTTTAATATGGGTAAGACATTGTCTTCACACCCAAGCGATTGAATAGTGACACTGTGAAATGCAATCTATGTGATGAAATTCTGTCGGTGAAGGGCGATTAAACTTGATACCCTATTTTTAAATATGTTATTGTTGTTGACATTTAGTTTATTTTATGTAATGATTGATCATATTAAAATTAAAGTTTGTGTTGTACATATAAAGATTATAAGTAATAGTAAGTCACTAGAAACATACCATTGGCTACTGTGTGAAATAGAGCACATGCTTAATGGTTTCTGTAGAGATCACCAGTTGCATTGGAGATTATGCTAATTTGAATGGGTACCCGGGCAGCATTTTATTGACAAAAAATTGACAGCCCTAACACTGACATATACACAACCCCATGTATCCCCACCCCCTCCAAGTACATGTAAATACACACATACAGACAATGACAATATGCTGAGCTAAATAGAAAACCATCTAATGGGACATGCACAAAATAACCATAACTTACATACAATAAGTGGAAACTATGATTATCACTTAGCAAAAAAATATCACTAATATTAATATCATTAAAAATATTAAATATAAAATGGTGAGGGAATTATTTTGTCAGAAATTTACACTGAAATTTGTCCAACTTACAAAGAGACAATTAACATGGCTCATCAACTCATTTGTTATAGCTGTGATTATATAAAACTAAAGGTCTTAACTTCAATAAGGCACATGTTTCTTTAATTATAATCTTCCACACTATTTTTTTTAATGTAAACAAAGCTATCTCTGCTATCTTCATTTTAACTGAAGCAGCTGGCAGTTACATTGCCAGAAGTATAATGATACACTTCCACTGAAATGCATGTCAATTAGTCAGTGTTAGTTGTTTCAATGTTTGATGTAGATATTATAAGTTATCAAGTTACCCAAAGCTGTCTGGAGTCAGTTGCAACAGGCTGAAATAAGCACATACACAATAGATCGTTTGTTAAAACTAATTAATATTTTAAAAAGACAAAATATAATATTAAATAAATACATGGTCCTTACTTATTTTAAGTTATTATATTTATAAATTATTTGAAAATAACACTCATGCGGTCGTCAGCAATAATCGAAATTATAAGCAAGTAACAAAACTATCTATGTTAGCCATTTGGGCACTTGTTGAGTAAATATCTCATATTTATACAGATAAAAATTAATAACATATTTTAACCAGTATTCCTGAAGGGTTCTACTTCTAGTCTTCTGCTTACTTTAGGCCTAGACTATATTTCAACCACGCTCGTCTGTCGTTCAAAGATGTTTTGATGAATATACAACTACTCTAATCATAAATAGATCAGCTAATATTTCCTTCTCTTTCTCTTCTTCATAATTAAGACATTTACAGCTTCAAAAAATAATTTCTTCCCAGATAAAAGTCATCTGCTTTATTATAGTTCTAGCGTTATTACATATGGTGATATACTGTTATCAGTAATACTACATTATGGCAAGAGTGACTTCCCATACTTGGTTCCGGTCGAGCGGCTTCGGAGATGGTTTTTGCCTTAGGTAAGGGTGTAAATTACCGTATCGTTGTCCCATATTTATTAAGCAAGACAGCACAAGATTATATACTTATCTTAGAAAAGCTAATTTTTATATGAGTTTAATGCATATGCGAATATCTCCTATTTTAGACCAGACATTGTTTTCACTACGACTAACGTTCGACAGATTAGACTTGGACTTGGTCATATTAATGTTTTTGTTTTGTTTTGCGTAGACGTCACTGAACATGCTGCCTTCGGAACTGATTTCGAATTGAAATTGCTAACTATAATAGTCGTTTGAGAGGGCATAGCCGATTGTTTTACTTGCCATGTTAATTAAGTTCACATTTCAACAACAAAAACGTTTAGGCCTACAGTTTTATGTACTACTAGTACTACTAGTACTAGGCCTATTGTATTAACAGCTATTGTATAACTATAATAGTTAATAGCAATGACAGTAAGAATATATTTTATTTTAATTAGGTAAAAGCCCTATTATTTATAAATATGTTATTTATAAGCCTAAAAATTATTAGTGAAGTCAGTTCTAAGTTGCCAATATGTAAGATATTAATTATTTCTAATTCTAGTAATTGTAAATGTAATTTATTCATTATTATTTATTGTGGTTAGTAATTGTCGTACTTTACACTTCTGACTAATGCCAATTTGTACTTATTTTGCCCAAAGCTGATGCTATATTGGAACATTCAATAATTATTCACACATTTGAGCTTGTGACCAAATATAACAATAATTCATTGGTTGAACAATTTCTTTAGTTTAATTTTACTGTTAGTGTTATTTTAACTGATATAACATTCTTTTTTTTATGCTTAGATTTGATTTAATAGTATTTTTATAAAAATATATTTTCATTTGATTGGTTTATTTGCATGTGTTGCATATTTTGTACTGTACAATAATTTGAGTTGTTTAAATTTGAAAGTTGAAGTAATCTATAAAGTTGTTGTTATTATTATCATTATTAATCTTATTATTGACTCTTCTCACAACTTACCTTATCTGTCATTCAGTTGGTTGCGAACCTTGGTCTCAGATTCTTACCAGGATTATGGGAGACCCAAGGTTTTACAAAGGATATGGGCACTTAAGAGGAGTGCTGGTTGCTTTAGCAGTTGGGCAGATCTGTGGTTTCCTAGAAGTTTATTCAAACTTCCAGCCGAGATATTTTTGTTTCTGTGTGCTCCTATTGCTACTACTATCTCATCTGTTCTCAGTCTCACACTCTATTGTCTCTGGATTGCTAATCCAAGATCTGGGTATTTTAAAATCTTATCTTATGTTTTTGTTTTTATGTTTCTCACTTTCTGTCATTCGATCTTGCCACATCAATGATGTGCATGCACAGTACCCAGTCTTTATGCAGAGATTATGTGATCCGACTTATTTCAAAGTCCCATAATAATTTGACTTCTGGCTGATGTATTTTGAGAAAATGTATGATCTGATTTATTTCAAAGTCCCATAATAGTTTGACTTCTGGCTGATGTATTTTGAGAAAATGTATGATCTGATTTATTTCAAAGTTCCATAATAGTTTGACTTCTGGCTGATGTATTTTGAGAGATGATGTTATCTGACTAAGTGACTTATTTCAAAGTTCCATAATAATTTGACTCCTGGCTGATGTATTTTTTCCATGGACATATGGTGTTTCTACATGGATGCTGACAGGAGGAAATTACTATTCCAGTAAAAGTAACACAATCAGCTGTTCCTAATTGTTACTGCAGCAATAAATCACTTTCAGTAATCCAATCTTTAACTCTTTTTAACAGTCCAGTCCTTAACTCGTTGAAATAATCCAATCTCTAACTCTTTGTAACTGGTTTCTGCCTTAAGTACTGAGTTATGATGCACACAGTTTAAATCTTCCCTGTCAACAATATTGCTATTGTTAGAAAAGTAACACTTTCAGGTCACTGACAAAAATATGCTTGCTGATATCTAAATCTTACATGATACCTTGGTGTGTCTTGAGTCTTAACTGTGTATGGTTAGGTTGAATTCACTTGGATTCAACCTATTATTTTAACTCTAGCTCTTTCATTCCCTAAGCCTTCTCCTTTGTTAACATTTTCCTCATGCTTCTAACTTAACTATCACCCCAGAACTCTTACCCCCCCCCCCATCCCCAATATGCGTCATAAAAGTAATCTAGTTCTATAGGAACTATTAGCAATTACTATATAGTTTACATAAAAATAAAATATTTCATCAGTCAATTATGTCACATACAATAATCATCACATTCAAATTTTAAATAAGAAATTTCAAACGTTTTAAGATTTTGAATACACAAAATTTCAAATTAAAAAAACAACTTTTTATTGATACTGGTTAGTCAAAACAAACACTGAACTGTTGACAAAATATTGTCAAGTGGTGAGTTAACTCCTGGGCCTTAACATTTGTAAGGGCACAGTCCCCTGTAGCACGACACTCCAAAGCTAAACTATACAATAAAACACCAAATACATTGCAAGCTATCTGACTCAGGTAAACCTGTCAGTCTTACACTTGACAGTTACTTGACTTTCTTAAATTGCATATTGCTTCACTTGCCAGTGGTTTCTTTATGACTTTTAAACTTTTCCCTAATTCAGACATATCCACAGTACCTTATATTATAATATATTAAACCCTTCAGAAATGCTATACATACTTAGGGTAGATTTTTTTTTTTATAAGATTGATTGATTGTTCTACTGTTTATTATTGTAGGTCTTTTGTATGTGGCTATCTTTCATTCATTGACATTGGAAACAAACTGCTTATCTCATGCCTGAGGGAGGTGATCAAGGGCAACTAATTCATTTTCACAAATGTGAGTGAAGTGTTACTATGTGCTAAAAAACTATATATTTGGTGCAAAACAAGTGAATATGTTTTCCTCTTGAAATAGTTGACTAATGAAATACTTTTTTTTCTTACTTGATTTAGTCTTTTTATACTACAAAATGTATTTTATAAGAGCAGTGCTATGAACAAATATATAATTTAAATTCATTGTATAAAAATATTAGCAATTTGTATGCGATTGTGTAATTTATTTTATATAGTAAATCAGCACAAAATTTTAAAAGAGAGGTTATTTTTTTTAAATGCACTTTTTTTTAAAAGCATGATTTTAGCTTACATTATCAGATTTGAGTGAAGTGATGAATAGGGCGAGTTTTTGATAGTCTGTGCTGCCAGGTGAAGAAAAGAAGCCAGCCAGTATGGAAGTGCACAATGCCGAGACCCAGGAATCTGACAACCCAGTGGAATCAGTAGAAGCAGTAGAATTAGAATCTTCTTTCACCAGTCGGGAGCACACACAGACACTCATTGAGAATGTTGAACGATTGCGCATTGACTCTAGCTACACAGATCTTGTTATCAAGATCGAAAATCAACAGTTTCCTTGCCACAAGGTGATCTGTTTATTTGCATAGTTATTTCATTGACATTTGCATGAATCAAATTTTTTAAATTTTTAATTTCAATTCAGATTTTTATCTCTTTACATGTTTATTTGCAAGGGTTCCTTGCAATTCGGTATAGGTTTAACAGAAAAGCATTAGTCTGCTATTAATTGAGCCATTCCAAGCTTCAAGAATTAACTATCTGAATTACTCTGCTATTAATTTTCTTTTAATTATATATGTTTGGTATAAATAATAACTGGGAAACAACTACAAATAACATCTTTGTTATAGTTTGATCTGACTGCATTTGATTTTCAGCACAGTTTTTAATGTCAGTTAATGTGTTATTATGTATAGCCCAGATGACAATATTGCTATAATTAATTATTTATTAGAATTATTTTTTTTAATTACTTGCCTGTACATCTCAGAATTTATCGTAAGCATGTTGATATTTTAATTTTGATTGCATCACTGTAACTAGTGTAAGTCAAGTGTCTCCAAACTATGGTCCACGGACCGCATGCGGCCCACGAGGCCCGTGGAGACTTTTTGTTTGTGGGAAAAAATTAAGGAAATTTACGTGTATCCTGCCAAGATCAGCTGCCGCTTACGTGGAAGTTATGTTTTTACTGACCCAGATTCGGAATAAAGGAGCGTTATTGATATGGGTCACTGATTGTTATATAAGTCGGACATATTCTTAGATTCCAGTCCACCCAGTCTACAGTATACGAGCAGTCAACCATGACTAATAGACAAAGCCGGAAAACCTCAGTTATAGCCTGGAGGCTGACAAATTCTAGAATCTTCCTCACAAATCCCAGAATCATATATAAGGGCAGATTCGAGACTGAGAAGCCAAGGTGCTTGAGATTCAAAATTGTGCCAGATCTGTAACTGAATCTGTGTATAATTTCATCTTTGTGAACTGATTCAGTGACTGTTAAACAAAACTGTGATTTTGTACTGTGTTGTGTATTCGTTTACGGATTATTCAAGAACATTTTGTTGTGACAGTATGAAGAACTGTTTCCAGGCGTGACTCTCTTAACCAGACTTTTACCCGCCAGTTATCTTTGATACAAGAACAAGATTACGGCTCACAGGCCGCATCAGGTGAACCATTATTTTGTATTGTTCTTGTAATAAGTGTAATCTGTACATGTTTCTCTGATTATTTGTAAATTCCTTATCTATTTTCTGAATCTTCCTTAATGTCTTTTATTGCCTAAAACTATTAGTATCTAATTTTGATTATTGACATTTTTTGAGAATTGTTGTAAGATAAATTAGAGACTGTACTGACATATGCTTAACCATAAATTCCTAGTAATTACTAATTGTTTTATGGTATTTGTATGAACCATTTTTCTTCTAATTATTTAAGCTTGATTTGAGATAAGCTGTAAAGAGATTTGTGATCTCTGAGAAATTGCTGTGTGTGAGATTTTGATGACATTTAATTGTAAAACTCTTTTAATTGTTATTTATTATTTTTCTTTAATAAATTGTTGAACTTTTAACTATCCACTCTCGTTGCTGAGATAGAGAAGTACTTGGCACAGATGGTGGGTGGGGCTGCCACATGACATAATGACATTAGAAAGATGGTCAAGTGCAAGTTTTAGGATAGTTCTTTTATTGTCTAAAACTGTATTAGTATCTAATTTTGATTATTGACATTTTTTGAGAATTGTTGTAAGATAAATTAGAGACTGTACTGACTATATCAGTATATGCTTAACCATAAATTCCTAGTAATTGTTCTAAATTGTCAATAGTAAATTGCCAAATGACTTAATGACATTAGAATGACGGTCAAGTGCAAGTTTTAGGATAGTCCATCATCGATAGAGAGATAAAGACTGCATCGGGTGACTGTGTGTGTTGATTGTAAGGAAAAATTATTGTTTGTGTATTATTTATGAATATAATATCATAAATTTATAATTAAGCAATTAACAGACAGTACCTTGCCACAAATTGTTTTGGGTCATTTGCAGCTATAATTGCAACGAAATTAGTTCGCATAATCAGCGATATTGTGTGCAAGATACTTTCAGTTTCACTATTTATTCATGTTGAATTCATTTTATTTTAGTGCCCAGTGATGGCCGAGAAGAGGAAAAGAAAAATAGAAGATGAGTGTCGGCAATTTCAAGAAGAATGGAATTTGAAATACTTATTCATCAAATCCAGTGAGAAAGCATTGTGTGTGATTTACAATGAAACCGTGGCTGCGATAAAAGAATACAACCTGCGCTGTCATCATCAAAGCAAGCATCAGGAGAAATATACACAGTTGGAGGGTAAAGTCCGTGCTGAAAAATTTTTCTAAATTACAAAATCAACTCACATCTCAAAGGACATTGTTCAGTAAATCCTCAAATGAAAATGAATCCTTAACTAAGGCCAGTTATAAAGTTGCCTACGTCCTGGCTAAAAGTGGCAAACCGTTTACAGATGGTGAAGTAGTGAAGGAATGTTTGTTGAAGGTGGCTGAGGAACTTTGCCTAGAAAAGTCGAAACAATTTAAAAATGTAGCTTTGGGTGCAAATACCATTGCCCGCCGTGTTGCAGACATGGGTGAAAACATTGTGACTCAAATAGCGATAAATGCAAGCAAGTTTCTCCATTTTTCGATTGCAATGATGAATCACTGGACAGCTGTTCCACCTCTCAAATGCATGTGTTCATTAGAGGTGTGGATGAAGACATGATCATAACACAAGAGCTGACTTCCCTACATAGCATGTATGGCACTGTTACCGGAGAGGATATATTCAATGAGTTGAAAAAAACATTTGCTGATTATAACTTGGACTGGACTAACCTCAGTTGCCTGACTGTTGATAGAGGAAAGAACATGAATGGCATAAAAAAAGGTTTGGTTGGACAAGTGAAGCAGATGTGTAATGAGAAAAACATTCCACAAGCAATGTTCATGCACTGTATTATTCACCAGTAAGCTTTGTGTGCTAAATATATGGACATTAACAGTGTACTGTATCCTGTGGTGAAGATGGTGAATTTAATAAGGTCAGATGGGCTCAACCATAGACAGTTCAGAGACATGTTGAAAGATACAGACACAGAATCGCAAGATTTACCATATTACACAGCAGTAAGATGGCTTAGTTGTGAGAAAGTTCTGAGCAGAGTATTTAAGTTAAGAAAGGAAATAGGTGACTTCCTGGAAAGTAAAGGCAAGCCATTATAATCTGATGAAGAGTGGGTATGGAAATTGGCCTTTGCTGCTGACATAACTAGTCATTTAAATTTTCTGAACCTAAAACTACAAGGAGAGGAAAATCTAGTTTCTGATCCATACACCCACCTAAAGGCCTTCAGATCCAAACTTGTCTTATTTTTGGAACAAGTACAGGCCAACAACTTGATGCACTTTCAGCAGTGCAAGGTCTTCATGGCTGAAGCAACAGCTGCAGTTTCAGGAGTGGTTTTCTGACTTGGATTCAAAGGCAGAAGAAGTGAAACTGTTTCAAAACCCATTTGAAGCAGATGTGGCCAGTTGCCCAGTTGAACTGCAGCTGGAGGTCATTGAGTTGCAAGCAAATGACCTCCTTAGGGACAAGTTCAAAGAAGGACTGGTGGGTTTTTACCAGTTTTTGCCCAAGGAAGACTTTCCTAATGTCAAAACATTTCAATCTTTGGAACAACATACCTCTGTGAACAAACATTTTCAGGAATGAAATACTTGAAGAACAATTTGGGAACAAACTTGTCCGATGATAATCTCAGGTCACTGTTGATGTTATGGACATCAAATCTAAAGCCAGAAATGTCTGCTATTTTGGCATCCAGGAAACATTCCCACTAATACAGGTGTTCATGTGTAGTGTATCAATGATTCAATGTGTTATTAAATAATAACTGAATAAAATAATATTAAATAAATAATTAAAAACAACATCTATGTTTTGATTCTTTTTTGTTTGGACCTCTAGAGTGTAGTCAGCCCCTGAACTGCTGTTTGATAGTTAATGCGGCCCTCGGGCTGAAAAGTTTGGAGACCCCTGGTGTAAAGTCTCTATGTTAACAGTCACATAGTTGCCCTGCAACCCAACACTTGAATAAAAGGGGGAAAAAAATCCTCTTTTGTATTGTTAAGAGTTAAATTTTTAATATTTTCTATGTTTTAGTCCATTGTCAGTAAATTTTCTTTTACATCAGCAGACATTTTTACATTATCTATTGTCAGTATGTTTTTGTATTTTTTAAGACTATCAAATGTATTTTTTACTCTTTGTTTTGGCCCATTGTTACATTTTTGAATACTATAAAACATATTTCCTTCCATATTTTCCTATTAAGACCATTGTCAGTATTTTCTATATATATTCCTCTTTGGTCAGTTGCCAACATTTTCTTAAACTATCCAACTTAAATTTTCCACTTTGGTGCATTGTTAGCACTTTTTAACACCATCAGTAACATATTTTCTTCAGTTGCTTCTTCTATGAATGACTCATTTTTCTTGCACATATTTGATTATGAACAATATTTGTATGCAGGTCATTTTGGCTGCTGGTTCCTCTTACTTCCGTACAATGTTTGCCTCAGGCATGGAAGAGAGCCGCAAAAATGTGATTGAGATCAAACAGATTGATGCAGCTGCGTTTGGACAAGTGTTAAGATTTATCTACACCGGCTGTGTGGACATGAGTGGAGCCACTGTGCAGGAACTGTTCACACAGGCACAGCTGTTTCAGATCTCACAGCTTGTGGAGTTGTGCGTCTCATATTTCCAGGTAAGTGGAAGTAGGTAGAACCAGCCATTTTTTCAAAGTCTTTGGAAATGAATGAAATTTACACCATATATCTATCATGGTGAAAGAAGTCAATTTACAAAAGATGGTTGTTTAATCTTTCATAGTTTTTTTTAAATGCAATTTTGAAAAATGGAAAAAAAACGCTTTTTTCACATTTTTTACATTTTGCCATTTTGCATGCACCCTAAAGTAAAAACTATCTATCTGACAGGGCTAAATTTTTGTATTCCTCAAGTATCCAATGCTGACAGGAAGCCTGATTTATTTTAAGGTGATAGCTTTGTAATTTTTTGAGTTATAGATTCTCAAAAATGAGAAAAAACACAATTTGTGCAATGGCATTTTGAGCCAAAACTGAAAAGGAATGATATTAATGCTTTTTTGCTTATTTTGAGTTCCATTTGACTTGTTTAAGTAATTATAATGAAATAACAATTAAAATATCTGATATTTTTAGTTAAAATGCAATTATTCATGTCTTATGTTTTAAAATTTATGATGATTTAAAAGGGTTGAGGGGTGAATGAAACTAGTGACAGTTGATTATGAACATCTACACAGCAGTCTATTATTTAGTACTCTTGGAAGCTGTGATAAACTGGCAAATGGTCTACCCTTATTTCGTGGTTGAATCTAGGATACTATAATTGTGGTTATTCTGACACAGGGTTCCTCAAAGTCTTGGCCAATTTCTACAATTAAATTAACTCTAACAATAATTTCTCCTGTTCTAATCCGCCATAGTCAGCGCCCCCCCCCCCCCCCCCCCCCCCCCCCCCCGAAAATCTGCACAAACGAAAACTAAATTAGTAATCGGGCTAATAACTAATTAATGTGTATCTGAATCTGTTACTATTGACGCTACCATTAAATAGCTGTAAAAAGTGTCATTTGTGAGCCATTATAACATACTAAACATATTACAGTGAAAATAAATCAGTAACTTATTGTGGAGGAAAACGATCTAAGATTGTCATATGGTGTGAACCAAAGTGAAGAGATTATCAAAAATTATGATACAAATTACAGCAGAAATTGTAAATAATTATTGTTTAATGCAATAATACCTTGTATGTATAAATATAGTATTATTTCAATTCACTTGTCTACTCTCACGTCTATGAGTATGACTGATGACGATCTCGATCGCTACCGTCTATACCGCTACGGTGTACAGTACAGATCTATAGTATATTATACATCTGACAAATAGCAGTTAAAAACACAAGAATCGTCATACAATTAAATAAAACATTTTTTACAACTTCAAGAGCTATAGTAAATTAAGCTTAGTGAATTACTTAACGCAACACAGAAACAAGCACAGCCGGCGACTCGATGATAAACAACGCTTCGTGAACAACGTTTCCTCGTGTTTAGGTCTTCGCGCGTGCTTAGGGTACACACTTGTTTTCTAAACGGACTCCGCTACGAATATGCCACTTTGTCATGCTATATATCATTTTAAAGAAGATATTTTCTACTTTCTATTGATATAAGACAAAAATCTATATTTTCAGAAATAACCGTGCAAAAACGTAATTTAAAAAATAGGCTTTTTTTCAATCAACTTTTACATACAATAAAAATAAAAATACAGATTTGAAACTAACACGGTTGCATTCTACATTCATTTTTCTTTAATTTGATATAAGATACATTCTGATAGGACAATCGTAGCGGAGTCCGTTTTAGTGTTTGCAAGGTATATAAAAACACGATGGTAAAACCGGAAATTGAGATTTTTGCCACGGCTATCAAAACACGCCAACCGTACCTAATTTAATGCGATCGTACACGCTTCCACTCACTCTCTCACAAATAAAAAATACATTAATGAAAAGTTGGAAGATAGTTTTATTCAACAAACTATTTCATAAGCATGATAAATACGGAACACAAACACAGCACTTGTGGCAAAATGGTAAATTTTTCGGAATTTAGTAGTTGTCCGCTATCGCTATATAGAGGCTGGTTCTACCTAGTGGAAGATAGTGGCATTGTCATCACCTGCAATGTTAATATCTTTGGTTCTCTGTGAAAGTTACCAATTTCTTGTTCTAAATGCCATAAATGACACACTCTGGGATGTGTTGCAGGAGTGCATGAATGAAACTAACTGCCTGGCTGCTATGACCTTGGCTGACTCCCATGCCCACCGGCCCATGTATGAATTTGCCAAGAAATTTGCCTGCCAGCACTTCACAACCATTGTTGACGATGATGATTTTCTCAGACTCCCCGCTGATTGCATCATTGATCTTCTCTCTGATCGCCGATTGAACTGTAAAGCAGAAGAAGAGGTAAGCAGAAGAAAATATTTGAGTTGTGTTTGTTGTGTGTGATGTGTCTGCCCCATTAAACATGTATTGTACATGATTCTCTTGTAGAAAGCTTTGATTACTAAAAGTTGTTTGATATAACTTGAGTTAATTTTCAGATTTTTTTTTTACTGGATTGATTAGAAAGAAATGTTTTAAGAGTACCACTCTTTAATGCAGTAAAATTGTGACAGGTATTTGAGGGTGCAGTACGATGGCTTGAACATGAACCTTCGCGGAAACAGCAGTACAGTCTCCGTGTAATGCAGTGCGTCAAATTTCCACTCCTCAGCCGCACCTATCTCTTTGATGTTGTCTCTCGTACAGACTACTTGGTTGATGAGGAAGAGAATGAGCTAAAAGAAGGAGCCGTCATATATCATACAGTGCCATCCCGCAGGCACATGTTACCGTCGTACCAGGTGTGACACGGTTTTGTGATTTTGTTATACATGTGTTTGTTCTTTGGTGCAATCATTGTCCATTGTCTTCATGGTACTGTGAATGTGATTGTGATGGCAACTGGACAAGTGTTGTCTGATTATTGTGGTATGCGTTATTGTTTATTTATTCATTACACAGGTCTATATGTCAGTGATTTCTCCTTGTGCTAATGAATTCTGGAGTACAGATACACTCATTGAGTTATTGTTTGTCAGGAAATGGCATTTAAGTTTTCCTTGTTTGTTACTATTCCCATCATATATTCTGATCTAAGTTTCCCAACAAATATATTTGAAGGAAAAAACAAATTGCTTTTATTTGCAGCAACTTTGAAATGTTTTCAAAACTGAGAACCGTCATGAAATGTACTTGAATTTTATTTTGTCCTTGAAAAGCAGTTGAATTTGCCAATGAGCCTTGAATAAGTTAAGTACTCCTTAATTTTTAAAGAAATATCCCACCCGGTTCTCTTCTACATTAGTTTGCATAAATAGGTCTGTTTTAAATAAAACACTATGAAAACATTTGCAAGTCATTTTACCACATCACTGAGCTTTCGATATTTTGGCGTTCATCATCAGTTGTTTCCAGTATGTTGTTCAAAAGCCCAATATAGGATAAGAATATTCCAAATTGGAGCATTAAGAACATTTGGAAACTATATAATAATTTACAGCATAATTTTTCTATTCTCAAATACGACTTCTTCTCAGTAACGGTAGCCATTTTTAATTTTGCTGTTTGGTCATTTCAGAAAGATTTTTTCCTTGTATAATTATTTTGGGGGGAGTGGAGAGGGTAGGGTTCATATGTGAACAACAACAAAAAAATGACTGCTGATCAACTCATTAAAAAATTTGCATATTACTATGCCAAATAAAGAAATAATAGAATTTATAAAAGCAAGTAACTGAAGAAATAGATAGCCATATGGTGAGGAATCAATATGTAGTCAAGATAATCATGGTTTTTGAATTATCAGGAAATATAAAGCAGTTTAATATCTCTGAATATCATAAAATGACAGCCATGGATTTCAGTTTCTTAAACCATCGTAACTTTCAGATTTGATTTCTTGTAATATGAGGTAGAAAAATGTTTTAATTATGCTATTTCCGATTATGATGAATATTTTTTGCTTTATGAACCAAAATTTGTTGTAAAATAAATAAAGTCAAAAATGGGAAATCCTGCATTCATGTTTTACTGTTTATGGGTTTGAAAATGTGTCTTATGAGCAGGCTGTTTTGTTGCATTATTGGATATAGGAATGTATTCATTGAACATTTTTTAAAATTTAAGAATAAATCTAAAATAAAGAATTATGTTTATCATTATACTGATTCACCGTTCTTCCAACTTGAGGTATGTGTAGACATTTACAACATTCATCATAATAAATTTAAAATTTTCACAACTTTATTTTAGATAAAAGTACATTTTTTGACAGTAAAAAAAATATCTGATTCTCTATTTTTGCTGTAGTTCACAAAATTTGTTCTTTGATCAAAGGTTTGTAAAGTTGGACATGTTATAATAGGCTGACAGTACTAATATTTTTCTCTCCATCATTCTCTATATAATATTTAAGATTCCAAATCATATATGATTGAAATACTAATTCATTGAAATGCTTATGTTCTGCACATTTAAATACTCTTACAATAAATGCAAACATGTAAAATTTTAAATTATCTATAGTGTATAGATAAGTATAGGCATATAAAATTGACTCAAAATATTTTTTTTTGTCTATTTTAAACAATCACTTATTTTATTTATATAACCATTAAAAGTACTTTTCACCAAATAAACTTGTATATTCATATTTATATCCACTCATAAAAAAAAATGGGGGGGGGGGGGGACGAATGTTTTATATAAATTTTTTGTTGTTATTTTATTTCAAAGTTGGTATGTGTTAGCCTGTGTTGCACAGTCTAGCAGTAGCACTACAAACAAGAATTCAAAGTGCTAAATGCTAATGCACAACACTGTATATTGATATTAAATTTGCTTATATTGTCCTAATTTGTTTGCAGCAAAAACATAATGCTGTATGTTTGTAACAAATTTTTTAGTGTACATACAAATGGCCCTTGAATATCCTAATACTCAGCTCATAAAAAGTCCTTGAAAGGCCCTTAAAATTTGTTTATAAATTGCCTTCAGACCTTGTTAATACATTATGGTACATTTTTTTAATTTTTATAAAAGAAAATTTACAGAATCAGTTACATGCCTTTGGGTAAGCAAAGCATAAGACTGACTGTGCTCTCATTTACTTCCTTGTCTCAATCTTGCAATACTTGTTTTGTTTCAGATCTCAGTAAACATAAGACTGTCTTTGTTCTCTTTCATTTCTTTGTTCTCAGTCTTTCAATACTTGTTTTGTTTCAGATCTCACTAAACATAAGACCGCCTTTGTTCTCTTTCATTTCCTCGTTCTCAGTCTTTCAATACTTGTTTTGTTTCAGATCCCAGTAAACATAGGATGGTCGCTTTCTTTCACTTCTCATTTTCACTATTTCAATATTTCAATATTTTGTTTTCTCAAAATCTCAGTAAACATAAAACTGTCTACATTCTTCTTGACTTCTTTCTGTCTTCAAATCAGTACTTTTTTGTTTCAAAATCTTGGTAGACATTAAGATTATTTACACTCCCTTTGATTTCAACTTTCTCCTTTACAAATCAATTACGTCAAAATAAGACTGTCTGTACTTTCTTGGATTTCTTCTTTTTTTTTTTCTTCAATACTAATTTTGTTTTAAAATCTCATATTTCCTAACTCTGCAGCTATAATTTGCATTTGTTTCCTGTAACTCCTATCTCAATTTATAAAGCTGTGAATACGATATTTCTTATTTGAAATCTGAATTCTTTCAGGTAATCCCCATCTCAGATCACAAGATTTGAATGCTACTGCTGTATTTATAATCTAATTTAAGATAATCCTATTTTCAGATTACAAAGTTTTAAACAAGTTTTTGTTTTTAATTTTAATTCTTACAGATAACACCACGCCACTCGTTACCTTATTTTGAATGTGCTATTTTGCTGGGTGGGCGTTTAGGCGAAGGACTGAGTAATGATGTTGAGTGTTACCGCTCTGACAGCAAGGAGTTTTCCTCATTGAAACCACTACCTTTCAAAAAGCGTAATGAATTTGCTGCATGTGCCATTGGTGATGAAATCTTTGTTTCTGGGGGACTGAGAAGCGCAGAGTTTTGGAAATATGATCCTTCCTTCGAATCCTGGCTACGAGGTGCTAACATGCTTCAGGCTCGACGGCGCCATGCTATGGCAGCAGTGGATGAAACCATTTTTGTACTGGGTGGCTTCGATGAAGAGAATGTTTTGGATTCAGTTGAGGTCTGGGAACGAAAGTCCAACAAGGTGAGTTTTGCCCCAGACTACTTTGTTGTTTAAATTGCTCACTCTTAAAGTATATGATCTCAATCTAATCTAGGTAATGGTAGTTTTAAATTGTGTCATATGTTTGTTCTGTGAATATATACATTCTCTTTAGCAAACTGTATTGCACAAGCAGTGAGTTGAGTCAGTAATAATAGTCATGTGCTGGCATATATGTTATTGCATTCAGCATATATTTGATTAGGAAAAGAAGAAATGAGAAATTAAGGACTCACATAGAGAATAATATCATTTCAGCTATTTGTATTCTTATTTGAAATTTACTAAAGCAGTTAAAATTAATATAAGCACATTGGGTTTGTTTTCACTGCTTTGACAATTGCAGTTCAACTGTTAATCACTTCTTCAAATGGACAGTTAGTAGACCTGTTTGACCAACTCCCTTAAACCTGTACTTACGATGCCTTTATCCTGTGCTATATAACTTATCATCATACAGACTGCTATCCATTCCATATAAAATTTAAAAAATCATAGGAAATTTCATGTTTTTGAAAATCATTTGGAAATAACAAGGTTTTAAAAATGTTCATATCTTTATTCCATCTTCTGATCTGCTTGCAACAGGAGTGCTATCAACACTCTGTGCCTGCCAGAGTTCTTGTAAAACAAGCAGTAAAGATCATTTTCACTTAAGTTTATTAAATTGCTATAGTTACAATATAGCAAATTTTAACATATTTAGGGTGGGTTTTTTTTTACCTAGCTCTTAATTTCTTCACTGCCAGAGATTTTAATAAAGCTGTAACTTCATTAGCTAGAGAAATTTTTACTTTGTTAACATTTAGTCATTACAGAGTAAATATTTCTAACACGGAAAAAATTATATTGATACATTTGTTGGTTGTTGTTTTCCTCTTTTGTATTCCTTACATAAAATCATTTCTATTTCATGTTTAAACACATTTTTATTAGTAATTAAATTTAATATTTTATTATAAGTGAATTTTGAACATTTCTTATTTTGATTTTCTGACTGTTGCATTATAAAGCTAGATAGGGAAACTGTGTTATAAATAAAAGCATATTGCTTGAAACATTGCTAGAAATATTTGACAATTAAAAGCAACTTATGTAACAAGAGTGTTAGACTTATTTGATATAATTCAAAGCATGTTACACACATCAAATTTAGAGATATTTGACCTAATTCAAAGCAAGTTGCATGCAACATAGAGATGTGTCATAGTTAAAAGTAAGTTACATGCAAAATTGTTAGAGATGTTTGTCATAGTTAAAAGTAAGTTACATGCAAAATTGTTAGAGATGTTTGTCATAGTTAAAAGTAAGTTACATGCAAAATTGTTAGAGATGTTTGTCATAATTGAAAACAAGTTACATACAAACAATGTTAGAGATGTTTGTCATAATTGAAAACAAGTTACATACAAACAATGTTAGAGATGTTTGTCATAATTGAAAACAAGTTACATACAAACAATGTTAGAGATGTTTGTCATAATTGAAAACAAATTCTATAAGAAGCATTGTTAGAGCCCATTAATATGCTCAGTTTGGAATTTGCCTTAATTTCATGTTTTATTTTATATTTTATACATAAATACTAATTTTTATATTTAATTTAATATTTGTACAAAATTGTTGGGGTTGTGATTGTTTTGGGAGTATTGCTGCATTATAAAGTTAATTATAAATGATGAGACCTGGTTAAAATGAGTGTTTTGCATGAAAATAATCACTGTTAGAGATATGTACCATTAATTCTAAGCAGATAAGTTTTATTTCACCTAAGAAAAATAAAAGCAGAAGAAAAAAATAAAAGTAGTTTACAACTACTGCTCTGTTCTCAACCTTTTGTATGTTCCCTACTCCCAAGAATAGTACATTTACACAGATCATTTGCATGCATAAACTTTGTGAAGGTGTAGAGTACTTATCTTTTAACACTCAATTTTCAGCTCTTTCTTTTGTTCGAATATGGTTTTGGTAATCCTAGCACTAAATAAAATATAGACAAATCTTTAGCAGTATTTACTCATAAAATGTCTCACCTGAATATTCAGATTTGTTGTAAAATTGTCAAGTCATCTTCAGTAATTTCATGATCATTAGATTGTAAGCAGTCATTCAGGATGTTTCAATTGTCATTTTATATGGTTGAATGATATCCCCATTTTTCTCAAACACAATGTTAAAAGCTTATATAGTTATAAGCAAAATGATAATTCACTTTTCTTTTTCACCAAAACATTTTAAAATTAATGTAAATTTGGTATTTCCAGCATACAATTAGAAATAGATGATTAAAAAGAAAACAAAGTTGGCCATTATTCTGTCAGTTTATTTTTCGCTACTATTTTCTCTTACACAGGTAAGTCAGACAGGCAGAATTGTGTCTGTTTCTTTTGAACTAGAAGTGACATTTTGCAAATGACAGGGAGGCATTTTTTTTTTTTTTTAACATAGAATTAATCTGATATTCTGCTATCCTTTCTATGCTTAGTTTTATTTAAGTTCAAGTTGTGCTACAGATATTTGTCATTGATACTGATAATTCCCCCATCCCTTCACTCCAGTCTTATAAAAGTTATATCAACTGTTTATTTTTAATTTTCTTTATAGTGGGAGTCATGCCCAAGTCTGGTAACAGCAGTTGAAAACATGGGCTTTGTGGCTTATGGGAAGAAGATATATCTGTTCGGGGGCAAGAACAGTGATGAGCTGGTCACAAACCTAGTGCAGTGTTATGACACCTCAACGAATACTTGCACACTTCTGACCAAAAACCTCCCAGCTAATGACATGTGTGTCAGTGCTACTGTTCTTAACAATCGGATCTATGTTGTAGGACTGGAAGGTTTCTTCACTTATTTGCCAGCAGCAGAAACCTGGGATGTTTTGCCAGACATGCTCTTGCCGCGAGATTTTGTCTCACTGTGTGTATTGGATGAGAAGCTTTATGCATTTGGAGGTCGTCGGCGAGGGGCCAAAGACAATTTGTATTCAGATGCCATTGAGGTTTTTGATCCAATTAGAGAATGTTGGTCTCATGCAGGTACCACCCCTGTTCCCATGTATTCTTATGGATGTGTGCGTGTCTTCCTCTCTCGACCGAACAAGCCAGGGAATTCTGGAAATGGCACTCCTGGAACTGATGGAGTAGGTCCTACAAAAAGTGACACACGCATACCATCATAAGTTACCCATTCCTTCATCAAAGACTAATTGGGGTTTCATTTTTATTTTATTTTAAAGTGAAATAAATTACATAATTTTAGAATTTTATTTTTTGGTGAAACGAAGCCTTATTTGAAAAACATTCATTCTTCAATAATAATAATAAAAATAAAAATGTATGTCTAGTGATTCAGAATCATCTGTAATATATATGCTTGAAAACTATATAATTCAAACAAAATGTTTGATATTTTGATTGAGAAAGATTTGTACTCGCTTTGTTACACATCTTACAGATTATTTTGGTCAAGTTGTTAACACTCATACTCTTGATAAGCATTGGTTTCTTGTCACTGTACATTTTATGTCATTGTTAATGCTGTTCTGATAAGATGGGTTGTGACAAAAACATTGATTTCCAGTGTATGAAATTATTCTCATTTACTCACTTTGCTAGTGTTTTCCTGTGATTGCTCTTTTCCTTGTTTCCATTTTATTTATTATCAAGCAGCTGAAGTTTATTAAATATATGTCTTTCATTCAATATGATAAAACATATATTGTCTTTTTCATTTTAGCTCATATCCAGGATTCAGTTCTTAAATTAACACAACCAGCTTGTGACATTGGATGTAGATAAAATTTTCAGGCTTGATTTAGATTTGTTCTCTGCATCTTTCTTGCAAATAATAAAGTATAATTAATCATTTGCTAGTAGACAAAACATCATTAAACAGTAAATTATGTCAATATCATTTTTGTTTATAAATAACATTGAGAAACAAAATTACTTGCTGTTTTTAGTGTTGGTTGCTGTTCTTTGACTTTATCTTGCCTCTAAATCAAAAATCCTTTAACTTTTTACAACTTCACTAAAGGGTTATCTCCATATATTATAATAACTAGTGGAAAAAACTATTAAAATGTTGTATCATGAGATGATGCTTGAATTTGCTGAACAAACCTTTTACGTTCTTGAAAATAAATATCCAATGAGGAGTTATTGCCCATATATTATGATAAATATGTTCAACAAACATTTTAGCTTTCTTAAGAATAACAAATATTATTATGTCATTGAAGCAGTTAAGATAATCTGACTCAGTACTTTGATAATTTACTTCAGATAAATATAAGTCATTCAAGATTTTAGTTTATTATTTGTCTTGTTATTTATCTATCCTGACATTAACCATTTATATTACTAAAAACTATTAAATTATTTATTATTATTGTTATTTTGTTCTGACATGAATATTTGTACAATCACTGAAAACACCATGCTTATTCCTTTTCTTATTATTTTGATATTCTCACTGTAATATTATTCAAACATGTCACTAATAAACACTAACATTCTTTTTCAATTTGATTTGATGGCTGATCTGTTCCTATATAACTGAAACATAAAATCACTTTTTTGTTTGTTTTGTTATTTTGATGTACTGACTAATATTAATAATGTCTGTATTTTACTAACATGAAAATAAATCCCTTTTCTAAAATGTATTGACTTGGACATTATTCTACAAAATTTCATCATGAATACGATAAAGAACAATTACATTTTATTGGTGAGGTTTTGGTGTCTTTGCTTATTATTACATGCTAGTAAAGAGATTAATTAGAACCAATATTGATCAACTTTTCTCTGGAAAACTTTGAGGAAACCAGTTGCTCTAGTTAAGAAGGAATTCTGTTTCAGGTGATAAAAATTGTGATATTTTGCTCTTTTGTTACTGTAGCTGATGAACAATTTGTCCAGCTAGCCGGTCTCACAGTTGTTTCTAGTCTTTTAATCGTTTGGCAGACTTTTTCTTTTCTAGATGAAAGTTGAAACTATTTCTTCTTCTTCTTGTAGAGAGAATTTTCTTTAAAATTTTGACTTATTAAAATAAATACAAATAATAATGATTTTAACTCTTTTTTTTTTTTTCATTTGCAGCAGAATGAAAGAATGAAATTTATACAAAAACACCACTCAACACCAGAATTGTGTGTTAAAAGTCAGAAGGTGATAATAATATAGCTATTATTCATTTGTTTTCAATTGTAGCCTTCTAAGTGAAAAAGTTACAGATGGTAATAATTGGATACAAACAAATAATCTACCAAATTTTGCTTAGTTTGTAATCGGGCTTGAGCTAAAGGGATTTATGTTGTGGTAAATAGAGAGATAGTGCTAAGGTAAGTAAGGGTAAAGTTATAAAAAGCTTTGAAGGAGATAGAGTGATGGCAGCTTCCGACCTAGGTCAATTTTACTGTCTGGCACCAGGTGTGCTGTGCTACTGTTGGTAGAATTGTAGGTGATGATATATATAGAGTGGTTGAAAGGAAAGTTAAAGGCTGGTGATGATGAATGGTGGCTAGTGGGTCATCTGCTCATTGTCTGGCCGGTAGAGGCATGCAATAGCCCAGTTGTCCATGGGCTACTGCCTTGATAGTTTGTTGTTGGTGTTGCTGTCTTCCTGGTTGTTGATGTTGCTGACCCCGGTGTTGAAGGAGAGTGTGTGTATGTGTGGTTCTTACAGTGCCCACACTAATACCACACCAGATCTATACCTAATTGGTACACATGCCCAGGATATTCAACCACCTATCCTTCTAACTGGAGTTACTGTCATTGCTGTTCCCAGTGTTGTTCATTGGGATGTGTATAAACGGCAGGAGGCCACTAGAGGCTATCAAGTGTCAGTAGTATCATATCCACAATGGGGTGATTAAAATATCCACACTGTAGATATACCAAATGCCTTCTTGTTCTGACTTTTAACTTTCAAGCAACTTTAGGTTGTGCAGGTTGTGGTTCACAGGATCTATTTTAGTCTATCTGATGGAATAAACACCAAGCCCATTGGATTTAGTTTAGTCTTATTATATGACAAACTTAAACTTTAGTGAGGTCTAGTTTAGTCTTTTCTAACAGACAAAAACTTTGGGTTTAGTTTAGTCTTATCTGACAAACTAAAACTTTAGTAGGATATAGTTTAGACTTATCAACAGACTAAAATTTAGTGGGGTTTAGTTTAGTCTTATCTGACAAATTAAAACATAGTGGGATCAAGTCTTATCTAACAGACTAAACAGTTTGGCGGATCTAATTAATATTATCTGATGGATTAAATAGTATAATGGGATCTAACTAAATCTTATCTGATGGACTAAACAGTTTGTAGGATCTAATTAAGTTGTATGTAATGTACTTATGAAGGATCTAATTAAGTCTTATGGACTAATATAGTGGGAGCTAGTCTTATTTGATGGACTAATTTGTGATATCTAATCTTATGTGATGGATTTAACAGTTTGTGGGACCTAATTATGTCTTATCTGATGGACCAATCTGTGTGTGGAATCTAGCCTTATCTGATGGACTAAGCAATTTGTGGGATCTAGTCTTATCTGATGGATAAAACAATATGTGGGATCTAGTCTTATCTGATGGATAAAACAGTTTGTGGGATCTAGTCTTATCTGATGGATAAACATCATCATCAGAAGCTAGGATGCTGTTAAATGAAACTCCTATTTCAGTTTCAATTCTCTGTGATTGCATCTGCACAAACAGGGAAAATGCTTGCTTTAGGCTTCAAAATATTATCAAAGTTGTCATCTTATTTATATCATTTCATTTCCTATTTTTTTCTTCAAGGAAATTTAAACAAACTTTAATTTTTTCTCTTTGAACGCAGTCCTGAATTAGATAATCATTAAGTTGCATGTGCGTGTGAAAACATGAAATATTGAGGAATTTCATAATTTTCTGGACATTCACTAAACCATCTTGCTTCAATAATTCCTAGTTAACAGAAGTATTTAATAATAATATAGATTTTTATTAATGCTTCATACCCAAGATCTTTCAGTGCTTCACAGTAGAGATGATGAGCTTGACAGTCCCAAATTAGGAGAGAGGTTGGTGATTTGAAAAATCATGCAAATTGGGTTGGATCTTAAACCATTGACCCCAACAGATATCTTCACAAGGCCTGATGCATAAACCAACTCATAACCATCTGTCTGCCTGAGTTATTTATTTTCTAGTGCCTAGATCTTTCTTTTAACCTCCCTGACCTATTTACTATTATCTAGATCTTCTTTCTTTCAGTTACCCTGACCTATTTACTGTCTAGTGTCTAGACCTCTTTTTAACTAAACATTTCTTGAGTTATTTACTGAATCATGCATTTAATTATATATATGTTTATGAGTTTGTTTTATGCTTGTATATACATTATAAAAATATTCATGCAGATGTGATATGTGATCGTGAATGACTGCCAAAGGTTAAATGTTCTCTCTGTTATCCCCCACCCCCACCCCCAGTGTACTTCTTGATAGTCCATTTTTTAATTTGTTGCTATTCATTTTTATGATACTTTTCAGAGTCTTTTTACAGTAAATCTAGAACTAAAGTAGAACTTGTTGAAATTTGTTAGCACTCATTATTAAACCAGTTTGTTTACAGTTAAAAAAAATAGGACTTGTTGAAATTTGTTGCCACTTTTTTAAAACCAAAGATTTCATGATTTGATGAAACAAACAGTTCCCACATTTCAAAAGTTATGAAATAATAATAGTACTACTACTACTAATAATAATGTTTTATTTATGAAGTTCAGAAGAGTATTTCCTTTTATTCACATTTTGTCTGAAAGAAATGGAAGGGAAATTTGTCTTGTGGGTGGCTCTCGAAATAGTCACATTGTATCTATAAATATATATATATAGCACTGTGAATCAAAACTTTTTTTCTGATTTGTAGATATTTCTTTATATAGTTAGAAATTAATCTGGTTTGTTGGTGTTATTTATCTACCTAGTTCCAGATTTATCTGATTTATATATCATACTATAAATAATTACAAGTTTCTCTGGTTTGAAAGACACAAAAATAAATTTCTCTTGTTTGAAAGACACAAAAATAGATTTCTCTGGTTTATATATGAGTGTAAGTAGTAAGAAATCTGCCTGATTGTTCTGTGGTATTTTGAAAGATAGAAATGTGCTTGGATTCTTGATTGTATTTTGATTTAGTCAGAAACTTTTGCATCAGAAAAATTCAAAGCTATATTTGGAATACCAACAAACCCTAAAAGCTTAGGAAATTAATTTAATTTTAAAAACAGATTAAAGTATTTAAGAGTGGTTTATTATTTCTAGTGACAAAATCCAGTTAAATAACATAACAAAACTTGCATTTTGCCTAGTCTTCTAAGAATCTTTAAATGATGTAAAAAAACCCAAAACAAATGGAAAGTATTTTCATTACCTTCCTTTGGAAATTATTTAAGGGAAAAGTATTCTGTTTTTATTCCTCTTTGCATTATGCATTTTGTTTATTCTTGTTCATTCAGTGTTTAAGACTTAATTATGGTTATGCTTATAAACTGACTTTATGTCTCTTCCTTTATCCAGTCACCCACCACCCAAACAACCACAAGTTTAAGAAAAAGATAAGTTTGTTATTTGTAGTGAATATTGCTGCAGAAATGTCTAGTTGTTTTTGTATAAATTTGTATCACTATTGTTATTCTTCTTCTTCTTCTTATTTTAGTGAACATTCATTTATCACAGTGAGAAGTCCTGTTAGTTTTTTTTCGTTTCCAGTAAATTCCCTATGGAAAGTTTAGCCTTATAAAGTAATTTTTATTGGGGAGTTTTTTTTCTTTACTAGTTTTTTTTTTTTTTTTTTTTTACAGACTTTATTTAAAATGCATTTATTAAAAATTCACATATTTATTCCTGGTACACAAAATGAAATTGTGGTGTGCACTCTGCTATTTACTATAGATATCAGTATAGTATAAAACACAATTAATACAAAGCAGTATAGTACATTATGTTTTATTTGATCACTTTTTTGCATCTTATGTAAGCAATTAAGTTTGTCTAATCCTTGTTTTCTACATGTGTTTATTTCTTATCCACTTTCCCTTTCTATATCATTAAAATACATCAGGCTTATTTCATATATATCCTTGCGCCTCTTAATGCCTTTTTTTTTTAAACAGAACTTATTTTAAAATAAATATATATCTTATGCAGATGATCAAAAAATAATATATTTCTAACTACTTGTTCAATTGTTTATTCATTTGTAACCCCTTCACTGCTGAGAGATTTCTAGAATCTTGAAACTCCGTTTGCCATAAGATACTTCAGTGTTTGTATACCTGTGTAATTCAGATCTTAATCCTATAAACAAATAGCAAAAATTTAATGGAGTGGTTACTGTGGAAGATTTTTGAAGTTTTCTGTTATCAAAATGATAACTATTCTTGTAGCAAATAATGTCAAAGGTACTTGGTGCTTTTTAAATTCTAACATAAACTACCATAGCATGAAATCATTTTGCTTTTGCAGTGTTACTTAAAGTATAATTTTAATAAATGTTATTGAATTAAGCATATATATTGGTATTAGGTCAGTAATATATAAAATATTAATTTACATTTTTTATATACTTTGTTAATTGGTATGACATTATTAATCTGAGGCATTTTCAGTTGTCTAAATGCTTCAGTATTAAACACACACAGACACTCTCTCTCTCTCTCTCTCTCTCTCTCTCTCTCTCTCTCTCTCTCTCTCTCTCTCTCTCTCTCTCTTAGTCTTACTCACACAAACCACACTTTTCTCTTCTACTATAACCTACATGCTTTGTCTGATGTTTACTCTAGTCTATGATGTTTACAAAATTGTGCTGTTTACTTCAGAATGCATAAGTAGAATTAGTTTATAATTAAAATGATCTTATCTTTCTTTAAACTTTAAAAGCACAGCTTCTGGTCAAAATTCAAAAACATAATGAAAGGAACATTTATTAAAGTATTAAAATATATTCAATGATATTTGGTAGAATGGTTTTCTGCTTATTCAAAATATTGATTTAAATATACACTGTCTCATTTGTGTTTTACAGGCAGTCTGGGTTCTGTTTTATTGCTCCATATGGCATGTTATACAGTCAGTGAAGGGGTTGAAATGAATTTTGTTAAATTTCTGTATATATGTTTAATATTGTTGAGAAATTTTTGTTAACTAAGTATTGCAAAGTGTTTAATGATTTAGAAACAAGGTGCTATGTTTATTTCACTTTTACTTTCATCTGAGACTGAAATTTCAGCAAATTTCTCTCTTTAAAGCACCTGCATTAAATCAACAACAAAAAATTCTTTAGAATCATTTATCTTTGCCTGTATTCTAGATTGACCATTAAAGGAATTATCTCAAAAATTTGTTTGGTGTATCATTTCTTGTGTTCTAGATCAGCCTGGTCCAACTGTAGTCCCACATTCAAAATGTGGCACATCTAAAATAGTTTTGTGACCCATGCTCATACAACAATTATTTCTTTAATTAAATGGTATAATTAAATTTTTATTATAAATGGCCCACAAACTTAAAATATTTGGTTTATGTAGCCCTCAGGGTTTAATAAGTTGGACCACCCTGTTCTAGATTGGGCATTAAAGGAAATATCTCTAAAATTCTTGTGACTGGTATGTCTTTGCTTGTTTTCTAGATTGACCATTAAAGGAAATATCTCTAAAATTCTTGGGACTCATTTGTCTTTGCTTGTATCTTAGATTGACCATTAAAGGAAATATTTCTTAATTTGCAAGTTCATAATGCAGAGTTGAGTGACTGGCTGGAAGTTAGTGTGGTTGTGCACAATCATTTTAAAATGTTATTATTTTGATTATTTTTATCTCATTTTATTAAAACACCTTTTGCTTTTTAGCATTTTTTTTTTAGGCATTGTTTTTATGAGTGCATTCATTGTGCCAGACAGAAAGAGAGGTTGTATTTGCACCTTAAAAAATCTGTTTAATAGACCAAAATATTGTCAAATACATTTACTTATCTGACATGCACATCCATACAAATGATACACCCTTTTCTCTTAGTAGTTGTTTACTTAGTCTCTATGCTGATAATAACTAGTGCAGTAAAGTTAGCATATATTGTTAAATCCTTTCCTTAAAGAAAAGAATGAGATAAATGCTGTGATCACATATGATGACAACAAAATGTTATGATGATTTTTGTCAGTTGAAATCAGCATATGATGTTGCTGGGGTCAAAGAGCATTAATTGTCACAACAAGAATGATTGTTAGAAAAATAAATGGCATTTTTTTCCTCAAATGACTATGTATATCACTCTCACTTCCTCTCTCTAATTCCCAACCATTCCACCAAGGAATACCAAATACCAGCATGAATGGTTTTGACTTCATTCATGCCATTTGCTCTGGAATAGATTTTTTACAATTCAGTTTTTATAGTATTTATTAACTCATTGCTTGGTCATCATTGATTGTGATCTTAAACATTAATGCTGAATTCTCTACTAATTATTCTGATCTTCATTAACTTACTGTATAGATCAGTGTACTAATTTAAAACATTTTTTCTATTTAAAAAAAGTACTAAAGGAAACTAAC
Source organism: Sinotaia quadrata (assembly GCA_028829895.1). Taxonomy (NCBI): domain Eukaryota; kingdom Metazoa; phylum Mollusca; class Gastropoda; order Architaenioglossa; family Viviparidae; genus Sinotaia; species Sinotaia quadrata. Next base: position 44,028,280 of record CM054178.1, on the reverse strand, counting down.
ATTATCTTCACCATGTTTTCTCAAATGATACAATCTGACCACCAGTGTCGTTGCTCTTGATTTTGCTGAAATCACTGTACTTGCATGTGATCGCAAGATTTATATTACAATTTGCTTTAAAACACAATCAGTAGTTACTACTAATACTAATAGCACTTATCACATGACTGCAGGTTTACAATAAATGTAAAGAAAAAGTAAATCTATACTTCTGAGTATTTGGACTGATATTTTAGGAAGAAAGAACACTACATACTGTACATTTCAATGAAGCATTACATTTACATCTAGCCTATATATTGCTTTTCTTTCTTTTATTGCCTTTCTTTCTTTTTTTCAGAAGACATTTTGAGTCATAAAGCTTAACACAGTTCTTATACCTAAAATAAATTAATTAATAACATTTGCATGCATTTTTATTAGCTAGGAATAATTAACAACATTAGAGGAGACTAAGAAGTCATAAAAGGCACTAAATCAATCATCAGGGATGGACTAATTAGCAGCTTCCTGTGCATGCATCTTAATTTTTAGTAAGTATTGTAAAATTATTTTACTTTGGTTTATGTGCCAATTGTATAAATAAATAGTTTCAGTAAGTAAACCTAAAGGGATAATAAAGAAAAGGATTTCAGATTTCTTATCCACATAATATTTCATCAGTAGGAATGCATAATATATAGCATAAGTTTGCCAAAAATATAAGATACAATTACTGGCCATAGTTTTGCAAGCATATTTCGACTGACGTTTGAAGATTCTAAAGTAATTGTAGAAAGTATGACGATAATAAAGGAATGCAATGTACTTGAAAAAGTTAGTAAAGCTCGAAAACATTTAATATGCAGACGATCTAAGGGATATAATAAGTTAGGAAATGCTTTGTTTGTTTACTAGCATCGTCTCCCCGTATTGGATAACATTGATCTTGTATGTAGGCCTACGTGTTTTATTTTTATGCGAAATTTCCATGTAAATAGTGTACATAGAAAATGTGAGACGTAGCAGGCAGACATCCAAAAGCAACCTACTGTCGTTGTGTGGAGGTCTTAAGAAAGCTTAGTTGCCAACCATTTTTATTTGCTATGTCAGGTAAGTCTGTCAGGTACCAGTATGAGTTCACTTGTAATGTCCATTCATCGTTCACACGCAGCTTACTTAACTGTCACTGAACTTGTTTAATATTGGGAAATAGATCAGTATGTCATAATCGTTGGTATGTAACAGACGATGGTACAAAAGAAAATGTATAAGTATTCGCTTTGTGTTCTACCTGGCCATCAAAGATGAACAGCGACTAACCTTGTTGTTAGCTAAGAAATGACCAGATGTTGTTAGGATGTCACACATCCTGGAAAAGCTATACGACCATTAGTTAGCACACATATGCCACACACACCTACACACTTGCGGACATTTACAAACCTTGGCGACCAGCAAATTATGACTTGTCGTTATAATGTTGGTATCCATATGTAACATACGAGTTTCACAAGTAGGCCTATCCGTTAAACTTAATCACAGCCTTCGCATACTTTAGGCAGATTTTTATTTTAATATTAATTACGTGGGTGGAATTGGGTAGAAGAGCTCGAGGGTCCAAAATTGTGAAACAATTAAAAAATATATAGATAGAAATTTTTTTACGACCCACAACCAGTCAGCAACAGCATTGAAATGTAGAATTATAATTTTAATTCAACATTGTCTCTGCCAAAAAATATACGACGTAATATTTAGTTGATAGAAAAAAATATACTTTAATAAATGCATTGATTTTTAACACATTGCATTAATTAGATTTTTTTTTTGTAAGTGCATCCATTATTAGTTATATTTGTAAATGTTAGTTTCAACTCAATGACATAAAATGCCGAAAATTTAAAGTGAAATGCTCCCACAATACCTTTTCAACCAGTTTTCCACATACTGTTAAATTTAAATTAATAAATAAGGGTCAGTAGCACTTAAGGATAAGCTTTGTACAAAGGAACACAAATTTCTTGAGTTTTATAATTAATACTAGTTTGGAATTTAAAATCTAATCACATTAAAACTGCTTTTGATCAGCAAAGTCATTAATAACTCCTTCACATCATTTTCCTTTAATTCTTTAGCTTTCATGCTTAATAAAGACAGATTTCTTAATTGATCCTGACATATAGTTTTTTTTTCAAAATAGCTCTTGATTATTTTCAGGTTTGGTAAAGATTTTGTTGTTCTTGCCACTCTAATAGGCAATATTAGAAAGAATAGAAGAGCCATGAATACTAAAATCACTATAAAACTCTTTGATTAAGAAGAGAAAAGAAAAACAAAGTTCTGTACAATATTTTATAACTCTTCATTAACAAATCTTGAAGATAATAGAGAGGGCAAGCTCTTTCACTATTGACAGTGTCACATTGAAGATTGTTTACTTGGTTGCTCTGCGAAAAACTGGGTGTAAGGGAAATGCTTCAGTTAGGTCTTCAGGGTACTTGTCTTTGAGAGTCTTAGCAAGTGAAAATTTGAGCATCACTTAGCAAATGACCTTGGCCATCGAAATTTTTTATTAGTACTTTGATGTTGTCTCTGTTTTATGAACACAACAATGCAACATTAATTTGGCCATGTGAAAATACTGGCTCACTCAAAATATATCCCACGTTCTCAAAGGTCAAGGATGCTTTAACATCGCTTAAAAAACCTCCCACATGTTCGACGGTCAAGGATGCATCTTGCGTAGATGGATACACAGAATTGGAAAACTATATTGTATCATTACCTAAACTGCTATACAAACCAGAGAGAATTGTACGAAGGGTGTTAGTGTACAAAATTCAAGCTGAATTTTGAAAGTGTATCATTTCTTTATGTGTGTTTTTGTGCCAGAATTTAAGGCAGAGCCACTGGTAACTTTAAACCAGTTGCAGGAGGCCCTGGAAAGACAAAAGCAGAGTAGGTTGGTGGTTCGAACCCCACTGCTTCGAGATGTCCAGGCCATGTTTCAGGGTGTAGGGAATCTGCGCTTGCACCTGAAACTGGAGAACATGCAGACTACTGGTGTGTATATATACTGTGTTCCTTCTGATTCATGATTCAGTAAGGCATACTGAGCAAATCAATTTTTTAATGTTTGTATATATAATGTCTACTATGTGTGTTGTATCTTACATGCATTTAAATTATTGAAATTCAACTGTACATGCTCATCCAAAGAGCAACTAAACAACAAAAGCAAAAATAGTGTGGGCAATTCTGCCTGTCATCCAGAGTGAGTGGTGAGAAGAAAGTCATGAATCTACTCACTCTCTAGAGTGAGTGGTGAGAAGAAAAGCATGAATCTGCTCACTCTCATGAGTGAGTGGTGAGAAGAAAGGCACAAATCTGCCCACTCTCTAGAGTGAGTGGTGAGAAGAAAGGCACAAATCTGCCCACTCTCTAGAGTGAGTGGTGAGAAGAAAGGCACAAATCTGCCCACTCTCTAGAGTGAGTGGTGAGAAGAAAGGCACAAATCTGCCCACTCTCTAGAGTGAATGGTGAGAAGAAAGGCACAAATCTGATGTTCCCTCAGTTGTATTCACTTCTCACATGCCAGCCTTAGTGCCACTATCTCACCATGCTAAGTGCAAACCTTGTATTTAATGATACATACATATTCTTCTAATTTAATTGTCCTCTAGGCATTAGCCATCTGCAATAATTAATTCATCTGCTCCTTTTAAAAAAAAACAAGCTTTTGTTTCAGTAATTAGGGAAGATTTTAATATGTTGTGTACTATGAGATAGTATGTCTCATCACAGATTTGTATATGTCCTGTTCTGCTCATCATTAAATTTGAACCATACCCAGTTTTTGTTTTATGTGCCAATGTCAGAATATAACACCTGCAATTATATTTGCTTGTGTACATGTTCATTTGTGTTAATGGTATCAGATTTTTAATTCACCTGAATTTTAAAAATCTTAACCCTAACTTTAAACCTAATTAATTGCATTGAGTTTTATTAATGGTATTTGTTTGACATTAATTAGGGTTAGAATTCATAAAAGAATTAAATTTTAAAAAAGCAAGTACCATGTCAGTTTTTGTATACATGTATAAATATATACATGCATTTTGATTTGTGTACACGTATGTACATTTATGTTTTGTGTTTATATGCATGTACATATTTTTATGAGTATTTGTGCATATTCATGCGTGTGTGTGTGTGGGGGTTTGTATTAGTCTATTACGTGCCTTTGCTCATTTAACTACTGCTAATTTGCTATAGATTTAAAGTGGACATTTAAAGTATATTTTATGCTACATTAGTACATATGCTGTGCTGCAAGTATTATATCTCACATCCAGAAGAAAGAAAACATACAGTGCACTATGTTACGTTTCCAGTATTTATTTAAAGACCCTGCTTAGAATAATTAAAAGACTTTAAATATAATTAATTCTTCCTCTCATATTCTACGCAGACTGGTTGCTCAATTTATTATCTGACTAATTAAAAGTGCGTCTTGTAGTTCAGACGACAAATTTACAGACTAATAAACTGCGAACTTTTAGCTAGATTTGAAAACAGTTAAATCCCTCTAAATTAATATGCACTCGTCATCAATCTTTCTGCTCATCCGCCCCCATTCAAATCTAAGAATTAATCTAATTGGTCTATTGTGCATAGAAATCAACTACTAAGAGGTATTAACAAAAAAAATAAGATTTAATAAAGTTTAACAAATTAACAATAAATCGAATGCAACGCGAATAGTCTTCACTCTGTCTTTACGCGCCTATGCCTGATTTTTGTCAATCTAAATTGCCAGAAAAGTGTTCCTTTGAGATCTGTACACTTGATTTTTGCACTTAGCTCTATTCTTGTATCCTTGGTCTCAACACTCGGTCATGCTGATTCGTTCCCTCAGTCCCCCTTTAACGACACACGTGGTGCATAAGGAATGATGTCCCTTTGTTAGTGGCTAGGAACTGGAATTTTTGCAGCATGGCCCTCAGAGTGGATTTCGACACGCTTACACCAATAAGCTAATGCAGGTGAGGCATGGTGAAACATGAACCATGAGCCGACCTGTGGATGCAACGTGTTTGGATATAATTCTCAACCTAACAGGTCCTACTTAGGCATGGCTCAATTAAATGCGCTGAACAAAGAGTTTCGACCTCGCGTCGCTTACAATTAAATTTTAGAAAAAATATAATCGTCTCACATGTGTTCCATTTAACAGTCATGACGTATGAAGCAATAAAATAGATACAACGTTAAATTAATGTTCATACAAGGGGTAATTCAAGCCGACAGAGCGCTTCACAATTTACAATTTAAATTACACGCAATAATTGAATTACATGAAGAATTCATATCGAGCGCAGCATTCTGGCTCTTAGTGAATTAAAACAATATAAATTAAAGTACAGAAATGGAAAAATGGTTACAATAAATTTATATTCCGTAACATATAGGTTTTCAGCTATTTCTCTGAACCATGCTCAAGTGTATAGGGAAATCATATAATACATAGCACAAATACATACTTAAACAATACATAGGCAAATACTATTAAATAAAATGATACCTTTGAGAGAAGTCGAAGGGTACCTTGATTCTCTATGGCGCCGGCTGCCTCTCACGACCCGAGTAAGCTGATGGAATTAGCTAAAATGTGCTCGAAGTGAGGGAGCGGAAGCGTGTGGGTACATATATAGAAAGGTATATTGCGTATCACGTGACTGTTCGCAAAGCATGTGGTTGGTTCGAGAACTGGACAATGGTCCTAAAGTTACATAACATCTTGACCTGTTCTAGAAGCACCTAGAAAAAGGAAGCTTTGAACAAAGGGCCAAGGGTTTCAAATATTCGAATTTGAAGTAAACAAGGCAAGTGGGTCACGAAGTCGGACAATTTTATCAGACTGTGACACCCCCTTGCTTTTGAGGCGTTTATCTTGCCAAAGATAAAATGCCTCCTACAAATTATGTATGATAAAATGTAGAAGTCCACAATGAAGAAAAATTTACACAAAAAAAATTTCGACATTCCTAGAAATAAAGTGTGCAACTATATTTCATATTTACAGGAAGGAATCCGTAGGGTTCAGTTAATTGATTAAACAACATTCTATCAGTACCGGCACTTGATGGCATCAAGCACGACTCATGTAATCTGCGCCAACATTCAAAGACCCTTTGATGTAATGAATATTTGCGTCATACTGTGTCAGAAACAAAGACCAACGCATTAAACGGCTGTTCGTAAATTGCGCCTGCCCGAGAAAGGCCAACGGCTGGTGATCGCACTCAATGACAAAGGTTTTTCCGTACAAATAGTTTTCGAACTTTTTTATGGCCCAAACTATCGCAAGACATTCCTTTTCACTGGTGGAATATTTCTGTTCAGTAGTTGTGAGTTTACGGCTTGCATATGCAACTGGGTGTTTGGTGTCATTGTGTTCTTGTAATAACACTGCTCCTAATCCTGTGTTGCTAGCATCAGTCCTTAACAAGAATGGTTTTGTCAAATCTGGCAGTTTAACAACTAAATCTGAAGTCAGTCTAGATTTCAGTGTGTCAAAAGCGTTTTGGCATGCATCAGTCCACACTACTTTTGTAGGCATATTCTTACGTGTCAAGTCAGTCAGAGGACATGCAATGGCACTAAAATCTGGTACGAATTTTCTGTAGTAGTTAGCAAGACCAAGAAAACTTCTAACTTGTGTTTTTGTTAGCGGTTGTGAAGTGTCCTTAAGTTGTGCTATCTTAGCTTTACTTGGCGACATAGTTCCATGACTCAACTTGTGTCCCAAGAAGTCTAAGGAGAATTGTGCTATTTCACACTTCGTAGGGCGGGCAGTGAGGTTGGCTTGCTTTAATCTGGCTAGCACATCTCGTAAGAGTGTTAAGTGCTCCTCCCATGTCTGGGTGCCTAGAATTAAATCATCCATGAAGTTCTCAACTCCACGTCCGTACAGTGGTTCTAACAATGACCGCATCATTTTAGAAAAAATGCTTGGAGCGTTTGAAACTCCGAAAGGCATAACTTTCCATGTGTAGTTTCCTACTGGTGTAGTGAAAGCTAGTATGTGTCGATCAGTGTCCTTGACCTTGATTTGCCAAAAACCGCGTGACAAATCTATTTTGGTATAGTAATGAGCGTTAGCTAGCTTAGTGAAGATGAGATCCGGATCAGGAAGAGGTTCGGCACAAAACTCTGTCACTTGATTGAGTTTGCGGTAGTCTACGCAAAAACGGAACGAGTTATCACGTTTTTTAATCAACACGATGGGTGATCCGTAGGCACTGTCAGTCTTCTCTATGACCCCTAGATCTAGCATAGTCTTAATCTCACGTCTAACGTCATCTATCTTAGCGTGTGGCAACGGATACGGCTTCAAACGTATCGGTTTGTTGTCAGTCAGCTTCAGTGAAAATTCTATTAAGTCTGTCAACCCTGGTTTGTCTGTCAGAGTAGATGAGAACTCATTAAGCAATTCATTCACTTCTTTTTTCTGTCTTTCTGTCAAGGCTTCATTTACCCTAACGTCTTTGACAGTTTCGTCCGTCTGTAGAGGACAGTTTGGTAAAGTACCAGTGACGCAATCAGTATCCCCCTCGTCTTCTGTAACTATCGTCGCTACGACAAAATCAGCTTGAGTGGTTTGATCCTCACGGCTTATGTACTTTTTGAGTAGGTTAACATGAAAGATTTTCTCTCTCTTTCCTGTCTGCACCTTATAGTTCAGTCCCCCTAGCTTGGCGGTAACTACAAAGGGCCCCTTCCATTTCATCTGAAGTTTGTTATGTGCTTCAGGAAGCAACAGTAACACTTTGTCATTAACTTCAAATTCTCTAGGTTTGGTGTGCTTATTGTAATATTCTGCCTGTCTAGACTGAGCTATCGTCAAGTTTTCCCGTGCTATCTTGCCTATAGTTTCAAGACGGTTTCTTAAGTCAGTGACGTATGTATAAGTTGTCTTAACTTCGTCATCTGTCTTTTCATCAGTCAAAAGTGCCTTCAAAATCATCATCGGTCCGCGTACAGTACGTCCGTAAAGTAGCTCAAATGGTGAAAACCCGGTGGAAGATTGTGGCACCTCCCTATATGCAAATAGTAGGGCAGGGATGTATCTGTCCCAGTCTTTCGGTTTATCTGTGGCGAGCTTTTTAAGTGCTGTTTTTAATGTCCCATTGTATTTTTCAATCAGACCATTTGCCTGGGGGTGGTATGGTGTGCAAGTAAGATGTTTGATGGAAAGTAAACGATTTACTTCCTTCATTACGTTGCCTATGAATTGACTCCCCTGATCCGTCAAAATTTCAGTAGGAATTCCAACACGACTCCAAAGACCGAAAAGGGCTTCGGCGACAGTTTCAGTATCAATATTTTTCAATGGTACTGCGTCGGCGAATCTTGTTGCGTAATCAATAGTGGTCAGCACGTATCGATTACCTCTCGTTGATGTGGGTATTATAGGCCCAATCAAATCCAATGCTACGCGCTTGTAGGGTTCACTGATCAGTTCAGGCTCTCCTAACGGTGCGGGTCTGATTGAATTTTTAGACTGTGTTCTCTGGCATGTGTCGCAACTTAACACGAATCTACGGATATCGGCAGTGATGTCCGGCCAATAAAACTCACTTGTAATACGACTAGTTGTTTTTTGTACACCCATGTGTGCACCAAAAAGACTCTCATGACCTAATCGTAATACGTCATTTCGTTTGGTTTGTGGAACGACTAATTGTTTCCGAAATTCGTCTCCCACTTTCGAATAGCGGTACAATAAACCCTTTTTCAGAATAATGCACGCTTTCTTATTCGAATCGTCAGTGTTGACGTCACTAACAAGTACAGCTTGTCTGCGTAACTTGTCTAGTGTTTCGTCCTCAGCTTGTAATATTTTAATCTCGCTAACTGTTGCTTTATCTACGGCTGGTGCGGCAGACATCGGTGCAGTTACAGATTTGTCTTTACTACTCGCTGCTCTGGTTACAGCGTTAACCAGTGGTGGTTCGATTGAAGTTTGTTTTTTGCACGGCAAAACATACTTGCAACCAAGGATCACGTCATGCGGTGAGTTTTCCATAACTGCCGCTTTGACTGTTCCTTCTACAAAGTCTGAAACAATCGAGACTTCAGCTACTGGTAAAATGTCTTGTTCGCCGTTTGCAAAGGTGACAGAGATTGTCTCCCCTGTGTAGTCGGTACGGTTAACTAATGATGCATTTACAATAGCGTCTAGCTCACACCCTGTATCAAGCAAAGCGATTGTATCGTGACCGTTTGCCTGTACTGGTGTTCGATTCGACTTTTCTGTTTTAGGTGTATGACTTTCTACTGCGTAAACTTTAGCTGTTTTCTTTTCAGGACATGTTCGTGAAAAATGGCCACTATCACCACAAGTGTAACATGCAAGATTCTTTTTATCTTTCTGTTTGTCGGACTTGTTTTTAGTGTCGGGTTTAGATGTTTTATCATCACGCTCATTAGGTGCCTTCCCGTCATTTTTCTTATCCTTTCGAGTCTGCGGTTCGTTCGGTCGAGACTTGTTGTTCGCGTGTGCGTTCGAGAATTGAGAATGTGCGTCATCAAAGCGATCGGCGGCGTTGCCTATCTCCTCTAGCGTAGATTTTTCCCTTATTGCTAAGTGAATCAGTAGATCTGATTTGTATGACCCGAGAATATGGTCTTTTACCATTTCATCCCTAAGACCTGCGTACGTCTGTGGAGTTTCGGCTAGATCTATCCATCTTTGGAACAAGTCAGTTACACGTCGTATGTACTGTGCGTGCGTCTCTGAACTGGCTTTAGTGGCCTGTTTAAACTTACGTCGGTATGTATCTGCTGTGAGTTTGTAACGTTTCAATAATGCGGCCTTGACTGTGTCGTAATTATCTGACTCAGAATCGCTAAGCTTATTGAACTCGTTTTTCGCACTGCCCTGCAATAACCCCGATAAATTTATCGCCCAATGTTCCGCTGGAATGTTTGTTGCTCTGGCTAACTTTTCAAACGTTTTTAAATACGCGTCTATTTGATCTTTGTTCTCATCAAATGGGACCATATTTATCTTTGGAATGATGTTTTCAATTCTACTGTGATTATTTCCATCGCTAGAACGCGAATCACCACTGCTTCTGCGGTCACGGTTTGGATTGGTAATTTCTAGTTTCTTTACTTCCCATTCTAACCGTTTTATTTCCGCGTCTGCCGCGATGCGTTTGGCTTCTGTATCCGCTGCGATACGTTTTGTTTCGATGTCGGCTAGTCTTTCAGCCTCTAATTTTTTGGCTTCGCGGGCAGCTAACCGTTCTTCCCTTTCTATCTCTTGTCTCTCCTTTTCCGCTTTCTCTAGCTCAGTTTTAAGGTAGCTAGTCAGTTCGTCACCCTGGTATCCTAGCATGATACCGGTTTCTTTCAGGTCTTCGAGAACCTGTTTGCGATCCATTTTACTGTCTTAGCGCGCTGGCTACAATAAAAATGTATCTCGTGAATTGTGTGTTTTAACCGTCGGCGATAACTCCGCTTATCCCGAAAATAACTTTTAGGCTACAACCTTACAAAAATTATTTAATTTACTCAGAACACCTTCCGAAATAAATTGCGCGTTAACTCTTACACGTTTCACCTGCTTGTCACAGTGTCCGCTGTTCCAAGACTTCCGTAATGTCACGGCTCCTACCATACAACATTACACATTATATCTAGCACCCTAAATATAATAGTCCGAAGTCTGTTACTACCGATAACTCTCCTAGCTGGCGGTATAACCTTCGACTCCTCACAATGAAGTACTCAGTAACACAATACTAAATAAATCATTCAATAGCTAACATGACATATTTAACTACGCTTAAATATATCAACATTAACTAACATGCACGCTACTCTGCAAAAGAATACATGCACATGTCACAACAAAAGCAAAGAAAATCAGTGATACAAAAATCAAAAGAACAATTGGCAATTCTGTTCGTTCGTTCGTTTCTAGGTTATGATGCGCCCTATGTATAAAAATGTTACAATTTACAATTTAATACATATCAATCCCGCGACGACCCACACTTGTTACGTTTCCAGTATTTATTTAAAGACCCTGCTTAGAATAATTAAAAGACTTTAAATATAATTAATTCTTCCTCTCATATTCTACGCAGACTGGTTGCTCAATTTATTATCTGACTAATTAAAAGTGCGTCTTGTAGTTCAGACGACAAATTTACAGACTAATAAACTGCGAACTTTTAGCTAGATTTGAAAACAGTTAAATCCCTCTAAATTAATATGCACTCGTCATCAATCTTTCTGCTCATCCGCCCCCATTCAAATCTAAGAATTAATCTAATTGGTCTATTGTGCATAGAAATCAACTACTAAGAGGTATTAACAAAAAAAAATAAGATTTAATAAAGTTTAACAAATTAACAATAAATCGAATGCAACGCGAATAGTCTTCACTCTGTCTTTACGCGCCTATGCCTGATTTTTGTCAATCTAAATTGCCAGAAAAGTGTTCCTTTGAGATCTGTACACTTGATTTTTGCACTTAGCTCTATTCTTGTATCCTTGGTCTCAACACTCGGTCATGCTGATTCGTTCCCTCAGTCCCCCTTTAACGACACACGTGGTGCATAAGGAATGATGTCCCTTTGTTAGTGGCTAGGAACTGGAATTTTTGCAGCATGGCCCTCAGAGTGGATTTCGACACGCTTACACCAATAAGCTAATGCAGGTGAGGCATGGTGAAACATGAACCATGAGCCGACCTGTGGATGCAACGTGTTTGGATATAATTCTCAACCTAACAGGTCCTACTTAGGCATGGCTCAATTAAATGCGCTGAACAAAGAGTTTCGACCTCGCGTCGCTTACAATTAAATTTTAGAAAAAATATAATCGTCTCACATGTGTTCCATTTAACAGTCATGACGTATGAAGCAATAAAATAGATACAACGTTAAATTAATGTTCATACAAGGGGTAATTCAAGCCGACAGAGCGCTTCACAATTTACAATTTAAATTACACGCAATAATTGAATTACATGAAGAATTCATATCGAGCGCAGCATTCTGGCTCTTAGTGAATTAAAACAATATAAATTAAAGTACAGAAATGGAAAAATGGTTACAATAAATTTATATTCCGTAACATATAGGTTTTCAGCTATTTCTCTGAACCATGCTCAAGTGTATAGGGAAATCATATAATACATAGCACAAATACATACTTAAACAATACATAGGCAAATACTATTAAATAAAATGATACCTTTGAGAGAAGTCGAAGGGTACCTTGATTCTCTATGGCGCCGGCTGCCTCTCACGACCCGAGTAAGCTGATGGAATTAGCTAAAATGTGCTCGAAGTGAGGGAGCGGAAGCGTGTGGGTACATATATAGAAAGGTATATTGCGTATCACGTGACTGTTCGCAAAGCATGTGGTTGGTTCGAGAACTGGACAATGGTCCTAAAGTTACATAACATCTTGACCTGTTCTAGAAGCACCTAGAAAAAGGAAGCTTTGAACAAAGGGCCAAGGGTTTCAAATATTCGAATTTGAAGTAAACAAGGCAAGTGGGTCACGAAGTCGGACAATTTTATCAGACTGTGACACACTATTTAGTGTCTTATGCAATCCTTATCTGGACAGCTGTAATTTATTAAATGCTTTTCTACAAATTTAATTTTCTCTAGGTTCATTTAAGATTCGTGGAGTGGTGAATCAGCTTCAGGACATATGTACAAACTGCAAGCTGTCAGACAGAAAATTGGTGACTATGTCTGCTGGGAATTATGGCAAGGCATTTGCATATTACCTGCAAAAGTTGGGGCTTTCAGGATTATGTGTAATGCCTATTACTGTGCCTGACAGTCGTGTTAGGATTCTAAAGGTACGCTTAGATGTTGATATATATGTAGATTGGTTGTAGATTACATGAGCTAAAGCAGATGACTTAAACAGGAGACAAAGAGACAGTACCAGTGTGCATCTATTTATTTTATCAAAACAGCTCAACATTTTTTTAAAGTTCATTGGATTTATTATATCAGTTAAATATGTGATGTAAATTTTTAAATGCTATGCATCATTGCATGTATTTTAATTTTTCTAATTTGGGGCAGAACAGATTGTAATTGCTTATTTTACCATTTCACAGAGTTATATTAAAATTGTATACTTAAGATTATACTATACAATTCTGTTGGCGATGGTGGTAGTAACATGCTTGAGTGGGTATGTGGGTATTTGATATTTGAATTAGTTTTTATTTCAAATCTTTCTCATCTACTTCCTGTACCTTCCTTTCCTTCCAGTACTTTCTTTCCTTCTTTTTCCTCCCTCTTGCCCATTTGCCTATGTAATGCTTTGATGCAGATTTAGTTCTTGTAATTTGTATATGGCAGAGCATGGGTGTGGAAGTTGAACAGACTCCAACTTCTGAACTTCAAGAAAGGGTGAACAATCTTGTGTCCAAGAATGGGTACATCTTTTGTCATCCATTCGATGACATCCACCTAATTACTGGCTATGGCACGTTGGTTGATTTTTCATTATTTTATTTTATAAACATTGGATTTTAATGTCTTTTGCTGCTGCATTTCACAAACAGTTGTAAATGAAAACTTCTTTCTCTTCTGATGATGTTTTTGTTTTTGTTTATATGGTAGCAGCTCTGTGTATATATTGTTTGAAAGATTTTATACACATACATCTCTGTATTAAAATAAGTACACACACACACACACAAGTGTGTGTGCAGAAAACTTTCTGTACACTTTATCTAGTTTTGTTTAAATGTGCTTGAGAGAGCTAAGTAAGACATGCTTTAAATGTGAAATTATTAGACAAAGCCAGTAAATGAATCAGAGTTGTTTGGTCCCACTTTCAACTTATTTCAGTCTAATACACAATTACTAAATTTGTTTGTGTATAGGATTAATCTGTGTTTTGTGGTCATCATCCATTCAGTCTAATACACAATTAGTTGAATTACTAATTTCTTATATTTGTATATTGTAATTTGTATTATTTTGTTTTGTTTCATCATTCATTCAGTCTAATACACAATTACTAATTTCTTATATTTGTATATTGTATTATTTTGTTTAGTTTCATCATGCATTCAGTCTAATACACAATTACTAATTTCTTATATTTGTATATTGTATTATTTTGTTTTGTTTCATCATGCATTCAGTCTAATTTTAATATTTATATATTGTGTTGTATCTGAGGCCCTATTTATAGTTCATATTTTGTGTTACACATAGAACTAGTGTAGCATTATTTTTTGTTGTTGTTGTTTTCAAACCTTGATGACTTATTAACTCATTTTTCATTGAATAATTGAAAACTCCTTTACCATCAAATTGTATTTTCCAAACTGTCCACAGACTTTTTTATTTTTATTTTTAATTTTTAGTCTAATAAGTAATATTACATGAAAATGTCACTATTATAAAATCTAATGCTCTGCATTTAATGAAACTTCACTCATTATTATAATTGTCTAATGCTTTGTCTTTACTGAAACATCATTCATCATTATCATTGTCTAATGTTTTGTCTTTGCTGAAACTTCATTCACTATTTTCAGTCTTCAGTGAAACTCCATTCACCATTATCATTGTCTAATGCATTGTCTTTACTGAAACTCCATTCACCATTATCGTTGCCTAATGCATTGTCTTTACTGAAACTCCATTCACCATTATCGTTGTCTAACAGTAACACTTTGTCTTTACTGAAACTCCATTCACCATTATTGTTGTCTAACACTTTGTCTTTACTGAAACTCCATTCACCATTATTGTTGTCTAACACTTTGTCTTTACTGAAACTCCATTCACCATTATTGTTGTCTAACACTTTGTCTTTACTGAAACTCCATTCACCATTATCTTGTCTAACACTTTGTCTTTACTGAAACTCCATTCACCATTATTGTTGTCTAATGCAACAAATGATGTGATTATACATTCATCCTTTAATGTTTATAAACATGACTCTTTTCTGCTTTGAATTGTGTTTTAATATATTCATTTTTTTTATGTCTCTTGATGTGATATTTTGGTGTCTTAAATTATATATTTATTTTATTTTGTCTTTTAACTTGATGTTTGATGTTTTGAATTATGTATTTATTTTTATTGTCTATTAACATGACTCTTTGATGTTTTGAATTATGTATTAATGCATTCATAGTTGTGATTTGACTAGTGTCCTTAAATGTTCACTGAGATCAGTCAACATTCACTGTGTTCATGTATTCAGTGTTTGGACTTCTTATGTATTCTGTGTTTGGACTGTTAATGTATTCTGTGTTTGGTCTGTTCATTTATTCTGTGTTTGGACTGTTCATTTATTCTGTGTTTGGTCTGTTCATTTATTCTGTGTTTGGACTGTTTATGTATTCTGTGTTTGGACTGTTCATTTATTCTGTGTTTGGACTGTTAATGTATTCTGTGTTTGAGTCAGTTCATTTATTCTGTGTTTGGACTGTTTATGTATTCTGTGTTTGGTCTGTTCATTTATTCTGTTTGGACTGTTCATATATTCAGTGTTTGGACTGTTTATGTATTCTGGGTTTGGACTGTTCATATATTCAGTGTTTGGACTGTTTTTGTATTCTGGGTTTGGACTGTTCATATATTCAGTGTTTGGATTGTTCATGTATTCTGTGTTTGGACTGTTCATTTATTCTGTGTTTGGACTGTTCATGTATTCTGTGTTTGGACTGTTCAGGCATTTACCATTAAATGTCTCCAAGCATAGCACTTTGGTTGTTTGTAATAAATGGCATTAAAACTACACATTGATGCTTTAAATAATGCATTCATAGTTTTTGACTGGCACATTTATGCATTGACTTAATAGTGTCTGTCAGATTAGCCCTATGGTTTCTTTGAATGATGTGTGCAGATGTTCCCTGGAGGTGTTAGAAGATGGTCTCCAGCCTGATGTAGTAGTAGTTTGCTGTGGTGGAGGTGGTTTGGTCTCTGGCATTGCCTCATCATTTCATTTGGCCAGTACAAAGCCTGTGCGTGTCTATGCCGTAGAACCAGAAGGATGTAAGGAACTTGCTTAAACAAACTTTTACAAGTATGAATGCACATGTACAGTTGCAAACTGTCATAACTGTCTCCAATTATGTATTTAAGAAATCCTTGCATTCACTCTGTTGAAAACCTGCTTTCAAATAAACAAGATATTTCATTCTTCAAATTTTTGAAGCCTTTATTGCAATCATATATATTATGGAATACATTAATAGATATTTTCAAGAAATTAGATTGTGGAATTCTTCAATTCACACTTTGTAAGACTGTCACATATTTGAAACCATTTACTTGAAAACATTTGTATATTCCTTGAAAGACATTTGAACACATTGCTCAAGAAATTATTCAGTGTTTGAAATTGTTGAGGCATTACACTGCTTAATTTAGACTAATTAATACAAATTCTAAAGACTGATGTGCATGCTTTCATGGGACTTTCATTCACACACCATGCAAGTTATAAGTGCACATGTACCATATAAGATAATGATGGGCACACACAAATGTGTTACAAGCATTCATACATATATATAAATACATTTATTTAAACAGATTCATGAAGATTTTCCTATACACTGTAGTCATTCATGCATACTATTAAAGTATTCATGTGTTCACACTTTCAAAGATTTTCATTCTATAGATATGATTCATACAGACATGTTTTTGCAGACATTTACCTATATTCGTGAAGATGGTCATGCATATTACTGTTGCAGACACATTTTTATAGACATGTATCTGTAGTCATGAAGACTTCATTTAACTTGGTATTACTCCTTAATGAATTAATTATTAGGGGATTACTTTAGGTTTGTGTTCTCTAGGTGCACTAATTAACTGTCTTAATTTATGGGGAGCTCTTCCAGCCTAGATCTATTTCATGCTGGGGATGGGGATGGAAATGTGTTGAGGGGTATATATACACACATTGAACGAATGCATATTCGCTGAAAGCTGGATCAAAGTTCTTCTCACTAATTAGTTCATAAAACTTTAAACAGGCTGGCATTTCTCTAAGAGGGATGGGGCTTATTCTAGAACATTTGAGATGGAAAACAAGAAAGGTTAAGTAATGATAAAAAATCTAAAAGGAAAATAACTATAGTAGTTCTTTTCAGATTGTCATGTTTTCTTTAGTACTACTTTGGTTACCGAAGAAATTTCAAAAATAATTTCATCCATACAGAGTCCATCCTTACATTTCAACAGTTTTAATTATGTTAATCTAACCCTTTATGCCTTTATAAAATACAATATATGTCTTTTAAAAATTACTCTCATATAATGTTAATGACTTGTTATTGTTTACAAGGATAGCATGAGTTGAAATCACCCTATTTAGTGTAAAAGTATAGTTTATTAGTTTTTAATATGTAAACATTGATATTATAATTGATAGATAACCATTAAAACCAAGGCAAAAATAAAGTATTTTTGACAGATGGAATTTTTTTTTAAAAATTAGAAGTCTGGCTTTTAAACATTAATGAGAGTCCATTAGTGTTTATAAATATTGTAAATTTGTTTAGCCTGTTTAGAGATATTAAATGAGAGATACTTGTTTATGTTTATCAAATTGTACGACAGACTTATCTAAGATTAAGAGACTGAGTATTTATGAGTACATAAGTACATTAGTGGGGAATATATTTATGGTGTTGCAGTGGGCATGTAACTTACCTGAGAAATGTTTATTGTAGTTGTGATTTCTCAGTTGATGTAATTTATCAGCTAACATAATGATGATTTTTCAGCTAATATAATTGCAATTTTTTAACTATCATAATTGAGATTTCTCAGCTAACACAATTGTGATTAATCAGCTAACATAATTGTGGTTTCTCAGCTAACAAAATTGTGATTTTTCAGCTAATATAATTGTGATTTCTTGCTAACATAATTGTGATTTCTCAGCTGATGTAATTGTGATTTCTCAGCTAATAATTATAATTGTGATTTCTCAGCTAATAATTATAATTGTGATTTCCCAGCTAACATAATTGTGATTTCTCAGCCAATGTAATTGTGATTTCTCAGCTAATAATTATAACTATGATTTCTCAGCTAACATAATTGTGATTTCTCAGCTAACATAATTGTGATTTCCCAGCTAACATAATTGTGATTTCTCAGCTAATGTAATTGTGATTTCTCAGCCAATAATTATAACTGTGATTTCTCAGCTAATAATTATAACAGTGATTTCTCAGCTAATAATTATAACTGTGATTTCTCAGCTAATAATTATAATTGTGATTTCTTGGCTAATAATTATAACTGTGATTTCTCGGCTAATAATTATAACTGTGATTTCTCAGCTAATAATTATAACTGTGATTTCTCAGCTAATAATTATAACTGTGATTTCTCAGCTAATAAGTATAATTGTGATTTCTCAGCTAATAATTATAATTGTGATTTCTCAGCTAACACAATGTGGGAGAGCATGAAAGCAGGGCATGCAGTGACCAAGAACTCTGTCAGATCTGTTGCCAGTGGATTATCTCCTCCTTATGCAGGTATGGACATTGTCAGCTTTTTTTAAAAAAAATGTGTCAATGAGATTAATATTTAAGGCAATAATTCTTTTATAATGTTATTTTAATTAAAGCAAAATTTCAATTTAGAGTATGCACTAAAATTAAAATATTCTTTTTGTTGTAGACATACTTCATACCAGAAGCATTTGTTGTTTTCTCAATATTTTGTTTCTTTGACTTATAAAAATGACATTTACAACAATTTCTTTTTCATATGCAGCATTAAAAATGGCTACATATATTATGGATATGTAGTTTACATTCCCTGTTCAGGATGATATGTATGAAAAAGTGCAGTCATCTGTAAAGCATTTTACCTGACAGTCTTAAAACATAGGGCTCCTGTACTCTTTAGGCCAGTGGTCCCCAACCCCAGGTCCGCGGACCGGTACCGGTCCGTGGACCAAATGGTACCGGTCCGTGGACCAAGACCAAATGGTACCGGACCGCCCAATTTTATTTACTGTGGTGTATTTCTCTCGGGTTTGTGCGACTTTCCATGGACGAGATTGAGTCTGAGCATTCATTCTCCCAGTTGGTGCACGATCATCTGTCTTTGCTTTTAAAGAATTCGAGCTCTACTTCCCAACCACACCAACACACTTCGCTTCGGACCACCGACGAACGCGCTCCATCCATTGGACCGCCGGGAGGAGAGTCATGTCAAAGCGCCACACCAGACAAGCCAGCACCAAGCCTCAGCCCTTTTCAGGGCTGGCAAAAATGCCACTACTGCCCACTCCACCAAGTGACATTTTACGCGATTCTGAGTCAGTCACAGAAGATGCGGACGGCCCTTCACAAACGAGCGCATAGCCCAGCTGAGACAGATACGGCAAAAGAGCTTGAAGAGGTGCAAACATTAAGAAGTACAAAGGAGAAGACTGGACAAAATACTGCTGTGAAATCAGCAAACCAACCGAAAATGGGGGCATACGAAAAGTTACCCCCTTCACCTTCACACTAGAAACTAAAAACGTTGAACTAAAAAATGCGTTCACTAATTTCCTGTTGACCCTCTTCCACACAAAAACGGAAGATGAACTTACACTAGACAACAAGCCATCTTAACCGCAATTGGTCTCCACAAGATTTTAAACAAGCACCTGACAAGACAACCGGGAAAAAAACTACATCAACAGACTGTGAAACACAGACAGACATCATCTGGAAAATAACGCCGACAACAAAAACACGCTCTTCACAAACAACGCGAAAACCCACAAAAGAAGACGGCACAACTCCAGTCTTTGAAGGAAAAAGACACGTTTCCACCCAAACTCTACAAGCCACTACAAGAGAAAGTGGAATAAACACCAACATCATCTGGAAAATTCCACATACGGCCAAAGTGAATTCAACTCAAACAGCAAAACAAGAAATCAGACAGGCATTCTCGCAAATGCCAAAACCCACAACAGATAATAAGGAAACTCAGACTACAAGCTCTATCAGCAAAGAAAAAGAAATTAAAACAACTACCACCGAAAATAAGAAGAAACGCCAAAAAATCTCTAGCACACAAATGGTACATATCAAGACGCAAGAAAGAAAAATATAAACAGAAAAAGAAGTGAAGACAACTGACGCACAGACCGAAACAGAAGTCGACAACGCTTCAACTACACCACAAGAAACAACAACAGCGACTAAACCAACTGCCACCAGTCACCACCAGGGACTGCAACAAAGACAACCACAACAGACACACAAGGAAAAACTACAGAACGGAGCCCCAAATCAAAAAGAAGGCGCCCGCCACAACACATCAGACGACAACAACAGTATCATCTACTACAGCCACAACAACAACGGCAGCGCTGCGACAACAACAACGGTGGCAGCACAGGGAGCAACATCACATGCAGTGGGGATATTTGTGGATCTAATTCAACTAATGCTTGACCACCTATACTGGCCACCAACACCCACCTACATACAGCCCAACGGATACCGGGGACATCAACAACAACAGTGCCAATGACAACAATAACAACACCACTGGTGAACATCCTGGGCGCTGATACACACTAAGTACAGACGATGTGGTATTAGCCTGGGCTCTGTAAACCCCCTCACCCGCCAATACAACAACGGCCACCACAACACTTAAATCCCTATTGCCATTTCCGACATCCTATCTGTGTGAAGCGGGGTTTTCTGCAGTGACAGCAACCAAAACAAAACAACGGAATAAAATGGACATAAGCAACACACTTCGGGTGTAATTGTCTCCTATTACCCCCAGATGGAACCGTCTCGTTCCAAAGAAGCAAGCTCAGGGTTCTCATTGATTTAGCGTTCTAGTGAGTTAAAATGTTAAATCACTTTATATTCATTTTTTGGTGTAACTGTATTTTAATTTGAAGGCATGTTTAAATACAATTAAATTAATTATTAAATTAAAACAATCTAAATTATAAACAATCAACGTCCCCCCCCCCACATCACCGGGCCGCGGAAAAATTATCAAACGTTGACCGGTCCGCAGCGAGGAAAAGGTTGGGGACCACTGCTTTAGGCCATGATGAAATGATTGATATACACATGGAGTCCTTGTTCTTCACTTCTACACTCTTCTTTTGTTGTGTCTCTCATCCATATTCAACATTTACAGAACATTTTGCTGTTTGTCAGTTACAGTTTCTTATTTTTATCTCATTTTCCAAACAGCGTGCTTAATTTACTTGTCAATACTTGACCTAGTTCTCATTACTTATCGATACTTGACCTAGTTTTCATTACTTGCCTGTATTTGACCTAGTTTTTACTTATCAGTGCTTGACCTAGTTTATATTACTTAACAATAATTGACCTAGTTTTCATTACTTGTCAATACTTGGTCTAATTTACATTACTTGTCATTATTTGGTCTAGTATTTGTCAATACTTGGCCTAATTTTCATTACTTGTCATTAAATGGTCTACTACTTATTGTCAGTACTTGACCTAGTTTTCATTACTTATCAGTATTTGACCTAGTTTTCATTACTTATCAGTGCTTGACCTAGTTTTCTTTTACTTATCAATACTTGGTCTAGTTTTTATTATTTGTCAATACTTGGTCTAGTTTTCATTATCTGTCAATATTTGGCCTAGTTTTTATTGTCAGTAGTTGGCCTAGTTTTTATTATTTGTCAATACTTGGTCTAGTTTTCATTAACTGTCAATATTTGGCCTAGTTTTCATTACTTATCAACACTGGGTCTAATTTTTATTGTCAATACTTGGCCTAGTTTTCATTACTTATCAACACTGGGTCTATTTTTTATTGTCAATACTTGGCCTAGTTTTCATTACTTATCAAGTCGTCAGCTAGACCAATACCCCTTCCCGGGTGCTGGTGACAAAGTTTAATATTATCCCATCTTGTACTTAATATTATTTTGACATTTGTATATTACTCTTTTACGTGTACTAGTATGTTTAATGGCATTTGTGCTGTGGATATGTACATACATCTAATTTTTATATTTGTACTGTAAATTTATATATCTTCATCTAATAGTAATATTATATTTTTTTGTGCTGTAAGCTTGTACTTATATACTTTAATATTATAGAACATTTTACTAACAGTGTGAACTCTGTGTTTCAGGAAAATTATGTTATCAACTCTGTAGACAATACGTCGAGGACATAATTCTAGTTTCTGATGCGGAAATTCTTAAGTGCATGGAAATTTTATTTGAACGTGGCATTAAAGTTGAGCCATCTGGCTGCGCAGCCATGGCAGCTATACTGAACAATCATGTGCCTGATGTAGAAGGGAAAGATGTCCTTGTGCTGGTAACTGGTGGCAACGTGTCTGTGGAGGATTTGTACCAGCTGCTCCATAAGTGACCTTTCCCAGTGCCACATAATCTGAGTCCCCAAATTCACCATTTTGGAAATCCATAATTTCATTGCTTTTCCATACAATCACAATTTCTATTTGCACTAGGTCTGTTTGGGTTAGTTAGAATAACATTATCATACAGGCTGAGATCACAACTTCTGTTTGACAAGAAAAGTAAAAATATTATTTTGTCTTTTGTTGTATTTTATGATAAAATAAACTTCATAACTTGGAGAAAGTATATGTTTACAGAATGATAATGCTGCTGGTACCTAATAAAATGAAAAAGACTGACTGAACAATATACATTTGAACAGATGATAAAAGATCATACTTACTTCATACTTTTTCCACCATATACAAACGTGAAAGAAATATTGTTTTGAGGTTGTTTTCCATTATTTTTCTTCTTTTTATCTTTTTTTTTTTTTTTTTTTTTTTTTTTTTGGGGGGGGGGGTTAGGTTATTTTCAATATATATTTTTCTGGTTAAAATCACCATGAAACACTCACTGCGAAACTTGGATCAGCCAATTAAAGTCTAAATTTGGGGACAGACAGTGGCGCAGTCATACAGATACATTTGTTTTGACAAATAATCAGGTAATACTTAACTTGTTGCACCCTATACAAATAATCTTGAGCAACATATTATTTTTTTAAAAGAATGGGTTCCAACTATTCTGTTTAAAAAAACAAAACAATAACATTGATTAGTGCGGTTGATTTTATCATAAAAATTTGTCCACTCAGACACCATACAGTAAATGTATACGGAGACTATTTATTTACACAATTTATTTATTTGCTTGTGTTTAACAATTTACTGTAATAAATTAACTTCTTTACAAAACATGATTACTTGAAATCTTAAATTGAGTTATGTGAAATGTTGGTTTTTTTCACACACTGATTTTTCTTTCGAGGAAAAAAAAGCACCAAAGATGTGATTTGAAAACTGCTTTGTTTTACTTTTACGATACATCATGAGTATAAAAGGTTAACAGATTTTTTTCACACAATATTTCTTATTCCAAAGCATATATAATTCCCTGTGATTAAATATTTATATATATACTTTCTGTATTGAGGACTTAGGGCAGTAACTAATGAAATACCTCATTCTCATACCTCATGTTTTTGTAAGTACAGAGTGCATGTATTATTCTTAATTATGACATTGATGTTTTCATCATGTTTTAATGACCTAGTCTTATGGATAGAATGCATTTATGATTCATATGCTTGATGTTGATATAAGCAGCCTGAATTAGTAAATCCTAAGAATAGAATAAATTTATGATTCATATGCATGATATTGATGTATGCAGCCTGAATTCAGTCTTAAGTATTGAATGTTTGATGTTGATGTATACAGCCTGAATTAATAAGTGTTAAGCATAGAATGCTTGATGTTGATGTATATTTGTAACTGTGACCAGCATTTTTTTTAACATCAGGAACCTCTTCCCACCCACCCCACCCCTTTCCCCCAACAATAACCTGAAATACAATGGTGGTGTGAGGTTTCCTTCCTCTTTTCTATAAACATGAGTCACTGTGACCAGTCCGGAGAGCTTTAAAATCACAGCTCAGGCTTCTGCTGCAATATTATTTGTAGCCTCTCTTTAAGTGGGCTTTATGTTATGATGTATCACAGGTATGCATGTTTATGCTCTGATTAAAATAGTTGAACTGTTAAAACAATGTGCTAATTTCTATCGATTACTATATTCTTAATATTTAATGTTATTATTATTATGATTATTGTATGCAGAAAGAATCATGTTCACATTGTAGTAATACTAATCCTTACAAGCCTCCACCCAGGAGCACACAAATGATTTTTGCAACACTATGGTGCACATTTGGTGTCTCAACTCGCAATCACACAAACGTTTTTGCAAACATTATGATGAATATGCTGTATGCTATAGTTCTGGTGTCTACACCCATGACTATACTTGCTTTAAAAAAACCCACCACCACCACCACCAAAAAAAAATTGTTTAAATGTTTCTATATACTGAATATATCTTTTCATGGTTACAGACCCACAGTATATAAATATTGTGAAGGAAATTTTAATATTATACTGCTCTTTAAATTTTTAAAAATAAATTGAGAAAAAAGTTTACAAATTTAATATCAGGCAATAAACATATAAGAAAGATATATAAATGTATAAGTGGAAAACTTGCTGCTAAAATATGTTAATTCATCCATATATCACTACTTTTGCATTGTAATAGCTAATACATATGTTTGATCATGGGTGAAATATATATTAAAAAATGTTACGATTCACCATCTGTTATGCCAAATGAGTCACACAGCTGAAGCCCAACCTCCAAATATTGCAGCATGAATTAAACAATAAATTATGTTAGTGAATACTGATCAGCATTTCAAAATGACTAATTCTCACAGTAGAAGTTTTGTTTTAAAACACTGTGAAATGTTATTGATAAATTCTAATAACCAAGAATCTATTGCAAGTGGCACAAGAACAAACAGCATAAATAAATCTGTATGTCAGTGTTAAACTCCAAGCAGCGTAAGTTTTAAAACACAATGAACAAAATTCAAAAGTGGGAAATATATTTTTTTTACAGACTTAAAATGTTGTATTGGCAACCATGATTAAATAATGAAATTGTAAGCATGTCTAGACATTTTTCTATTGTTTGTTTAAATGATTATTTGAATAAACATGAAAATTAAATTAGATTATTTGTTGTGTTTAATATGTTTATGGAAGACATTTGCAGATATAAATACATTTAAGCTGAAATAATTTTCCTTTTTTTTATACTTAATAATTTTGTAGAGATTTAAAGACAAGTTGTGTACAATACATATCATAAGAGCAATATTCAAATATATACCAGTAAAATTAATTTTCTTTTTTTCTTTTAATTTTTTTTTATATACCTTGAAACAGTTTGTGGAATGAATTCTTTATATGATTTGGGTAGGATTTTCCATATGATATGAGCATTGCTTTCTTTTTCACAGGTGCTGGGAGGTGATGTTTGAGTCTTGACATATGTTGTTAGCTTTTTAATTTCCTGGGTCAATGGTTCTTGCCAGTTTTTGCTTATTAGCACTGCAGCCCTTGTGGCACGTTCATTTTTGGTGCAGAATATTGAATAAAGAGGCCGCTGTGTCCTGAATTAAGATTTAAGTTATTGGTTTTGACTACAAGGCAACGAGGTGATAGCCGTATTGCGTATTTTCCATGTTCTCTGGAGATGAAGTCAATTTTCATAGCCTTGGGGTGCTTTTCTATTTCTTCTTGTTCATCTGGCCCTGAGAAGGACTTGGGAGTAGCGTTGGTAGCTGCTTGAGTGCTTCATCTATTCATCTTTGATCCAGACAGCCTGTTGAAAAAGAAGGGGAGCAAAGTAGAAGCTCGATTGGTCGCCTCGGCTGTTTGATTAGGGGAAAAAAAACTAAGAGAGAAAAATCACCTTCAGTTAATCATATTTCAGTGTTGTGTATATGTGCAGTGTAGTTTATCTCCCTATAAACCTAATGTCATTCTTCCACTCAATTATGGTCTCAACTCTGCAAATGCCATGTTCATTTGAGTTTACAGGAATGTAACTTTCACACATGTGGACAATTCATTTTACCAATGTAAACATTAAGCATATTTATATAACATAGTTGTTTACTCAGACTGCTTTTAATATCTGTGAAATGGGTAATTTTTATCCTTTTTTTCATAAAAACACACATAAAAACAATGCAACACAATGTCAAACACATTTTATAGGTGCCTTTTTCCATAATTCTATGAGTACAAAAATAATTGTACATTTCAAATGAATATCTGTTACAACAGCAATAACAGTTTCTCAAATAATAACATATGAGTATGACATAAAAATTATCAAAAAGTATTAAAATTTACATTTATTATTTACAGCTTGAAAAAATAATTCACCAGATATCACAAATATATATACATAGTGAGAGAGAGCAGAGTACTGATTATCCGGACTAAAGTGGATAAAGAATGAAATGTATGACCAAAAATCTAGATGACTGAAACAGAGAGGCAATAAAACATACTGGTAAAACAGATGCTATTCTGTGATGACAGTGCCATTCTTTTTTGTTACATATACCTCTGAGGTGCATAATTTCTATGACTGAGCATGCCCTTTACTGTAAATTTCATGTAATTCTTCTTAGTGACCTTAGTCTTTTCTGTTTCACTTCTGGGAGTGGATTTTAATGTAACTGGATATCTGTGTAATCAAATACAATCAAATAATGTGGCATCTGTATAATGAAATACATTCAGATAACTGGGAATATTTATAATCAAAATTCAGATAATCAGCACTTTACTGAAGGCTTGAGTTTGTATAAACACGAAAGAATCAAAATAAGAGTGACATCAACATTATTTGCCATTCAGCACTAAACAGATGTCAAACTTCAGCATTTTTACATTTCACATAAAATACAAAAGGTAGTGATAATCCCTCACAAATTTATTTAATTTATGCATAATGTGTCTTTCTAAAGGTAGAATTTATATAACAAATAATATAAACAAATGTGTAAAAAAAAAGTAGGCATGCGGTGTAATAATACCTAAAGAGTCTTTTCTGCATGAGTATTATGTAATAACTGACATCAGAAATATTAGATAGGGTATAAAATTTTGTTACATTTTAAAAGCATTAGTGACATCCTTGTGTTCTTTTCATAAGCACAAAGAGCCAAAGTAAATGTTAGTATTGCATAAATATTTTTATGTTGAACATAGCTACTATCTACTTATCAATCCAAAAAATGTCAATGTTACTTTATTGGGTATTTTTTAAAAATATTTTCCTGTTATCTACAAATAAAAGGGTTCTGAAATTACACTGTACAGTTTAGAGAAAGAATGGAATGCTGATAAAAGAATTACTGATAATTATTATTTCAATGACATGGCATGATACTGAAACTCTCAGTTACTGAAAACTGCATAAATAGATATCAAGTAGCATATGGCAAGAAAAGAATTAAAACTTCAAAGAATGTTTCTTTTAGTATCTAAATCAAATGATCTGCATAAAACAATTTCTATAAATGACTTAGAGGTAAAAAAATACTGGGATTACTAAAGATAAACAGTGAGCATTTATGTTTCCAAATAAGCAAATATACACTTTTTTTTTTTAATGCTGATGAACAATAGCGGATAGTATTTAAAATTTACTGACTTCATTCTGGGATCACTAGTCAGATATATCTTTGTTAAAGGGAGATTATTATGGGATAAGACCATGAAGAATTATTTACATTAAATCTTGGAATCAAGTGAAATGATCTTGTAGAAAGCAAAAGTGGAATCAAATAGAATCTTGGCAAGTTTTTTATTTACTTTTTAAAAAACCATATATTATGTAATATTTTTAAAACTTTTTTTTACTGCACTTTTTAAAGTGATAAAACTAACAGTTCTGGTTTGATCAGCTGACCAGGTTTTTCTTCTTTAGTCAGTTTGTTTAGTTCTGAAGATTGAAAAAACAATCTTCACATTGCACAACACACCTGAACTACGATGCAAAGCACACCCACTAATGTGAAGAAGTAAATATTTGCAATGAATGGCCGCACAATACCATATATCACTTAACACAATGATAAATTATGAACACCACACATCAATGAACGCCCAGATGAGATACCATACTCAACACTTTGATGAGTGGCAAATACCACATATCACTTAACAAAGTGATGAGTGATGAACACATCAATGAACACCCTGATTAGTGATGAATGTCACACTACATACTGATAAGTGGTGGACACCATGCATCAATTAACACCATAATAAGTGATTAATATACCACACATCGCTTAACACACTGATGAGTGATGAACACCCTGACTAGTGATGAATGTCACACTACATACTGATAAGTGGTGGACACCATGCATCAATTAACAACAAGTGATTAATACACCACACATCACTTAATGCACTGATGAGTGATAAAACTAAAACAGGTACCCATGCTGACATATGTTGTCATTCAAAACTGCACTGAACTCTGGACAGTAACATTTCAAAATGAGCATTATCAGACAAAAACATTTTTTTTACTGTACAGACATTAATATATGTATAAGCTGCAAAATACTGGATAAAATTCTAGCACTGTCGCATGCACTCACTAAATTTCATAAATATACTATAAAATATTTGTATATTAATGGCAGAGTGTTAACAAACTATATATTTCTTTCTGAGTCAAAAACATATAACCACACTGCAAAATTTATGTACATTCACAACAAAATTGTAAGTTAATAAGTCAAACATTTGTTTCTAAGACATTAATGTGTGTGTGTGTGTGTATATATATATATATAGTACTCAAAGCAAATAAAGTTCAAAGAAAATCAGTACAAAAGGTAATAGTGCTCTCTGCTTTCAGTCTGTATCTCAACAGTAATACTGTAAAAATCTTGTTTCTTCAAGGCATTACTGTACACAAGAGTATCTATGGCAATGGATAGTGTACAAGGTACCATTGGAGGTGTATATACTGAAAGAATGGTTGTTAAGGATGTTCAGTTAAGGGCACCAGACCAAACGAAGTTAGCCTATTTGTAGCTGTATACACTGATTTTCTTGATGGGAGACATACCTGCAATGCCTGTAAATACAAAGCATCAATGTAACATGCCAGTACCTAGTAACAACACTCTGCAGTGTTGCACTTGACAGAAGCACTCACAAATTTCATGAAGATCACTCTTCACGCTGAACAAGATTATCTGTATGCATCATCTACAAGCACTGTCCAGCATATGCTATAATTTCGATGAAGGGAGAACATTTTTTTATTTTAAATTAGCCATCTACATGTAGATCAACAGACAAATATGGTTGACCTTGTGCTTTTCTTTGAGTCAGTAAACACAATGCAAAAAAAAAAAAAAACCAACCCCAAGACCTTAAACAACTCACCTTTGAGACAGTCAACACACAATGCAAAAAAATCCAAGGCCTTAACACCTACCTTGTGCTTTTCTTTGAGTCATTATATATGCATAGTAAAAAAAGTAGCCAAGATGAAGTTAGTTAATGCTTAATGCTTATTTTGTGTCTGTCTTAGTTGTCAAGCTATATGCACTTGCTTAATGAAAAATGGAAAAGGCACTGCCATTGAACACTCACCTTGTACCAGAGTCCTCAGAATGCAAAGCACCAAAGATACTGCTAAAATAACACATTTATAAAGGTTTTAAAGTCAATAGCAATTTATATATATAGATATAGCTAATGAAAAATGTATATTTTTTATATTTTAAAATTTTAAAATCAGCAGATGAAACATAAACTATAGGACATGCGCAGGTAAAACAAGAAATATCAAAAAGGAAGCTGAACCCTAGAAATAAATATTAAATTTACTGGTCCTTGCAGAGAAAAAGTCGAAGATTACATTTCATTTCACTGTCTCCATAGCCATGTTTCAAGAAAAAGAATTAAGCAAACTTTGTCAGAATCACAACAGTTTTCAATATATTCATGCAGATGAAAGCACAGGAGAGATGGCTTGAGTCTCCATGTTGTCTACCTGACAAGAGAATCACAGGAAGGAGCCCGCACTTGACTTAATTCTTTGACAAGGGGACGTTATGGACGCCACCGTTTGGGATGATTATTCACAAGTCCCTTCGTTTCTGGGTTAAGAATATCTTTCACTGTGCAAAAAAAAAAAAAATTACTAAATAAAGCTCATACTAATTATACTAGATATCAAGTTTGTAATATGTAAGAAAAAATAAGAATTACTAAATAAAGCTCATACTAATTATACTAGATATCAAGTTTGTAATATGTACGAAAAAGAATCTAAGAATTAGTGCTCTGATGTCAGTTTATGAAATGTAAGATAAACAAAAATCTAAGATACTATTCTCCTACAGTAACCCAAGAGAGCCTGGGTTTTCACAGTTGAAAAACCTAAATAATAAATCTTAAACTATTCTAGAATAACCCAAATAAGTTTGTATATTACTCTGCTGTTTAATCTAAAGATTCATTCTCAAACTTCCAATTTACAATGGCCCAAAATCAGTCATGTCAATTGTTTCAAAAAATGAATAATCTAAATAATAAGTGCCAAACTGCTTTTGAACAGTATTTCTAAAATTAAGATTCTGAACTATATTCTTTTATGTGGTCTTCAAGCTCAGATCATTCAAGCATTCAAGCATTCAAGAATCTAAACAACAATTATTATACTGCTGGCCTATGATGCTCATACCAAGTGGATGCAAAGGAAACATCAATTTTACGTTCTATTTAAGTTCAGACAAAGTAGGGTTAGAAACATAAATAATAACTTTAATTTTCCAATAAACCAACACCCCCACCCCCACCCAAAATTTAATAACAATTTATATATTAACAATGTACTAATACTGCTGCTTACTACTAAAAGTGCCATAATGATTCAACACACTCTATGTAATATAAGTGATATTTACTTTCACAATACAATTATACTGAAAAATTAAATGTTCTTAATTATTTAGTTTTCACTAATTTGCAACAACAAAAAATTTTAAACATGAAAGAAAAATTATATTTACAGCATGTAAAAATAACACTCTAGTTACTATTACCCAATAGGGCAGAAACACTGTGTTACACTTACTGCTTTTAAGAAATAATGCTGTAGCTGCAGTTTACAAAATTAAAATATATTTGTGGAAGGCAATACTGGTCTTTAATTCAGCAAAGTTGTCAAAACCAAATTTTTAATTCAGCAAAGTTGTCAAAATCACTTCTTTAATTCAGCAAAATTGTCAAAACCACATCTTTAATTAAGCAAAGTTGTCAATACCATATCTTTAATTAGCAAAGTGGTCAATACCACATCTATTAAAACTCAGTTGTGAATAATTAAATTTGCTCTTACAGAGTAGATACAGGAACAAAAAAATATTGTAATTATATTTAATACATAAATATTATCTACAGCATTATCTCAATTACTGCATTCACATTACAACAGACAGACACTATTGGTTCATTTAAAAATAATGAAAACAATAATTTATACCACAATTATATTTACTCACTGTGTTCTTTCAAACCCTTGCCAAAGTTTCGATACACAACAATGACTTCTAGCATCAACAAAAGCCACACAAGCAAATCAATTGCAGCTGCAAAGAGGGACACACACAAACATTATAAGATCAGGATTGAAATATCTGACTGCACATTGCAAATAATTTAGTAAAAATTATTTATTCATATTTTCATGATTGTATACTTTTTATATAAAAAAGCTGAAGTCAATAACACATTCTACAGAGTATACTTCACAATCTTTGTTTAACTTGCAGCAAAGACATTATAACAAATGACATTCACAAATCAATACTAAATTCAGTTCTCTGCAATAATTTTAAACATACATATATTACAAACAATTATTACACTGTTGCTGTTATTGAAATGTGTATACTCATGTAAACTTAGTATACTCTAAAATCTATAAAATAGATTGTCAATTTTTTTGCATTACAGATTTGGTTAATCAAAAAAATTTTTTTAAAATAAATCATCAATGCAAAAGACATGAAAGGAAAGACAACATACTGGCAGCCAGTAAAGAGTAGGTAACTGTGTTGCTCTCTGTTGTCTTGTCTTGTATGTTCGTGTACACCTACAGACATAAAAATTCAAATTAATCATTAACATGAAGACACAGACAACTCAGTGGAGACAAGCAAAGAGAAGGTAACTGTGTTGTTGATCTGTGGTGCGCCTTGTATCTTCATGTACACACTAGAAAGAAAGAAATATTTCTAGCAAGCAAATCTGTGGTAATTTTGAAAGACTAAAACCTAACAGGTCAAACTTATGATAGGTATCCAAATAATTTGCTATTTTTTTCTTAATTAAAAAAAACTAATATGCTTTATACTGAATAAAATAGAATTAATGCTTTGAAAAATGTTTCAAGATGAAAAAAAATACAATGATAATATAGAATTTATCATGTTTATGAGAAAGATATACCCAGTACATACATATATAGGTAAGAGAGAGAGAGAGAGGCAGGCAGTCACATAGATAGATAGATAGACACAGGCAGACAGATAGATAGATATTCTTCTAATTATAGATAGATAGATAGTGTGACGGGGAAAATGCAAATTAATACATTAATTTATTTAAATTAATTTTCTAAATATTTTAACTGAAAAATGCCACTGACCCCCAATGCTTCCATCTGATTTTTTATGATTATAAAACTTGTCAAAAGTTCTACCATCTTTAGGATGCTACCAAGTCAATAACTATTAACCTAATTATAAGGCATGAACAAAATACTAAACACATACAGGTGTTGAAGCTTAATTACTCTTATTTCAATTGTGATATCAATTTCAAATATATGTAAATAATTAAGTGCATTATAAGTGAGTTGTTAACATAATTCTCTTAAAATCTGTTATTCATAAAGTTTCTGACATTGTAATTTTTAAAAATCTAACAACAAGAGACTGCAGTTATTACTGGACTTCAATATATTGAAATGCAAATATAACAAAGACATTAATGGTGTTATAAGGTAAACACACCAAAAATGGCTCTGCAAACTAGGAAGGAAAAAAACACAATGAAATTGATTACCTTGTTTAGCAAGCATAATTAAAACTTGCTTTAACAAGAAAAAGAAAAGCAAAAAATATTCAAATTGAGGACTTCATAGAAAGCACAACTCAAAAACAATAGAGGAGACTTTAACAAGCTAGAAAGAAAAACAGACCTTAACAATTTCATACAGACAATAAGCTGGTTTCAGCAATCCGAACACAACAAAAAGAATTGCTCCAACCTTCAACTCCTTCCTTAACTGTTATGAAAACAAAAAAAAACCAACTGTTATTATTAAAACAATCTTTTATATCAGGCATTGATCTGCTTGTTAACTACTCTTTATTATAGACATTTATTAATAAACATATTATAGCTTGTTAAATTACTGTTTATTCTAGGCACTAAATAGTTTGTCAGTTAACAAAATTAAACTGCTATTTTCAGTGGACACATTATTATGACATTTGATAGCATTAAATCACTGTTTACATTGGACACATTAACACAACATTTGATAACATTAAATTATGTTTACACTAGGCACATGTTAATATAATATTAAATTACTGTTTACATTGGACATATTAATATAACATTTGATAACATTAAATTACTGTTTACACTGGACACATTATTACATTTGATAACATTAAATTAATGTTTATACTAGACATTAATAATGATTATTTTATTTTTGACATATGACAGCATTTAATCACTGTTTATACTGGACACATTAATATGACATTTGATAACAATAAATTACTGTTTACACTAAGCACTTATTAATATAACATTTGATAACATTAAATTATGTTTATATTGGACACCTTAATATAACATTAGATAACATTAAATTACTGTTTACACTAGACATCATTAATATATTACATATATTACGGCTTTAATTTCAGGCAATACTGCCAATGAAAACTGAAGTGGAAAATGTTGCAAGAATTATGTGCATGCAAATAGTATTCCTACTACATGTACAATGATTATTTCAGTTCTAAGTTTGTAAAAGATTTTCCATAAAATCCTCATGTTAAAATTTGGAAAATTACAATTTATGAGGTCTGATGATTATGTTGTCCCTCTCTAAACCTTCCCCTTATTTAGATTGTTGATGATCAACCATGTGAACCCCCCTAGAAGTAGTCCCTCTCTAAACCTCTCCCCTACTTAGATTGTTGATTATCAACTATGTGAACCCCCAGAAATAGTCTCTCTGGAAATATCTCCACATATAGATCATAGGCAGTCAATCATGGGATCCACTTGGAAGTACAGTGAGCACCTTGCTTTATGACTGGTTCAGTCTAAAATCAAATTGTTTTATGATGGACTCTCCTTAATAAAATGTTTCTACATGACAAGAACACACTTTACATGGCCTTAGGGTTGTCACCAGAAATACTTTGTTAGGTTCACATTAAGGAGTTGCATATTAAAAATGAACATCATAAAGTGGAGGTCCATTGTATTATCTTCCTTACTTGGATCACTTGGAAATACTCTCATTTAAGTAGTCAGTATATGATGCAATGATCCCAGACTTTTATAGTATTTCTAGAATTCATTTTCTGAAAATGCTTCACTGTGGCCTTTACAGTACTTTTAATATCTTTTAGTAAAAGTACATTCTTTTCAGTGAAGGCAGGATGATTATTCCAGTACAGGATATTTCTCAACCAAAATGTCATCACAGACAACTCTGTAAGAGTAGGTGCATTGTCATTCAGGATCCATTTGTTGTTTAGATTTTTTTCTGAAAACTCATGAACATATCTTGGTAGTGGCTGATCTGCTGACATAAAATCCTACTGCCCCATACCCCAAGAGTTAAAATAAAATATAAATGTCTTCAAGTGCAAGCTTTCTTAGGTCAAGGAGAAGTTGGTGTTTTCTACAAAGTGCTCTGGAGTTTGGTTCCAAGGTCAAATCCAAGGTCAATCTGGAAGTTCTACATCTCACCCCCACTTCTACAATCATCTGCAACTTCTTTCTGTTCCAAAAGTCTTCAGTTTTAATTTTAAAACAGATCATTTGTGATACTACTTTCACACAGATTTGTGTTCAAATTCTAAGTCAGTACCTTCACCATTTATCTAAGTACTTGGATGCCCAGACAGTTAATTAATGGTTAGCTCACATCACATTTTGGTTTTCTCAAACAATGCTAGCTGCCACAATCTTGCATCAACTATGACTTCTCTCTCTGAAAACTTCTTCATCCCTTGATATATCATAGTTTTTCTCCCATCAAAAGTCTTCCATACGTGCGGTCAATATTTTCTGAGTTTCAATGAAAATTGTATGTTCATTCACCATTCTAATAATGTCTCCCACTGTTTAGTACACATTCATGGCAACACATTAAGCTGTTAAACAGCATAAATGGAATGAACATTCAACCTTAACCACTCTACTGGTATTTATTCACACAGGATGGATGATGGACGTACATTGCATTCATTTTTTTCACTTTAGTGTCATAAACTGGAAAAGAATATAAATTGTGAAAGTAATATTTTTCTGTCTTATGAAAATTATAGGTATTTAAGTTTGTGTGCATTAGATATAATTTGATTATCAGTTGTGGCTGAGAGATGAAACATTGGCTTCTCAGCCTGACAACATGAAGTTAAAATACCAAGACACTTGACAAAATAAAATCACTGCTTGCAGACTATTTAATATTTCAGTTTAGTTTTCAAAATGATAACAGCTTTGAAGTTTTGGAACTAATAAAATTACATATTACTATTACTGAAATCTTCTCATCTTAAAAAATTTTGTTAGATGATAGTAGTGCTTTGATCTCAGATTCAAGGCCTCATGAAGGTTAAAACACTAGCCATAAGAGTAGCTTTCGGGAATGGGGAGATGGGTCACCATTTTGTAATTCCTCAGTGAATGGTTCAGTTAAGAATATAATTTTTCAGATAATATTATCATTCACATTACCATCATTTTCCTCTTTTTTATAATTGTCAACATTTCATCATCATCATCATCATCATCATCATCATCACTAATAGTACTATTATTATCATTAAATCACTGGGACAAAATGGCATGCCACAGTCAGTGAGACCTACCATGATCCAGCCCAACAAACACCAGAAAAGAGAAAATGGTAAGCCCACAGCCAGCGAGATGGTCTCCAAGATGGATAAGGATGTCCCCTCTTCCAGCACCAAAACAACCAAACTACTCTACAAATGTAAAGGGTAAAATAAAATCTTTGGAAAACAAAATTAGTTCTTCTGCAGTAAAATGCAACAAATATCCAAATGGTGACTTCTTCCCCCCCCCCCCATATACATATTTACATTCATTTAAACTATATCCAAAGTGAGTGGTGTGGAGAGATGTTTAACTCAAGTACTCAGAGAGCAATAATTTTTTTGTCAATTAAATCTTGTCCAAAATACATGAAGACAGACAACTGGCTCAAGGACCCAGACAGAATCTATTTCAAGGACAGGGTAGCTTTGTTACTAGATGCTGAAGAGTTGTGATGGCAAAACTCAAACACTTCTACTGATGCAATAATTTCAATTTTCTAGATAATAAGCAAATTTTAAATAAATAAATAAATATATATTCTTTTAATTAAAGGTCTTGCAAAATTTTTGGATCCAGACACTAAGGTCATATTTATACTAATAATAGGCATTAAATTAGGAAACTGTATAGTATTTCCTAATGATCAAACTGAAGAAGAAATAAGCACATAATGCAATGCACTTAGTAGCAAATGTACACTAAATTCCGCTACTGTGTAGTTACTGTATACATAAACTAAAATTCCCATGTACTGATACCTACTGATGCCTGCAGGTCAAACTTGAGGAGACAGGAAAATATGGCTGCTTGTCTGTACATATCTGAAACACAATCATCCAAGCAAAGTATTAATTACTTCATTTAACACACTGTCATAAACAGTACATTAAGTAATAATGAGATATTAAACTAAGGTGTTTTAATAAAGCAGTTCTTTTCGAATATATGATTCCTTCTCAAATATAAAGGGATTTTGAAATATTTCTTCCTTCTCAACTGTAAATGAGTCCTTTGAAATACATGTATATGATTCCTTCTCAACTGTAAAGAAATTCTGAAATATTTGCTTCCTTCTCAACTGTGTCTTTTGAAATAAATGATTCCTTTACTGGAGACAAATCTTATGAAATATCCACTTCCTTTGGATATTACAACTGTAAATGAGTCTTGAAATGCCAGATAAAAATAGTAATACTGGTTAAAGGTCAGATATGCTTGAAAATGTGCGCAGTTATTCATTTTCTAAATGCAAAACAAAACAAATGAACTGACAGTCATCTTAAAGGCAGTGCTGTTTTAAGAACAGTAAATAACAATTAAAATATGCAAATTGGTGTCAAAAGGTAAGTAAATAATACACTTAAAAAAGATATAAAATAGTGTCAAAAGGGAAATTTATATTGAAATTCTTTTAACAAATTGAAAAATGATTGAAAACGTAAGTACAAGTACACAAAACAAACAGTTAAAATATGGCAAAATGGTATCATTTAGTTAATGAAGGAAGAGCGTCAATTGAACATGAGGCAAGATGTGGCAGGCTAACAGTAATTACTCACAAAAGCATTACAACTGTAAACAATGTCCTTCTTGCACTAAAGCATGGCTGTCCAACCTGCAGGCCATGTGCAGCCATTATTGTTATTAAGTTAAAGTTTTGTAAAAAAAAAAAAAAAAAAATTATATTTTTTTAATTTTTAATTTTATTCTATCTCTAAAAATGACAAGCATATCAAATAAAATGGACAAGACAGCAGCCCCAGCCTATGGACAGTTTGAATCAGTCAACAGAAAGTGGAAAGTTACAGAAGTGAATAATCCATCATGGGAACTTGAATTTTTGTTCACAATGCTGGGTGAAAAGCCTGTGTGCTTGCTATTCCAGAATCCAATAGCTCTTTTGAAAAAAGCCAATCTGCAGAGACACTTCACTTCCATGCAAAACAATTTTGAGAAAAATTATCCAGTTGGTTCTAAAGTGAGGGAAGACAAAGTAAATTCTCTAAAATGAAATCTACGTGGTCAGCAAAATATTTTTTAATGACAAATGAGTGTAAGTGACTGTGTTACCAAAGCATCCTTGAAAATTAGCTGGGTTTTAGCATAAAAAACCCAGAAACTTTATTCAGATGGCAAAACTTTTAAAGAGTGTTTTAAAGAATATGTCAATTGTTTGTTTCCTGAGTCTAAGAACAAAGATGAAATCAAAAAGCAAATTTCAGATCTGTTATCTCAGCAGACAGTGGCAAGACAAGTTTCAATGCTATCCAGTAATATATTTGATCAGGTGCTGTTTGATTTGAAGAATGCTTCTGGTTTTAGTTTAGCCTTGGATGAATCAAATGATGTTCAAATGATGTTACTGATACAGAACAACTAATAATTTGGGTTAGATTCGATGCAGGGGATACATTTTAAGAAGAACTGTTGGCACTGATACCACTCAAAGATACAACCCAAGGGGAAGACCTTTATAGAGCACTAAAAGACACTAAATTCTTTGACTGATGAAAATTTAGAAAACATGAAGTAACTGAGTACCAGCCACAAATTAAAAAAATTGCTAATTTAATTCAGAGTCAGATTTTGCACTAAAGATGTAAATTGAGGCTAAATAAATTGATAAGTTGGAATACTGGTTTTGAAATATACACAAATTATACTGTTAGTGATAATAAACAACTTTAGATTAACATCAGATAATTCATATTTTTGATATTTCAATTAGCTAAAAATTATTGGAATTTGAAAAACATTTTAAATAATGTACTCTGCATATCATAATATTGTACAATGTACAACTATAAAGTTTTACAACATTTACAATGTTATGAAATTCTTTTTTAGAAGGCTAAAAGAGAGAGGGGAAAGTTGTAATTTCAGGTATTTTATTATTAATTTATTTATCAAATGCATCCAATGGATAGCTAAAAACAGACTACATTTTATGCCAAATGTTCCTAAAAGGGTTAGCAGCAAGGGCTCTGCCCAGACCCCATTAGGGAGCTTAATGAAGCTCCCCCAGCCACCTAGTCGTAAGGGGCTTCACACCTGGGTGTCTTCAACACCCTCATTTATCCATCTGGCAGCATTGTGTCCTCTGGTCTCATGACAACATATTAAGTGACCCTAAGCCTGAAAAAGGTTGGACAGCACTGCACTAAAGCATGACTACACACTGAACACTAAGTATGAGATATACTGTGAACATTTATAGGGGACATTCTTGAACACCCTGCTTATAGTCTGTTTTAATGCCTAATGATTTTCTGTGCTGAAAATAAAGTCCTTGAAAGATGCAACAGTAAAACATAAGACAGCAATTGGGAGACTTCACAATTTGGATGGAAAAGTCTGGAGAAGGCGTGAGGATTTCTAATCCTGATTTCGTGAAACTATGTCAATTACTCGGGTATTTATTATGAATGTAATTAATAACAGTAATAATTCTGATATTTTTTTCTATTCACAATTTTATTATGTGCATTTTTGCATACATTTAGTGATTTACAGTTTTGTTCTGGTATTTTGAGATGAGAGTATTGGCCCTACATTTTCACTAAGCAGTCTTAAATGGAAGCAGAGGAGGGTTCCCATCAAGGATGACTGATAAACTGTCTCACTCACCTATATATTAGCCATCTAAAGATTTGATTAATACATATATGATGTGGTTAAGATGTATATGTATGTATGCATGGTTAATACATACAAGTAACGTTTGGTTAAGATATACATGTGTGGTACAGGTGAATTTAAAACAATGACATTTTAATTATTTTATATGTAAATGTATCATGTATTGTACACATTAATTAGTAATCTTGTGTCTTAATTTATTTGAAAAATAAATTTATTTTTTATTAATTAGATAAATCTGAAAAGCTCCAACTCTGGTATTCCTGTTAAGCATTAAATATTTCAATTTAATGCAATTTTTCAACATTCTTGGCTACTCTTGGAATGCATCCCGCCACATATGACAGGAGTTAATAATGCCTCTATTAATAAATACTATTGTGTTTCTTTCTTACATTCTGTTTGCATGAAAAATTTGAATTATTACTTTTCAAAGTTCTCTTGATTTTACTTATCATTCATATGCATCTCCATCAGCATAATAAAAAAAAAGATAAACATACATTTTCCTATTTCTTAAAAGTGAGATCATCATAATTAAAAAGACAATTTTACATTTTTTAAAAGTGCCATCAGTATTGAGCATGACATAAAAACAAGATATTATTTAAATCTTACACTGGAGATGTTCTGAGGCTCCAACAATATGGAACTCAAGATAGCCAAATTGTCGAGAAACAATCCAAGCAATGATGATGTTGATAGGTGCCAGGACACAAGCCATAATCAAGCGTGCCTGAAAGCAGTTTGTCAGCTTAATAATACAACATTAAGCTTAGTTTACACATTCACATATGTTTCATACAATATTAAGCTTAACTTACAGTCATATAGACATGATAACAAAATTAAGCTTAGCTTACACACTCAAATACACATGATACAAAATTAAGCTTAACTTACACACTTGCTTACACATGTAAGTTTGGTTTATACACTCACATACACACAATATAAAGCTTAGCACACATACTCACATGTACATGAAACATTAAGTTTAACTTACACACTCACATATATATGCAAAATGGATCCAGAGGTTCAAACTAATCCTAATTACAAGTAAAGCTAAAAACTAAAAAGTAACAATGTCATAATGACAATAAGAAAAAGATTACACTGCATGTACATAAGTGATTATATATACGATAACATATCAAACAAAATGCAAGCATAAGATGTTTATTAGTACTAAATGAAAGACATGTCAAGCACTAAATGAAATAAAGGACACGTTTACAAGCAATAATGAAGTCAAAGACACACATTTACAAGCAATAATGAAGCAAAGAACACATGTTTACAAGCACTAAATGAAGTCAAGGACACATGTTTACAAGCACTAAATGAAGTCAAGGACACATGTTGTCAAG
Organism: Sinotaia quadrata; assembly: GCA_028829895.1. NCBI lineage: Eukaryota > Metazoa > Mollusca > Gastropoda > Architaenioglossa > Viviparidae > Sinotaia > Sinotaia quadrata. The sequence goes on along the minus strand of CM054178.1, from coordinate 43,987,110 downwards.
CACTAAATGAAATAAAGGACACGTTTACAAGCAATAACGAAGTAAAGAACACATGTTTACAAGCAACAATGAAGTAAAGTACATGTTTACAAGCAATAATGAAGTAAAGAACACATGTTTACAAGCAATAATGAAGTAAAGAACACATGTTTACAAGCAATAATGAAGTAAAGAACACATGTTTGCAAGCAATAATGAAGTAAAGAACACATGTTTACAAGCACTAAATGAAGTCAAATGATATAAATCAAAGGATTAAATGATATAAAACAGTACAAATACCTGTTGCATACCTGAGAGGAGACATATTTACTCGTTAGAAATGTAAAGAAAACCTCACTCATATAAGATAAATATAGCATGAATATCATGGATTAAAGTTTTCACATACAGTGATACACTTAATTTTTCAAGAACAAGAAATGAATATCACAATTAGTGAATTACTGAATGGTTACAGTCAGTGAAAGTAAAAAGTTAAATAAATACATTTAGAAAATCAAGTTGTGCTTAGCAAAATAAGTACAAAACACCTTTCTAAATATACCAATACCAAGAAACAAAAATTTTGAACTGATCAACTGGCTAAGCTAGTTTTGCTAAAGGCTCACCAGTTTTATTTTTGTACGATGTGTAGGATTAAAAACTGCATACTCCAGAATACAATACATGAGTACTACCAATATGGCTGCCATAAGAGCATACAACTCATAAACACGTTCTCGAAGAACCCCATGTACCACATAGAAAAGGCAAAAACCTGAAAATCAAGAAAGAAAGCCAAATAAAGTTAAATGTTCAGATATACCAATGATCTAAGACTACTTAAAAGTAATTCAATTTAATGTGCAATTTATTTGTTTACTTATTGCAGTGTTAGCTGGTAACACTCATTTCTTTATGCTTTATTTTGTATTTAATTTAGTTGACAAATCAATATCAAACATGATTACTCATGGTGTCCATTGCATTTAGTACTGCATTTAAGTGGAAGAATCAGTTAGTATCACATCATTTATTGTGGTTTCCATTAAATTTAGTAGTGAACTTATGTTGACCAATCAGTATCACACATCATTAATCATGGTTTCCATTAAATTTATTTTTGCACTATATGTTGACAAATCAGCTAAAGCAATATCAATCGTGGTTTTCATTAAACTTAGTGTGCAATTGATGTTTATGAATCAGTTAATACCAAACATATCCTTATGCTTAGTTTCTCACTAAAACCCTGGATAAAAAGGTAAAGGCAAGTTTGTCTATTTCAAGAGTTAGCAAAGTCTGGCCTTTAGGCCAGATATGGCCTAGCCAGAATTGTTGTGGTTTTGTTCCCCTTCATTAATGCTGGTTAAAAAATGGTCAAAAGTACACTATTACTAGGCTTGAACGAAAGGTCTTTCCATACCCTTTCGACTGATGCATGGGGTTAATCCATTAATGTATACATGATCTGTGGGACAAATGCAATCCAATCAAATGTGAGCTATCTAAATCACTCATTCTTACAACAAAGGCTTCCAATGCGTATTGAGAGTGCTTCCCTAGGCAAATTCCGAAGTGAAATCGGTAAGTTTACACTAAATTTAATACTGCATTATTGATTTAGATTACTTATGATGCTATTCTTTAAAGATGTTATAGTTTGTTATGTTTTTTAATATGATTAGCAGTTTGTGTCCATCGTTTTTTCATAGTAGTGGGTCTGTCATCAAATGCTTGTGCTCTTGAACCAGGAAAGAACAATCATGTCATAATTGACCTAAAATGTAGAAAATATACTAAGTTTTATGAAGATAAGACAGATGAATTACATACTTGGCAGTGCTATTATTTCACTTTAATTTTATAGACAGATGTTTGATGTGACTTCGTTCATTCAAAAATTGATGTTGAATTAGATCACTACAAAAATCAAGGAAGATTATCAGTATTTACATAACATTGCAAAGATGCTGCTTTCATTTCTCACTTGACATTCCAGTTTTACTTGTTTGTTTAAATAATTAGGCCTATTTAACATTTCAACAATCTAAAAATAGTTTATTTTTAAAAAGTAAGAAAGTCAAAATTATTTTAATTGTACAAGCACTGGCTTAGTTAAAGTTCAACATTAGTGTATGTACTGTAGGTATGATTGGCTTAATCAATCCACATAGATCATTTTGTTTCAAATTTTTTTTCTAACTTTTGTCCATCCATACCACTTGAAGTTGTACACTGTACACTGTGTTATTTGAATGTGACTTGCAATTAATGTAGCCATTTTTGTTACTTTCTGTTGGCAAGTAAAAGGATTCCCAACTAAGGCAATCACAGACTCACAGATGATGAACTTTTGAAATATCTTTTCAAACTGTTCCTGGGGTCTTTGAATGTACTGTCACATACCATTTTCTTCATACATGGAAAATGTATAAGAAACTTCGTCTTCATATGTGACGTCCACAAGATCAGTTCTGCTTTGAATGATTTTAAAGAACCTAACATGTGATGTGAGGTTGGATGGAACAACATACATCTGCACTACTTTTCACACCTCGTCACATAGATGTGGCATGCCTCGGTGGGCACCACTTTGGGAACCAGTGTATTAGGGCATCTTTACTGTCTGATTCAAAACAGTGTTTGTAATGTTTTATTCGACTTAGTGTAGAAATGAGTGAGTATAGTACTGTTGGACTACATTTAGTGTTAGTATTGTTTGACTGCATTTAATACCAGCATTGTTTGACTTGACTTTAGTGCAAGCATACTAGACTTGATTTAGTGCCAACATTGTTTGACTTCCTTTAGTGTTAGTATTACTTCATTTAGTGGCAGCACTATTTACTTGACTTTAGTGCTAGCATTCTTGACTCAATTTAGCATTCGTATTGTTGACTTCACTTAGTCAAGCACTGTTTGTCTCAGCTTACTGTTAGCAATTTTCAGTCAATTCAGTTAAAGTATAGTTTTACTTCATTTAATGCTATTATTGTTCTTTGATAAACTTCAGTCTTAGTATTATTTGACTTGACTGAGTGTTAGCATTGTTGCACTAGATTTCATGCTAGTATTGTTGGACTTCATTTAGGACTAGCAATGTTTGACTCATTTAGGACTAGCAATGTTTGACTCAAATCCATGTTAGCGTTGTTTGATCAGTTTTAACATTACTGGATAGGATTATTTTTAAAGCTAAGTGCTTATTGGACTTTGTTTCTAATTACTATATTTATTTCAAAAGTTGTATGGCTTGAAATTCCTGACTTAGATGTATTGAATTTCGAATATATTCAACCATTTATGGCAGTCCCTTGAACTTCAGTGTATGGAGACTGCACTGTAATAAGATCTAGTAGATATAAGGTAAAGCAGAAATCTCTTATCTTTAAACAAAGAGACTGATAAATCCCTGAGACTAACATGCATTACCTACAAAGATTGTGATAAAGATTAAGACTTATATTCTCAAAATAGGAGAGTTATGAATACTGAAGTTTAAATGTATTAATTAGAAAATATGTATGATAAAGTGAGTGACATCCTTGACAGCAATGAAAGTGATACACCTAAGCCTTAAATGAGTTAATTGGGTGTAACATAAAATACAGCATATCTTATCACTGACATCCAAGAGAATGATAAATCCCCAAACTTACCTGCATTAATGAGAAGGAGGATGGTAAATGTGAAGTCTGGAGAACCTGGATTCTCTTTAACAACCTCAACAAGGCGCACAATCGTCAGACCAACAGCAGTGAAAATGTTTACTGCTGAGATAACCAAGAAAGCCCATTCTTTAGGGTACAATCCTGCAAAAGTCTTGGACTGAAACAGACATTGAAATTCAAGTACAAAATATAGCATCTTTAGAGGTATAAAAATTAAAATTGATTTCTACAACATACATAATGAATTGTGAATAGTAACTGATCCCACACCAATGTTATCTAATAGATACTTTAGTCACTGTAGTCTGAAGCAGGTACAAGACTGAAAATTAAAAAAGTGCACTCCTCTCTGCAAAAGTCAAATTAAGGCAGCACTAAATTTCAGGTATATATCATCTCCAAACTCCTTTCTCCCTTACATTCTCAACCAACAAATCTTGCAAATAATATTCATTAGCCCAATACACACACAACATAAGAAATATAGCATCAGTCAAAATTTACAAGTATAATGTATAACATAATCAATTTTGTGAACATAGAAATAATTGTTCAATTACATAAGCATTCTCCAATTCAAATCATAGATCAATAACAAACATGTATGAAATATTTTGAAGTCCATTCTTTCTTTATCAGTCAGTTAACTTACCATAAGCTAACAATCACCTTTATGACTAGACTTGAGTTATGTCAAAATAAAAATCATTAGAATACAGAACTTCTTCAACAAAGTAACTTTTGGTCCATCCCCATTGGATGAAATTGTTATAAACATTAGTGAAACTATTAGTCAGAAAAACTACTCGTCCAGTTGGAAATGGTTTGGATTGTATCAGCAAGTTCTAGTATATTCTTTACCCAAGTTGTTTACTTCAACTCTGACATTTAAAAATATCAGCATAAGCAGTACCCAAGGTCGAGACATTCTGATATTTATCAATTTATATAACATTAACAATTAAGTTTAGAAATAGGGATAAGGAAATTTACTCCCCCACAGATACAAAAAAAATGAGTATGATTATTTCTATCATTATAAATATAATTATAACAAATTAGATCATAAAAAGTGAAATGTAGCTGTATAGAATCTGTTAACTTATAACGGTTTGTCACACATAATAATGTCAAAAGAAAGTCAGTGATATATTTCAACAAACAAATAAAATACAACAGCAAATAGGAGGAAAAGTAAACTTTATCACATGTATTCTTAAATGCTTTAAATATAGACATTTCCAAGATTAAATATTACTATAATGCTACAGACCATTCAGCATTAAAAGACCCATTCTGGCCACTTTCAAATCTGATTAGTGAGGTTTTAAGAAATGCATACAGGGAAGAGATGAATAAAAGCAACTGTAGTAAAGTGTCCATTAAAAGATCTATATCTGACAAGGAAGGTTTTTAAGGGCAAAAAGCTTGGCTGTCAGAGGAAAAATAAGTCAATATTTCACCACACATACACACACAACTGCACACACACACACACACACACACACACACACACACACACACACACACACACACACACACATGTACATACCAAAAGCAATTACTTTAAACATTTAGAAATAAGTGGTCATCAAAAGAGTTTGGGTTTAAATGATGGATTTATATGTCCTTTCTATTATTCTAAGAGATTATATATATTTTCATTACTGTTTGATACTGTTTAAGCATTTTTCTTATAAAGGCTATATAACCAAAAGAAATTACATTTCTACTTCTTCTGTCAAACAGAAAATTTATATTTTGCTTTGGTTTTATACAAAGCTTGCAGAATATAATAATACCATTTTCATTCTTTTGGTTAATACTCTTCAATTTATTAACTTGGCAAAACCTAGACTTATTACATAATTTAACAAATAAAGTAAGAAAAAAGACATAATTTTAAAAAAAGATAATTAAATCCTGCTGAAACAGCAACTAGACAAAAAATGAAAATAATATCCTTTCTACATATTAATAAATAAGAACACATTAATATCTTTCTTCTTACTAACAAGTACAAATGTAAATATACACGGAAATATTACTGATTTAAAAATTAATTCACATGATCCCAATTACGCACAAAAAAAGTATGAAGAAGTATTTTAATGTCAAATTGCTGTTCTGGAATATGACTAGTTCGTTATGTTTTAAACAACTGAACACTTTGGTCAACACTCAAAAAAACTTCTCCGCAAACGAAAGAATTAATTGTATAAATTCACCACACATAAAAGACAATTTATATTTCGTTAGCACTTTCATCTGGTTGGTCTTGAATTTTCTATAATTGTTGTTTCTATTACAAGTGAATACAACAAATAAATGACAGTTAAATTATCAATATTCGTACTTGTCCAAGAGCAGTTTCAACAGTATACTTGGGTATGTCCGTCAGTCCGTACTTTGTATAGTCGACAGACGGCTGCAATCCATCAACTGATCTTTGAATTTCGTCTATATTGCCACTGCTTGACGTTGCCATGCTTCTATAACACCACGTAGTTACGGTAGAATGGGTGTTTACGAGGAAATGTTAATATGAACTTCCACCATTTTGTAAGGTCACATGATGATTACTCTATATTTAGATTCATCCGGTCTTTTAATATCTTCTCATTAAAAAAAAAAAAATCTTTGATATTAAAACAATGATGTAGACGATAGCTTGGGCGTTTCTTACATAGATTTTTATATTTATGAGGAAATGTTTATATCCTAGCTATTCGTTTAGAAAAAGTGCTAAAAATGCAACTTCAGCACGAAGTCAAAGGTACAAATTTCCCTACAAATACATCCGGGTCGCGATATGACCTACTTTCATCCTAGCTATACTTGAATGAATGCATCGCTTTCTGGTGCTCGAATCAGAGTAGTTGCCCGGGTCCCCATGCTATAATCTATGCATGTTGTGACTTGCTGCCAAATTTTATGTTATTTAACAATGCCTATATGTAGACCTACTGTTTGCAGACTTGAATGAAGAAAATCCACGAAAATGCCGTTTGAGACCTTGACTTACTTGACTTATCTCCTTGGATTCCCCGTGGAACCATGGGCCTCAACAACAGTTCTCCATCTCAGTCTATTCTGGGCAGCCTTTTTCAGTTCACCCCATGACAGGCTGCAGCTCTTCATTTCCTCTTCGCAGGATGTCTCCAGGTAGTCTTAGGGCGACCGACCCGTCTCTTTCTCTGGGGGTTCTACTGCAAAGCCTGCCGGGTGATGTCCTGCGGGGGGTTTCCGCAGGGTGTGTCCTATCCATCGCCAATTACGCCTGGCAATCTGCTGATTGATGGGATCTTGGTTTGTCCACTGCCACAAATCAGTGTTCTTTAGTTTGTCTGTCCACCTGATCTTCAGTATGTCGTTTGCGACATACTTTACTGGTATTCGAGCCAGAGCAGTCTTTGATTAAGAGCAGTCTTAACAGCATTAGAGGCTCACGGGCAAAACACTGGGGCCCCGACCTACACAACCACTCACACTACAGGAATAAAGGAGTTATCAAACAGTTTTATTGAAGATTATGCAAGTTTGTAAAGCCGTATGTCTGAATGTGACCACTTACACAAATACAAATGATTTGTCACACACTTTAAATTTATTTTACAAACATGTAGGCTAAAGTATTTTCAATTATAAAACTGTAACTGGTGCATGCTAAATATTTGGATGCAACATTTATTTTTAATTTAAAATAAAACAACTAAATTAAGTAGGCCTACAATGAACAGCAAAAAATTAGCATGTTTAATGTTTTATGTGCATAAACCTTGTGAGTCGACAGAGGAAAACCAAAAGTTTGAATTTCCATATTACTGAATTAAGAGTTTATGCTTGCTCATGAATGTAAAGTTTATTGTTTCTACACAGATTATATGAGGTTGTTAAATCAAATGGATCAGCTCTGAATATAAAAAGGGTTTTTCTCTATAATTTATTTTTTTTTATTACTAATATCTCTATAAATTAAACGATCTCTCATACACTTTTAAGGACAAACTTAACATGTATTTTTTGTTTAAATCATGAGATTGAAAGATAAATATCTAATGTACATGAAAATAAACATTTTTAATCATTAAAAAATTTTGAACAAACTCTGAATATGTTTGCTAAGGTAAATATTACAACCAAAAGTAATTGTGTAGCTAACTTGAAATAATGATATTGCTGCAGGAAGTTTCTTTGTTGAAAAAGTACTCTATTCTAATCACTTTGAATTTGGACATAACTCGATTCTGGTCATAAAGGTGATCTTTAGCTTATGGAAAGTTAACTGACTGATAAAGAATGAATGGACGTAGAATATGTCACACGTTTGTTATTGATCTATGATTTGAATTGGAGAATGCTTATGTAATTGAACAATTATTTCTATGTTCACTAATTTGATTATGTTGTACATTTTACTTGTAAATTTTGATCTATGCTTTATTTTAAATGTTGTGTGTATCCTTCTAATGAAATTGTTGCAGAATTTTCTAAGTTGAGATATTTGTTAAGAGAGAAAGGAGTTTTAGAAGTGAAATATTAGTGCTGCATTAATTTGACTCTTGTAGAGAAAGCACTCTTTTTTTCTTTCACTTCAAGCAGTAGTGACTGCTGTACTTGCTTGATCATGTTGGTGTGTGAATCCATCTTTGTTGTCAACTTATCAGTAAAACATGTTGCTGTAAGTTGATTCCTATAAATTCTGTTTGAGAGCAATACAGCTGAAATGGTGGCTTGAGTTTGGTCTTGAGAATTCATGAAGATTATTTTGAGTGTTCCTCATGGTGTGGTGAGTACTACACATGAAAATTCGAGAACATTCCTCCTGATGTGCTTGATAGCGCATGTGAAATTCAGGACAATTCTTTAAGGTGAGCTCATTGAGGATTCTGGAACAGTTGTGTAACAAGCCTAGAATGGACACGTGAGGCCGTCGCCTGAATAAGAAAGACAGTGACTTGTTGCAAACTGCATGATTGTGAACATGTGCCGATGACAGTGGCCATCTTTGAAAAGATTATGTGCATTTGACTTTCATTATTGAAACAACATCCAACATCTAACATCCAACTCTTTTTTCCATGATGATATCTATTAACTTGATTATGTATTTATGTTAATTGACTGCTATTGTCTATGCTAAGATAAACTGAATGATTGTACTGCATTAATTGAACATTGTTCTGACGTGATGTAATTGTCAATGCTCTTTGATTTATTCATATGTTGTATATTTGTTGATTTAATAAATTTATTGAACTTCTTACACATATGTTGTATATTTGTTGATTTAATAAATGTATTGACCTTCTTACACATATGTTGTATATTTGTTGATTTAATAAATTTATTGACCTTCTTACACATATTGATAACCCATATGTTGGAGAGGTAGTGGGTGTATGGGGGCTCGCTAAATATAGATTAAGATGGACTGTATTCTCCTTTGGTAAGACGTTTTCCACCTAGTGAAATATTGTGTGATGGTAAATATTTTGTTGTGGAAGAGAAAAATCGTTCACGGCGACTGCTTATTCGCCAAGTGAACGAGGCGAGTAGTGTCTTCTGGAGAATTATTAATAACATAATTTAAGACTTTCATCACTTATAATTAGTTATGGATGATTAAATAATAATAATCATCATAACCGACAACTAAGTGGCGTTTGCACCACACAAAGTATTTTTATTTACGTGTTCCTGAAAGTAAACCAGCACACCGACATTGTAATCCAAATGTATTTTGCACATTTGAATATTGGCCCTTCTGTGGCTCTGACAGAAGACATATCCTAGTATTTGTAGATTTGAAGCTGCAGCAGCTTGCAAGTATCATGGCCCACTGATTCTGTTAACCTCTTCACTATATGATCAATTATACTCTTCATTATTGACTCAGTTAACCGCTTCCCTGCTAACTAGTTAACCTATTCACTGCCGACCCGTTCACATTTTGACTGCTGACCTAGGCAATGTTCATAATTTATTACTAACCAAGGTAACATCTTCAATACTGATCCAACTCAACTCTATATTGATGACCCAATTAACTATGACTAACCTAGTTAATCTTTAATTCCTGATTCATTTAACTCTGACTTGCTAATAAAGCTATCTTCTACAGTACTGACCCAGATAACCTCTTTGTTGTTGACCCAATTAATTCAAATTGGTGACTGGGCTTCATTATTAACTAGTTATCCCTTTACCTCTGATTGTTTACCTCTTCGTTGTTAAGCCAGTTAACCCATTATTGCTATCCCAGTCATTTCTTGTAATCTATTTACTGCTAACCCAATTAAGTCGTAACAAAGAAGCGATACACTGTATCTACAACGTTACTACGTTTGTTTCTTTTTTTTTAAAAAAAAGATTATCTGACGAAACAAGTATTAATAGAAAAATGCATTTGTGGGGTGGGGTGCGGTGGAGTGAATCATTATGATCAGTTTTCTCTATAAGAAATATTTCCTTCAAAATCTAGTTCAAGTAGTCATTAAATAAAAGTTGAAATCCTCCATTAATTTTTAATTTGATCACCCAACATTCTTACATCTAATCGAAATCTGACTGTGCCCGTTGAAATTAAAATCAAAAACATGACAAATGCTGATATAAAGAATGAAAACTAGTTTAACCCTTTATCCAAAATTACTTTTGAGTCAAAGTCAGCGAAATTAATAAAAGTTGATATGACGACGGTGATGACGATTTACAAATATGACCATTAGTCAAGACCTCACTCCGTTATCTTACTTCAAAACGCACACACGCATATCGCACATAGTCCTTATTTTCAAGCTTTCACTCTTTAAATGGGAATTTAAAAAAAAATCTTTATTGTTAATCCTTGTCAATTCTGCAACTTGTTTATTAATGCACGAGAGAGAGGAAATGGTCTTTCGTATCTTTCTTTTAAAACAAAAGCAAAACATAGCCACCACTTTATTTAGTGCATGAATTTAGCTAAAATGAACATCAGCAAATACAAGTATGATAAACCAATAGATGTTAGTCAAATATAAAAACAGTACATGTGTGGAGAAAGAAAGCCAGATATAGTCTTATAAATTACTGAAATTATCAAAATCTCTACACACACACACACACACACACACACACACACACACACACACACACACACACACACACACACACACACACACACACACACACAAACACAGTTTAAAATAACTTTGAATGTTTTATGTGTATGGTACTTTAAGCATGATTACTAAAGGAGAAAACAGCATTATTTGTTACTGAATATTGTTATCTCAGTTATATTGGTTGTATAAATGCTACTGATATAAATTTCTCATGTGTATAATATATAATAAATAAAATCTTTAAACAAACATTGTGTATAAGTCGATAATTTCTTATTTAGTACTAGAAGCCTATGCATTAAATCAGTAAATATTTGTTACATATTTTTTACATTTTCTTCACTGATTAATACACGTAAAAGGTTGAGGCAATTTAAAGCATTTTTTTAAAAAAAGTAATAGATTTTTGTTGGAATGAAATTTATTTATATATAATGCACGGTTTTGTATTAAAGTTTATGAACTTTATTTATTTATAGTACATGAAGCATTTATATATATATATACTAATGATGTATAAAAAGGGCTTTATGAATTATAAAATTTTCAGTAGAAAGAATGTACCTTCTCTTTTTTATTACGGGTTTTACTAGCATAGCACACACGTACGCAGATTCGACACGAGTACTTCCCGCACCACAGTCAATAAATCCTCACAACTGTACGGCTCTGACTTTAGCTATCCTACCATTGTCAGTCACAACGGCTTGCTTCAAACAAACAATAAATCCTCACAACTGTACGGCTCTGACTTTAGCTATCCTACCATTGTCAGTCACAACGGCTTGCTTCAAACAAAAGACTAGTGTATGGCGTATTAACTGTCTCTAGGCAGCGCAAAGTTTTGTCACATTCGACTATACAAAAGAGCGAGTAACTTCATTAAAATTAATCTTTCTTTCTGGCAAGCTTGAGGTGGTAAAATTAACGTTTTGTAAGTTGTGGGAAATATTTATTTATTTTCTGCTTTGCATATGTAGCCCGATATTAATGTTTAGCGAAAAGCTGTAAATTCCCCAGGCCCCGTGGACTATATTATTTAGTGTTATATTAACAAAAATAATGAACAGGAATCTTGAAATTTCTGGTGATGTAGGCAAAAGTACGTAGGAAATGTATGGAGTGTACGCACATAACTTATGCAATATCTAATTTAAATACAATAATAATGTCATACTCTAAAACAGCGAAGAACACTAGCTCCTATGAAACCACCTGTAACAATTTACTCAGAATGGCTGGCCGCATCTGATTTCACAGCTGTTCAATTGCATTCCGGTCATTACTGGTTCTTCTTAAAACCTTCATTGCGGATGGAGGAAGAGGGAGACTTACTTAGCTAATAAGAGTGGCGAGACCTCCCCAATGTTAGATGTTGTCGGTGTCTCACAAAAAGACGGCTATATCCTTTCCGGTCAATTAACAATACCTTCCGCAGCCGTCTTCGTTGTTAGGATGTGCACTGCAGCACACAGATATCAAGACACGTAACTCTTCAAGTAGTGATGTGTAATGGATTTATTTCCCTTGCTGTGGTCATTGTCGTTTCTACAATTTTAGCAGCGCTCGGATTCTTTCTTCATCACATAAATCGAAATGTCTTTAAACATTCGAAGTCTTACACTTAATATACAAACTCTGATTAACAACATATCTGCGCTACACGTACCAAAAAACCAGTTAAACTCGTTCAGAATAACGTTTTGTTTGTTTCATTTTTATTTTATGCAAATAGGGTGTAAATGTGTATTGATGAATTAAACTGAGAACAATGAAGAAATATAGCAATATGCGTAAACAAAAAAAAAAATATGTAAATTAATCCATGCTCCAAGATTGATAAACAAAGATCCACAAATAATTAAATATATTACTTTTGTAAATAATGAAAAAGAAGGAAGGAGAAAGTTATTTTTAAAGATAACATTAAATCAAGACCGTGCTTTGATTTTTTTTAAAGAGGAGTTTTATTTGTTTTTGTCAATAAGCTTATTAGCTGGAACTGTACGTAATGCTCCTATCAATACTACTTCTAACCTTTCCTGTAGCCCCATAGAAGGGGGGTAAAGTATCTGAGTCCCCTCCTCCCTCCTCAACAATATTCCCACCTATCTTTCTTCGTTCTGAGATGACCGATTCAAGCCACAAAAATGATTTCCATACTGCATATTTCAAAATGTCCTTTAGTCTCAGATTCCCCCCCAACAACAACAACACCCACCCTCACCTATCCATCTTCTCCTGAGATACCAATTCAAGCGACAAAGATGAAGCTGGTTTCAAAACGTGCTGCATATTTTAAAACTCCATTTAGTGTCAGATTCACTCCACCCCTTCAAACTTCCCTCTTCTCTCTAAGATAACCGATTCGAGTGACAAAGATGAAAGTGGTTTCAATCTGTGTTCAAAACATGCTGCATATTTTACTGTCGCTCTGTCGGCACACGACGTTAATCCCATTGGACAAGCATCCTTGCTTGCTCAGGTCAGGTTTACTAAACGACCTCTCTTTAGCAGACTTAAAACGTAAGTTTTTGTTGATGTCTTGGGAGACTGGAAAGTGACAGATGCCATCTTTCTTGACATGCGGACTTCCTATGTTCTCGGAGTCGTGAACGCTTCGACACACAGAAGATGAAGAGGCGAAGGGACACAAGTCTGCAGCTGCTTGTTCAGAGTTGTCCTCATCGTGTGGGCTACTGGTACTGGTGGCATCCTCGACAATCACAAGCGAAGGATTGTTCGTAAATTCGTCTTGCGGTTGCTTCACCGTTCGCACCGGATTGCCCACCAAAAAGTAGGTCACCATGGAACCTTTGCCCTTGATGTCTACGAGTCCCCTCTCCTGAAATAAGTAGCCATGGCGGGAGAGTTTCCTAAGTAAAAATAAAATAAATAAGAATGAAATAAGAAAATTCATTTGAATTTGAAGAGTTGAAATCATTTCAACAACAAAGCATCATTGAATAAATTCTTGTTGAATTAAGAATAACAATAAAGAAACCGTGAAATAAAGAGAGAAAAGAGAGTTTAATATGACACTAAACACATGACACTAAAGTATGAATCTCACAGTTAAAAACAGATGGGTATTATGACGGCGATGGTGATAGTTAATTAGTTATTATTTATCCTTTAATTAAAGACAAATTGTATCATATTTATACACACACACACACACACACACACACACACACACACACACACACTGACTTGAAGGCTGTTGGGCTGACATGAATTCGGCCAGGCAAACTGTGACTTTCCATGCGTGACGCTGTGTTCACGGTATCCCCAAACAGACAGTAACGTGGCATTTTCATCCCCACCACTCCAGCCACCACTGGTCCTGAATGAATCCCAACACGAATCTGTGTTCACGTATTTGGGGATGGGGGTTGGGGTGAACAAACAAACATATTATGTGTTAATATTTTGCAAATCAAGATTTTTAAGGCATTGATGCGACTGTTAACTATGTTGGCCATTGCATGTCTAGAAGCACCCTTATTGTAAACTCTAATTCGTATATCTATTGTGCACTGATGTGTGACTGATAATCACAAATCTGTATCAAGGTCTACACATATTTTATAAATTCGCCATTTATAGCTAAATATTAATTTACAGCAATGCCGATACATATTGCTAAATACTAACTTTATATCTCGGCCCATATATTTACAAATTAAACATAAATCTGTTCAGTAATTATATTTAGAAACTAATTTGCATCTAGGCCATTACAAAACATAATTTCACATTTTACGAATTTCACATTTTACGGTTAAAACACTAATCTGCATCTAGGCCAGTAAAAGGAACAAGTTCACTATTTAGAGTTTAAAATTAATGTACATCTCAACAAGTACAAAGTGCAAGATCTAATTTATGGTTAAATATTAATTTACATCTACTTTAATACAAAGTACAAGTTCACTATTTATGGTTAAAATCTAATTTACTTCTAGGTGAGTATACAATACGATACGATACTAAACGACTCGACACGATATAATATAATATAATATAATATAAAAGACAGTTATGTATAAAAGCCAGGCGAATTATAACCCACAGTGCACACAAGTATCACAGACAAACTGAAACATCAAAAGGCAGAATGCACAATAAAAATATTATCAATACACACATCAAAAGGTGAAATATCTAATAAAAATATTATCATTGAACAATGCTTTAAGTAGACATCAAGTATTTACCTCTATGCAAATTAATGAAATACAGACGTAAAAAAAAAATTGGGATATTTAATAATTAAAATTGAAATTAGCATTTAGCATTCATTCCTCCTCCTCTGAACGGTTGTCACGTGGTATGGACTTGCTTGTAATTGTGACAAGTTAATGAATTTGATTCAAGACATACCAGGCTCTAGTACTATTTAGAATCCCACAAACTCAAGTAGAATGTGTTATTTTTGTAAATGAATTTTCTTCACAAAGTATGTAAATAGCAATTTGTTACCATAGCTCTCGGTATATACCTTCAGACTTTTTGATTGCATATAGGCATACTTAATTCTGTTAAGTACACAGGAGAAAATATATTTATATGCAAAGCATTAAAAAAAAATACTAACTATGGGGCGAGCTGACTTCTGTGAGCCTATCTATCTATCTATCTTACTGTCTGTCTGCCTGTCTGCCTGTCTGTCTGTCTGTCTGTCTATCTATCTATCTATATTTCTAGAAAATATATTTTTAATATAAATATTTATTTGAGTATGTATATATTTACTGATATCGGGTACGAACAATACATATTAGTTGGATAAATACGGGTTGCTTGGAATACTGAAAAGCCAATGAAAAATTGCTTTGTTGTGTAGCATTGACGGGTGTAAATATTGAATGAAAGAAAGTAAATGATTTTTGATGTTATGTTTTCTAGACGTCAGTGCTTTATGATATGCTTTCTAGACGTCACTGCATTTTGATGTTATGTTTTCCAAGGACTAGCAGACGAAGGTGATAGAGTCATGACATTATGTTTTCTAAGGGCTAACAGTGGCTAACAGTGGCTAACAGTCTAGGGTAATTACAGCATGATGCTATAATTTACAAGGACCAGCCGTCTAAGGTGATGGAAGCATGATGCTGTTTTCTAAGGACTATCAGTGTAAGTTGATGAGACATGATTTGTTTCCTTAGGGCTACCAGACTAGGGAGATGAATGTATGATGCTATATTCTCTAAGGTCTAGCAGACTAGGATAATAAAGACACCTATATATGGTTTTCAAGCTCTATGTGTGTATAAAGCTAAAGTGTCCTTGACCTTCGAACACATGGGGTTTTGTTTTTTCGCATGGCCAGTTCTATGTTGTATTGTCGCATTCAAACCGAAGGTCAAGGTCATTTGCTTTAATTTTCACTCGCAATGTGACTTGCAATCAAACACGTTGGAGTTGTTTTGAGCCATATGACCAACTTTATGTTGCATTGTCGCGTTCATGGGAATGGGAAGGGAAGAAAGTTTGGATGCTAGGAAGTTTGGAAGGAAGAAAGGAAGGAAGGAAGGAGGGAAGGAAGGAAGAGAAGGAAGGAAGGAAGGAAGGAAGGAAGGAAGGAAGTTTTCACATGGTCAACTTTAATGTTGCATTGTCGCATTCACGAAACAGAAACAGCATCAAAGTACTCATCAAAAAGAAACCTGAGGGTCAAGGTCATTTGTTAAATTATGCTCGAATTTTCACTCGAAATGTGACTTATAATCAAGCCTTCCAATAAACAAATTCAATTATATTCCTAGCATTGCATTCATTTTAATTTTACACGACCGACCATAGTTTTTGGGACGGTGGATGCTTCCAGCCTGGCGCAAAATGCGTTACAGTCCAGAGAATTCAGAATGAAGATGAACTGAGTGGAGTGGAGTTTGATCATTGTTAAGAGGAAAGTGTTAAACTTGCCGGTGCACTTTTAGTTGTTGGAGTGTTAAAGACAGAAGCAAAAGGGGTGAATGAACCGTTGCTGCAAAGATTATTCACTCGATGGTTTGAATTTTGACCATTTTGGTTTCTCATATCTTTATTTTATTATTCCTAGGACTTTCCCCTATGATTTCCATTGGGATTTTTCTGGTATAGCGGACAGATGGCCAGCACGCATGGTTTAGTCTGAGTTGTATCAAATCTGTACTGGGCTGGATGAATTCCCAATTGGAGTTTCTGGTTTTCTTCCTGTTGAGAGCGTTGATGCTTTTGATGTTCTTGGTTTTGCGAGTCTTCTTTAGTTTTTCATTTTCGAATTTGTGTATTGGCTGGCCATTTAGCTGTTGCCTCTATGAGGTTTTTTACTAATGTGTGTGTGTGGGGGGTCTTTTTCTGTTTTTACTCGGTTTTGTATTTTCTTTTGAACTGTATGTGTAAAGCAGTATGATGTGTTGTACTATGTGTGTGTGATTAAGCATAGTGGTAAGAAATGCTATACTGTTCTACTCTGTGTGTATGAATGTGAGAGAGAGAGAGAGAGAGAGAGAGAGAGAGAGAGAGAGAGAGAGAGAGAGAGAGAGCGAGCGAGAGAGAGAGAGACTGGGCATAGTGGTAAGAAGTGTTGTGCTGTGTTGTCATTAATTAGACACATCGATAAGAAGTGTTATGCTGTGATGTAATTGCCTGGACAGAGCGGTAAGAAGTGCTATGTTGTCATTATCTGGACAGAACGGTAAGAAGTGCTGTCATTGTCTGGACAGAGCGGTAAGAAGTGTTGAACTGTGCTGTCATTGTCTGGACAGAGCGGTAAGAAGTGTTGTACTATGCTGTCATTGTCTGGACAGAGCGGTAAGAAGTGTTGTACTGTGCTGTCATTGTCTGGACAGAGCGGTAAGAAGTGTTGTACTGTGCTGTCATTGTCTGGACAGAACGGTAAGAAGTGTTGTACTGTGCTGTCATTGTCTGGACAGAGCGGTAAGAAGTGTTGTACTATGCTGTCATTGTCTGGACAGAGCAGTTAGAAGTGTTGTACTATGTTGTCATTGTCTGGACAGAGCAGTTAGAAGTGTTGTACTATGTTGTCATTGTCTGGACAGAGCAGTTAGAAGTGTTGTACTATGTTGTCATTGTCTGGACAGAGCAGTTAGAAGTGTTGTACTATGTTGTCATTGTCTGGACAGAGCAGTTAGAAGTGTTGTACTATGTTGTAATTGTCTGGACAGAGCAGTTAGAAGTGTTGTACGTGTTGTCATTGATTAGGCATAACGGTAAGAAGTGTTGTACTGTAGTGTTCTTTCTGCACAGCGTGCAAGTTTTGGTGTCTGTGCGGCTTCTATATAATTTATTTTCGGTGTTACGATCGTTTTGAAAATGTAAATTAAACTGTACCATCTGCAGAAATTGTGCTTATCAATTTCATAATGTCTTCGAATATCAAAACATAAAATAATTTAATATTAAAGCAGTGATTTAGTTTTATTTAAAAGAAAACTAATGAAGTGAGCTCTTCAATAACATATAAATTGTTTCATTTTTGTGCACACTGTGCACAGTATTGCTACAGTCTGTGTTTAACCTCAGTTAAGGCCCCCTTTTCTTTTTTTTAGAGAAAAGCAACAATTCGGACGCCAGCATAATACATGAAAGCTTCACAAAGTCATGTGCCAATAAGAAATGTAATTTAGTGCAGCACCAAATGCGTATTCCTTATGGGCTTATATAATTATCTCTTTATGTAATTATTCCTCAGATAATTAACAATTAGACTGTAAATTACAGACAGCCTAATGCAATGAACCTGACCTTGAAAGAAAAGATATTAGCTTAATTGTGGTTTAGTGGCAATTATAACCGTCATGTAGGCGGCTTTCTGTTTTAGAATCCAGGACACTCCAAAGGATAGCGACCAACATATCAGGCGTAGCAAAATTTTAACAGTGGAATTTGAACTTTATAACACAGATCAAAAGGTTGGAAATTGCACTTTATGAACAAACCCACAGTTTGAACGCTCCTTTCAGAAACGGTATTTAACAGTGAACAAAACTCACAGAGTACATATTTTTGTTTTTATTAATGATTAATGAATTACAAGATATGTTGATTATTTATTATGAATTACAATGTATGTTTACTGTTGATTATTTATTGATAATGAATTACAATGTATGTTTACTGTTGATTATTTATTTATTGATAAAGAATTACAAGGTGTGACAAGTCTGGGCACCCTTCACTTGTTATGATTATAATTATTATTTACTAATTAATAACACATAACTAATTACAAGTGATTGATAATCTTAATTTAAAGTTATTAATAATTCTCCCACAAAACCAACATGTCTCTCACTTGGACGATTATAAGGGTGTCGTAAAAGTCTACGCTTACACAGTAATAAGATAGACGTTTTACTGTTGATAATATTCTGCAGGTGGAAACTTCTTACTAAAGGAGTAATAAAAACCCGTCTTTTATTTATATTTAACGAGCCCCATCCTCCCATTTATTACTCCAACATAAGTTTTAATAAATATTTGCAAGAAAGTAATATTTTTAACAGTAAATTTATTATATCAACAATCAAATATACAACATATGACTATAATCAAAAGAGCGTTGACATTTACATCACTTCACAACGATGTTTGATTAAATGTTAGACATTCATTCTGTTATCCTAACATAGACATCAGCTGTTTACTTCAAACTCAGGCACTTTCAAAATAACACCATAAGGAGTGCCCATGGTCGGGTTAATCTGACAATTTAGCAGTTTATATATAACAATTAAATTTTAAAATAGGGAGGAGCAAATTTACTCTGTCACAATTTGATTGTTGATTTAATATATTTAGTGTTACATTTATTGACTGTCTTACACATATTGATATCCATATATTGGAGAGATAGTGGGTGGATGGAGGCCCACTAAATATAGGATTAAAAACGGATTTATCTTCTCCTTTAGTAAGACATTTTCCATCTATGAAAATATTGTGTGACAGTAAATGTTTGTCTTTAATGTTGTGGAAGAGAGAAAATGTTTACAGCATCCACATATCCACCAAATGAGAGAGATGAGTGGTGTCTTCGGGAGAATTATTAATAACGTAAATTAAGATTCTCTTCACTTGTAATTAGTTACGGATGATTAATTAATAATAATATTTATAATTAGGGTGGTGTAAGTGTCGCAGCTCATTAACCTTTTCAATGATGGCAATTGTCAGTGGCATGTCTTCACAATCATGCAATTTGCAGCGAGTCACTGTCTTTCTTATTTAGGTGATGGTCAATATACCCTTTGTATGTATACACAACTGTTTCAGAATCTTTGATGTGCTCACAAAGCACACCATGGAGAATCATCTAGAACTTACAAATGCTATCAAAGCACACCTTGGAGAATCATCTAGAACTTACAAATGCTATCAAAGCACACCATGGAGAATCATCTAGAACTTACAAATGCTATCAAAGCACACCTTGGAGAATCATCTAGAACTTACAAATGCTATCAAAGCACACCTTGGAGAATCATCTAGAACTTACAAATGCTATCAAAGCACACCATGGAGAATCATCTAACTTACAAATGCTATCAAAGCACACCTTGGAGAATCATCTAGATTCTATAACTTACAAATGCTATCAAAGCACATCAGGAAGCACTACGAGGAATGCTCAAGAAACTTTTGTGAATTCTCAAGACCAAACACAAGCCACAATTCTTTGCTGTAGTGGCTCTCAAAATTCCAGGAATCAACTTACAGCAATCAATTTACTGATAAATTTGATGGCATTGCTGGATACACACACCAGTGTAATCTGGTAGAGTGCAGTAGACACTGCAATCTGAAAAGGATACAAAATTTAAAAAGGTGCACTCCTTTCTGCAAAATTCATATTAAGACAGTGCTAAGTTTCAGGCATATTTCATCTCTAAACTCCTCTCTTACACACATTTTCAACTTACAAATCCTGCAACAATATTTGTTAACTTGCTACACATGCAGCATAAGAAATATAACATAATTCAAAATTCACAAGTATAATGCACAACATAATGAAATTAGCGAACATAGAAATAATGGTTCAACAACCTAAGCATTCTCCAATTCAAATCATAGATGAATAGAAAACATGCACAATATATTTCTAAATCCATTCTTGTTTATCAGTCAGTTAACTCACCATAAGCTAATGATCACTTTTATATCCAGATTCGAGTTATGTCAAAATCAAAGTGATTAGAATATAGAACTTTCTGCAACAAAATAACTGTCGGTCCATCCCCATTGGATGAAGTTGTCATGAACATGTGTGAGACTATTAGTCAGAAAAACTATTCATCCACTTGGAACTGGTGTGGATTGCATCAGCAAGTTCTAGCATATTATCTGAGTTGTTTACTCCCAAAATATCATCATAAGCAGTGCCCAAGGTCGGGGCATGTTAACACTGGCAACAAATATATAATTATTAAGTTTAGAAATAGGGATAGGCAAATTTACTCTCCCACACAAGATATGTTTACTGTTGATTATTTAATGATAATAAAGTGCAAGCTAAATTTACTTCAGTTGAGATAAAAATATTAATAGAGAGGCATTAGTGAAATGTTGAGTATTTAATGATAGTGAATTACAAGCTAAGTTTATTAAAACTCAGATTAAAATTTGAGTTGAGCGGCGTTTATTGCTAAAAGTCATCGAAAAGTGCTTAGCTCTTGTAACTGCAAGTGCTTGCAGTATTTGTTACAGTTTATGAAATGCTTAAAATACTGCCATGTTCGTTTTATAACAGTAAAGACAGATAACCACAGACATACAAATGCATATTATCACACTATCGAAATCAGTAATGAAGTCATAAACACGCGCGGGCCCTAGTTCCAGGACGTATACCAAAAATCGATAGTCTATTGCAAATTGCAAGGCAGAGGTCTGATTACAGTCGGAATTTGATGGTGAAGAGAAATGTATATCAGATGACAATGAAGCAGTTTCCATTCTGCTGGTCTCAAAAAATCAGCAATGTAGTGGTGGTGGTGGTGGCGGCGATGAAAGTGGAGGAGGTAGTGATGGCGTTGGTTCCAACAGCAGATCATGGCCTTTGCAGAGAACGGTCGTCTGCACTGAACGTGGCCAGTTTGTTTTAAAAAGGGTCGACTGTACTGAACACAGCCATTTGCAAGTAATATTGAACACGAAAGCAAGAAATTAATCACGGTCAATTGTATGTTAATGCAGATCGTTCTTTGTTAGCGGACAACTGTTTCGAACACGGTCTGGTCGTATATCGATAGTCTGCAATCATGAATCATTGTTAATCCAATTAACAGTCTTTCAAACAACGTACTAGCTTGCTAGAATGAACAATCGATTTGTAAACATTGTCCTGCGTATCAAACTTCCGCCATTACCACACTTGAATACAGCCTCCACTATAGCTCTACATAACGTACATCTCTGCAGAATGGAAACAGTTTCAGATGGTATTTTGGGAGCTGAGCGGTCTTGAATTCTAGGCACTGCGTCGCTTTAGCCTTTTAAGTAAGAGTTACCGGAAAGTTCAAATCTACTTTAGTCATATCATTGAGATTTTTCAGTTAACGTTCCTTTTTTCTTACTGTAAAGCGCTCAGACTTTTCAAAGTTTAGGGGTAATAAAATCATCATCATCACCAACACCAACACCGCCATCATCATTATTATTACTATTATTTCTATATGGAATCGCTCAGCTTGCGTGCATAAGTAGTTGAGTTGTTATTTGGAAAAGTGGTTTATAATAATTATTTCTAGGCTTTCATAATAAGCAATTACTTGGGCGCAGAGTCACCATTGCCTTCAGTTATCGTCACGTGACTTTATCGTTCTAGTTTTTTCCTCCCCGCCCCCCCCCCCCGTCCCTCTTTATCTGATAAAGAATCTTTATTACTCATTATCTATTGATATTAAGAAAAAAAAAAGAAATTATTGAGATATTTTGGAGATTCCTTGATTAGACACTCACGGAGATACTCAGTTCTTATACTAACACGTCAACGCATTCACACACATCCACCCACTCACACACATCTACCTACTCATGCACATCCACCCACTCACACACATCCACCCACTCATACATATCCACCCACTCACACACATCCATCCACTCGTACACAGCCACCCACTCACACACATCCATCCAGTCACACACATCCACGCAAGCAAGAACAACACACACGCACGCGATCACAGTATACAAATTTACACGAATTTAGTTTTAATGAAATTGCTAAGAGGGTACATCATTGTACTTAATATCAATCTGAAACAAACATTTTGTATCCATATACTAATTCTATGCCAGTTAATTTTTGCAATGTCATATGAACCTCTCAACCCACCTGTAGAGGTTTTCCGGTGGCTGGAGAGTTGACGAAACCAGCTTGCTCCAACATGTCGATGGCAAAGTTAGCCACTCGTTGGGCGTGGTCTTTCTGCACCTCGTGTACTCCTCCCACCACCATATAGGCATCCCCTATTGTCTCCACCTGAAACATAGTATACGTACCGACGAATTGTTACTAGAGATTAAATTGCACGACATAACACCACCTATTTATCATTGCGTCTGACTTTTGCGTTGTTGACAGAAAAACACTGGTATAACTATCAAAAATAGACTAAATACCCGTAAAATCGACTACATTATAATAGTCGTCGACAGGTGGGTGACTGGTGAGATATATCTGAGAAAAATAATAGGACCTGTTAACATTACAAACAAGTGTGGGATGGACAAATATATATGGTAGATAGAGATAAGAACTGTAAAGCCAACTATCATGTAAACATTATGGACAGTGGTGTGTGTGTGTGTGTGTGTGTGTGTGTGTGTGTGTGTGTGTGTGTGTGTGTGTGTGTGTGTGTGTGTGTGTGTGTGTGTGTGTGTATGTGTGTGTGTGTGAAATACAGATGGTAGAGATAAGAACTGTAAAGCCCACTTCATTACCTTATAAACATTATGGACATTAGTGAAATAGACAAATACAGATGGTAGACAGAGATAAGAAGTGTAAAGCCCACTTCACTACCTTGTAAACATTATGGACATTAGTGAAATAGACAAATACAGACGGTAGACAGAGATAAGAAGTGTAAAGCCCACTTCACTACCTTGTAAACATTGTGGACAGTGGTGTGTGTGTCAAAACGATGGTAAAGATCGTTGAGCATATTCACAATGTCCATCGGTTGACAAGCAGACGCTATGTTAGTGAATGTCACGATGTCGCTGAAAAGGATCGTGACGGAATCAAATTTTTCTGCAGCAAAAGAAAAGACTAGATACATTAAAGCTGGTCTTATTTCTGATAAGTGCATGCAAATGTGCAGGCATATTGAGTGTGTGAGTGTTTGTTAGGTGTTTAGGTGAGTGTGTGTGTGTGTTTAGTGTGTTGGGTGTGTGGGATTTAAATTGGCCAGTTACACCCTGTTAAAAAGAAAAGTGAGTGTATTGGGAACTTAAAGCAGGGTCATTTATATTCCTCGAAATGAAATGAAACATTAAGTAGTTTATTTTGAAAAGAAATAGGGGAACTGTGACAAATATTTCCATCCCCTGCTTTTATTTCTCACTTAATTCTTTTATTTTTACTATCCATATGTATACTTTTATTTATTAAATACTTTTGTGATAAACTGTGGAGCACTTACTCGTATTGTCGACATTTTATATTGTATGTTTTAAAGCAGACGTCACGCATTGCATGTTGAGTACATTTTATATTGTATGTTTTAAAGCAGACGTCACGCATTGCATGTTGAGTACATTTTATATGGTATTTTTAAAGTAGACATCATGCATTGCATGTTGAGTACATTTTATATGGTATGTTTTAAAGTAGACATCATGCATTGCTTGTTGAGTACACATGCAATGTGAAAAATAACAGGGCCCTTTTATTATGGATTATTAGTTATTGCCTGGAGTAATATCATAATTAAATGATACTTGTTTCCCTCCTAGTGGAATTCAATAGTGTAAATTCCAGTGAATGTGTGAGCCCACCTTAAATCTTGTTATGAATAAATGGCTTATTGTATGACACAAAAATTCCTGAGAGGCTAGCCAGTTAAGTTCACCCAACAGCCACACACTGGCCAACTATAGGTAACCAGTGGCCATAAACTGGTTGACTATAACTGACCAAAAGGCACTAAAGGAATTATGGGAAAACACCTTAGTGGAGAGAGACCCTTGTTTCTTCACTTATTTTGAAGCGTTGGTTTCAGAGAACATCTTTGAAAGAGGCCCAGCTTTTGGGTAAGTACAAGCTATCATGAGTAAATGCAAAGTTAGAAGTCCTAACTTGTAATTTTATGTTCTTTTTCAGCTAACTAGAAGTGTATTCTTTTTGTCTTTTTTCAGCCAAGTAATATTTATTTTAATTTTCCTGTATAACTCTGCAGACTGTTTTATAATTGTAAGAAATCTTTTATGGCTATTTTAAACTAGCAGAAATGCCAAGTGGTTTAATGTTGCCTGATCTAAGCTCTTGTTGAAGAAACTTGCAACAGTATTACAGCAAATCTAAACCCCTGTAAAACTGTTTTGTTTTAGAGATGTTCAAAAAATGACGAAATACCACTTTGTTCAGTTATTTGTATGTGTATTAATAGGTATGTAACTGATAGGGAAATGTGCAATATAGTTTCATGTTTCTTTAAAAGATGTAGTGAAAGAGTAATGCCATTCAGTCAGGGCAGAGAATAAATTGATTGAATTTTCTAACTAGTAAATTAATTCTGATGAGTGTTAGATGAGCAGATGAGAAGATAGTCAGAGCATTCATGTACAAGAACTATATTTCCAGGAGAAAGGGTCAGCAGCTTTGTATTTGTCTTTGCCGTTATCTTTGTGTACCTCCCTGAAACACATCTGTGGGCTTTTGTCAGACTTAGCAAGCCTGCCTGCATTTTGAAGTCTCACTTCAAAATCACTCATCTCACTTAGCCTTGCTGCCAATGCCATGTACAGCCAGCGAAGAGTGTCAGCTAGAAGTTCTTGTGACCCTACTTTGTAAACAAACTGCTCATTCTTTCACCTGTGATGAGTTCATTTGTGTTGTATAACTTTGAAGTAATCTTACTAAAGAAACTGCTCCCTTTGAACGTCTCTGAAGAGGGTCAGAGATACATTTCGGAAACACTATCATGAACAATTAATGTGAGAGCCTTATCAGGCATGAGACTATATTAGACAATAACTACATTATCTTTGTGCATTTTGTACGGCTTCATTGTATGCCATTGCTTATATTTGATCAATATTGAATTGCTGTGTGGTGTGTAGTTAATTATTTGTTAATAAATTCTATTTCTTTATTTGCCAACACCCTCGATCCTCGATATTTTAAGGAGATTAAAAGCTTTTATGAATAGTGGTGGGGTTTAATAATTAATAAATCAGGGTCGGCATTTTCAGAGGGTGTCTGCTGCTCTGTTGGACATTTGCCAGGTCAAGGTTATTTTGTAGTGTCCATTACAATACTAGGAATTACTCTGGGGAGAGTGCAGTCCGTTACCCGTAATCTGAGAGGTGCAAATTGTCACAGGCGTGTAGGGGAGATAATTTTCTCATAATTAAAGGGGCCCTCTAGTAATAGTATAAAAATAAATGTCGCAGGAACATTAACCTTTTTAATTTTTTTCGGAGAAAAAATATATTGCAAAATAAAATTAAAAATAGAGGAACTTAAACATTTTCAAATTTATTCTAAAAAAATAATATTCTGCCAAAAGAAAAAGAAAAAAGCAATGGAATGATAACCTTTTCAGGTTAAGGCAACGTTAACATTGTCATTTTTATTCTACCCCAACCCCGAAAACACACACATTCTGAAGAAAGAAAAAGGAAAAATGCGGGAACGTTAACTTTGTCAGTTTTATTCTACCCCGCACCCCACCCCCAACACACACATTCTGCAGAAATATAAAGGAAAAGTGCGGAAACATTAAACATGTCAATTTTAGTCTATCCCCTCCCGATTCTGCCAAAACACACACACACACACACACACACACACACACACACACACACACACACACACACACACACATGTACACACACACACACGCACACACAAACACACATTCTGCAGAAAGAAAAAGGAAAAATACGGGAACGTTAACCTTGTAAATTTTATTCTTAAAAAAAAATAAATAAAAGTGATGACCCCTTTCTGCAAAATAAAATGAAAAAAAGTTAAAGTTAACAATCATTACTACAGAATATAACATTAAAAATGATAAATATTTATCTCTGCAACAGAATGGAACGTTAAAACGGATCAATGTTTATTCTGCTGAATAGAAAGGAACGTTATAGCCGACTATTTGTAGAAAAGAACGTTATAGCCGACTATTTGTAGAAAAGAACGTTATAGCCGACTATTTGTAGAAAAGAACGTTATAGCCGACTATTTGTAGAAAAGAACGTTATAGCCGACTTTTTGTAGAAAAGAACGTTATAGCCGACTATTTGTAGAAAAGAAAGTTATAGCCGACTATTTGTAGAAAAGAACGTTATAGCCGACTATTTGTAGAAAAGAACGTTATAGCCGACTTTTTGTAGAAAAGAACGTTATAGCCGATTATTTCTTATTCTGTGGAACAGAAAGAAGCGTTATAGCTGCTCATATTTTTACTTTGCAGAACAGAAAGGAACGTTATGGCCGATCACTTTTTATTCTGCAGAACAGGAAGGAACGTTGTGGCCGATCACTTTTTATTCTGCAGAACAGAAAGGAACGTGGTTGTAGTCCGGGTTTATGAGAAAGCCTGTTTCTTTTCTTCGTTAGAAGCCTGGGTATAGCTTGTTTTCTTTTCTGGCGGAATTGACGAAATTAAGTTGGTGTGAGTTTCAGTCTTTCAGTGTGTGTTTGCTTGATGGTGGGAAGTGATTTCTAAGGATCTTGTAAAGAATTCAGGGAGCTAACATTAGCTTGCTGAATTAATTCTTCATTTTTTCTTCATCCCCATCGTTTCGATGAAAGAGTGTCCATAGTCGTTGTTTGAAGAAGTTGGTGAGCGCTTCATTTTCTGTTGCAAGATGTGAACATTTCTCGTGTGAGCACGTTTTCACTTTCTTGTTCTATCCAAACTATTCCGCAGTTATGTTCTGCCCAGTTGTCACCATGCATTTCTTTCACTTTGTCTCGCCTCTTTTGTTCTTTGTCTCGCCTCTTTTGTTCATTTTGTCTCGCCTCTTTTGTTCACTTTGTCTCGCCTCTTTTGTTCACTTTGTCTCGCCTCTTTTGTTCACTTTGTCTCGCCTCATTTGTTCATTTTGTATCGCCTCATTTGTTCACTTTGTCTCGCCTCTTTTGTTCACTTTGTCTCGCCTCTTTTGTTCACTTTGTCTCGCCTCATTTGTTCACTTTGTCTCGCCTCATTTGTTCACTTTGTCTCGCCTCTTTTGTTCACTTTGTCTCGCCTCATTTGTTCACTTTGTCTCGCCTCTTTTGTTCACTTTGTCTCGCCTCATTTGTTCACTTTGTCTCGCCTCTTTTGTTCCTGTGCCTGAAGCTTGAGCTCAGGGTCAAACACACGGGATTCGTCCCGCTCTTCCCGTTCTAAAGTGGCCGTGGTTTCCCAGCCTGCTCTGAAAAGGGTATGGTACTGGCTGTAGCTCGGGTGGATCGCTTTCTTCTTTCCCAGTAATCCGAAGGATGAAGTAGCTGCCACACGACTTCTCTGCCGAGATCACTGACTGTCGTGTTCTGTTGATGCAAGTCCTGTCCTCACTAAATTTTATGTTGTCATTTTTATAAAATTTTCATTTTATATTTGAAAACAGAACAGCAACAACGGAATTTCTGTGCCAGCCGTGACACCGAAAGCGTCAAATGTCAAAGTCGCTGATCGCTATCAGCAATGCTCCAAACGTTCAAAATATTTCTGATCAGGGGAAATAGTGTTAATTTGCGGTTGTTTGCTTGCTTGTTCGATTTAGACTGTCGTCACGAAAAGAAATCTCATTAGTTTTCCATATCAAATAAAACCCTTCGACATTAGTGTCAATTAACATCTCCGGGAATGTAAGAATAAATAAGGCTCAGAATTATTGGTGAGGATGAAGTTTGCAGTGCCTGCATGCTTGTGTGTGTGTGAGTGCGTGCGTGCGTGCGTGCGTGCGTGCGTGCGTGTGTGTGTGTGTGTGTGTGTGTGTGTGTGTGTGTGTGTGAGGTGAGGTGAGAGGGAGGGAAAGTGTGAAGCTTTTGTTCGATCCGCTAGCAGACTGTTTTCACGAGATTTTGTTTCCTTTAAATGCAGAAGCACTTTAGAAAGAAATCTTGGTTGTTTAGTCAGTATTGAGCGTTTTTACTGCTGAAAGTGAGCTATGGTTTCGTGAAATTTCACCCGAAAAGGTTACTAAAATAGTTTCGATCTTGAAGTGAGCTGTGCTACACATCAGAAATGCACGTAACTCGTACTTAATCATTATTAACATTTTAGTCACCAATCCTTGCTTGTTTTATTCTAGATTAGTTTTAATTATGGAAAATAGTTTGGGTTCATTTCTAAACATAGAGCCAACAAAGTTAGTAATTTAGCAACGCAACATTTTTTTTAAAACTCAAAAATAATCTGCCCTAACAGACTTTCAGTTAGGAGGTAGCATTTGCAGGCTACTGTGTAGAACCAATAGGTAACAGTGATAAGAAATTATTGACCTCTTTTCCGTAGAAAGTAAGACTGCTTCGTCTCAGCGCCACATAACGGTATTAGTTCCCTTTGAACTAACAATACTGTTCTTTGAACAAAATTGACCCCCACCCCACCCCTTAAAACAAGGACACAATCAACCAACCCACTTCCCACCGGGGATTTCACACTCTGTGATTTTTCCATCAAATTAGGTCATTGGTGAAATCTCATAGGAAGGCGAAATTGTTGATTTATCCAAACAGTCTTCGTAACGTATCTTTGTCCCACACTAAAGAACACTTTTATTGAATTTCAAACCTGTTACTTCTTTCAAGAAACCCCAGTCAATACAAAATTAATTAATTAATTAAAAAATTAAGTTGGAAATGAAAGAAAAAAAAGACAGTCGATTTAATTCCAATAAGTGACTTCAACCATTGCAAAATAAAAGCAAATACATTTAATTTCTTCAAAAGTGTTTGTCATTAGTGAATTTGTCAATTTTATGTTTTATTTTTTACTTTTATTTTTAAAAGAGATCTCTAAAAATATTCATTCAGGTGTTGATATTACAAATACGTAGCATTACTTTTACTCTCATTTATGTATTTAATTTTCTAGAAAATTGTTACATTTCTGATCATTCTTATGTAAAACGCAAGTATAACACATCAATAGCAAAATGTACAAAATATTTCTAAGTCCATTCTCTAAGTCAGTTAACTCACCATTAAGCTAATGGCTACCTTTCAACTG
This sequence comes from Sinotaia quadrata, assembly GCA_028829895.1. Lineage (NCBI taxonomy): Eukaryota > Metazoa > Mollusca > Gastropoda > Architaenioglossa > Viviparidae > Sinotaia > Sinotaia quadrata. Next base: position 43,956,930 of record CM054178.1, on the reverse strand, counting down.
GACTTCTTGCCACACCAAATTCAAGTGACTAGACAAGAGAATTCTCTAGAAAATGTACATTTTTTTTTATCTCAGCCCATTCGCTGGTCTCGCTCTCATAAATCTTAACCATTGGATAATAAAAACTACTCATCTAGTAGGAACTGGTTTGCATTACATCAGCAATTTCTAGCATATTCTCAACTCGAGTGTTTACTTCCAACTCTGACACTTATAAAATTACCATCGTCCATCGTCCTTTCCTTTCCTTTCCTTTCCTTTCCTTTCCGTTTCCTCTTCCTTCCTTCCTTCCCATCCTTCCTTACAATCAAAAGTGCTTTTTGTGAGAACTTTTATTTGCATTTTTAAAATCATACGAATTATACAGATAATGGCATGTCAGAAGGGGAAATACTGCTTGTAAAGTTTTGAAAACCTATAAAAATTTCATTTTACAAACTTATAAAATGTATACTTTTATGTAAATTTAGGTGATGAATATTTGATCGCCACAATTCGAAAATAAACTTCATTTAACAACTGACAAAAATGACACGTTTACGGGATCCTTGGTCGCTACAATTCGAAAATAAACTTCATTTAACAACTGACAAAAATGACACGTTTACGGGATCCTTGGTCGCTACATTTCCTACGCCTGGCAAGTAAACGTGAAGGATGCTATTGATCAGATTGACCTTGAACTAACAGTGATGCTAATTTTATTAGATATAAGTACAAAAATGCCTAATTGCATGGAAGGGAATTAGTTTTAAAGAAGTCATTAAATTAGACACATATCAACTATAAATGAAGTAATGTTGAAGGCTGAACATAGTTTTTAAAACTCTAATATACAGCAGCAAGTAAACAACGGCCTTGTAATTCATGGGCAATAATTATGTTTGCCCTGAAACTAGACTCCTGGGTCTCCTTTTGGATTTTATTGAGTGCCTTTAGTACTTTTCTCTCCCCAATCATGCTCTTTTTTATTTTTTCCCATTGTAACAATTCTCACGTGCTAGTTTAGTTTCTTTTCATAATATCAAATCGATCTCCTTGTTAGCTGTGAACTGTTTTATTCCAGCAACAAGAACCAAAAGGAGTTTACTATTTTTGTTTTTATGTGGAGAGTGTTGTTCAAATCTCATTAGACTACTCAACAGTCCGTTGCCATCTATAACAGTGTCGTGCAGAGGGTTGCTTTCGAAATGGAAACGAGACATTCCCATGAAGGGACGTTGTAACGGTCCAACATCCGATCGATATTTTTAAATTACTATACCGGGCAATGAGAGTGTCATATGAGTATCCTCCCTTACTCACGCTAAGCCGTGTTCAAGTTTCGCGTGGGAGAAACTTCGCTTCCTCCTTTCACGCGAAGAATACTTAAAAATCGAGGTTGCTGAAACAATTTGAGGAGCACTTCCGGCCTGACAAAAAAAAAAAAAAATGAAAACAGATTGCTCGAAACTGAGAAAGTAGAAGAAGGTGATGCCTGCACTTTTAAAATTTCCTTCCTTCCTTCCAAACTTCCAAAATTCCATCCATCCTTCCTTCCTTCCTTCCTTCCTTCCTTTCTTCTTTCCTTCCCTTCCCTTCCTTCCTTCCAAACTTCAAAAATTCCTTCCTCCTTAACGTCCCGCACTAAAAACAATACATAAAAGAAAGAAAGAACGCACTAATAACAATACTTAAACAGAAAAGAAAGAAAGAACGCACTAATAACAATACTTAAACAGAAAAGAAAGAAAGAACGCACGAAACTACAAGGGTACCTGCTTCCACTGATTGTCCCATGGTGAGCTGTTTGGCCACTTTCTCGGGTAGCATTTGGTGAAGCAGCATTTCTGTTTTATGTTTCTCTTCCTCCAACGCCAGGGACGTTTTCTTCAGCTCTGTCGTCGTCTCGTCCAGCTTTTTGCTGCACGCCAAAAAATAGTTAAATAGACCTGAGGCCCGTCCTTTCTAGTCTTCCCATTCAGTGATCCCATGCCAAGATCTGAGACCCATCCCTTCCACTGTTCCCTAAACAGATATAAGACTCATCCTTCCACTGTTCCCGGAAATATAACATTCCCGTGAATATACAGGAAACTCATGCATCACAGAATTCACGTAGAGAAGCATGAGATCAATTCCTTCCAGTGCTTCCGCAAACTGATCTTTAAACCTTGTATCCCACTATTTCCGTAAAACTTCCTGAGACCCACATTCCTTCCGGTATGTCCGTAAAAATTCCTGAGACCCACATTCCTTCCCATATTCCCGAAAAAATTCCTGAGACCCACATTCCTTCTAGTATTCCCGTAAACAGACAAGAGATTCATTCTCTCCAGTCTCTCCGTAAACAAATATGACACCATTCTGTACAATATTCCGTTCTACTTTTATTGTCACAAATTCAATTCTATGGTGCATAAGTTCACTAGTTCACTTTACAAAAAAAATTGATTATTATAAACTCATAAATGTAGCTAAATTGATCTGTAAGATAATAACATGAATTCGTAATATTCTTCACATCAGCCAAATAGATTAGCTCGAATATAGCTGGTGATATCATAAAATCAATGGGAAAAGTAAAAAAGTACATTTTATGCATTACAGTAAACGAACTTGAGGTCTAAGACATTAATATTATCACAAAATGAAAATAAAAATGCGTGCTTCATTACAGATGATCGTGATGTTGTGAGATGCATATTGGGGGAGAAAAGAAAAGGCACACACCTACCCTACTTCGAAAGACCAGGGATAGAAAGAGTAAGGATCCAACGCAGAAGCAATAAGTTGATCGACACTCAGATAAAATACGACTGTACAGTGGTCGATAGTTTCAGTCTTTCTCAAAACAGGTTTGAAGACAGTTGGTGGTGGAGAGTTGAGAAAGCGTGTAGGGAAATAATGTATTAGTTTGCAAATTTTTGAGAAGTTGTCGTTGTTCACTACCTTAGACAAAAATAATAATTATTATTCGAAAAGAGAGTAGAAAGATATTATGTATGCAAATAATGGCAATGACAGCTATCTCATTATTTATATATATGTAATTGAATGCATGTAGGATGAAGGAATGTTTGATAAATCCATCCATCCATCCATCCAACTATGCATCTATCTATCTATCTATCTATCTATCTATCTATCTATCTATCTATCTATCTATCTATCTATCTATCTATCTATCTATCTATCTATCTATCTACCCACCCATCCATCCATCCATCCATCCATCTATCTATCTTTTCTGCCTGCCTAATAACCTATTTATCCATCTAACTAAATATGTCTGTCAGTCTGTCCTTCATCTATCAATCCATATTCGTGCTTGTTTAGAATTTTGTTTGAAGCTTTTGAATTAAAGGTGCAACACGTCATTATGACTTACGCTATATCTATCTCGGCAATTCGTTGCTGGTTTAGAAGAACCAGTTCTCGTGTGACGTCATACAGGGGTATATCTGCGAGGAACATGTTCATTTCCATCAGCTCGTTCAGTGACGACAATCGTGGTGACCCGATGAAGATCATGTGACGGGAGCTGGACAGCCATACCATCTGGCCTGACGTATAATGAAATTTATTATATTAATGCTACGAACAACAGATAATTGAAATATAGACATGTGTGATGCTGCAAGACTACTAGACCAGCTCATTATCTGTCCTGCAATATAATGAAAGTATAATTTTATAGGACGGAACAACAGTTAATTGAAATAATTGAAATATATTCATTCTATTACTGCTTGATTAACAGACAATCACACTCATCTTGCATGCAGCAAAATAAAAAATGGCTATACTCTCTAGACTACACACCGGCAGTGCTTGTTACGACCTTTACCTTTCAACATGAACGGTTGGCCGCGGTTTTCCCTGCGCAGCTCAATGAGAAAAACAGCGTTGATGAACTTTAAGATGTTTTCCAGCGAAAGGCTCATGGCCGGGTGTATGATCTCAAAAGCCTCCGTCATGGGTGTGCCTTTGGCTATTTCCACGTGAGATAGGCGTTGTACCATGTCACCGCACTGGCGAATTTTCAAGCGTTCGTCGAAAACGATATGGTAAGGAAACGCAGAGCAGAAGTCCTGTGTTCTGACAACATCGGAATGCAAATATAATTTTTTGGTGTGTGTGTGAATTACTGAGATCTGTGTTCTGACAACATCGGAATGTAAATATAATTTGTGTGTGTGTGTGTGTGTGTGTGTGTGTGTGTGTGTGTGTGTGTGTGTGTGAATTACCGAGATCTGTGTTCTGACAACATCGGAATGTAAATATAATTTGTGTGTGTGTGTGTGTGTGTGTGTGTGTGTGTGTGTGTGTGTGTGTGTGTGTGTGAATTACCGAGATCTGTGTTCTGACAACATCGGAATGTAAATATAATTTGTGTGTGTGTGTGTGTGTGTGTGAATTACTGAGATCTGTGTTCTGACAACATCGGAATGTAAATATAATAAAACTATATCGCTAAATTGCAACACGTTTCACTACTTCTGGCTAATATGGGTCTGTCATTGAATTATTACTCACTTTACTACATTTAATTTGTCTCCCTTTCTCACTAATTGACTACAATTATAACTGCATAATGATAATTATAATTACGCTAATGACTTACAAGAACGCGTATTCGTGTAGTTATAAAAGCTATAATTTAATAGAGCTATAAAGCTGTATTTACATCACTACTTCTCTAAAATCTGCCTCTCTTGTTTATGTCACCACTTTCTTGAATAGTCTGCCCTTCATTTACGTCACTATTTCTCGAATAATCTGCCTCTCTCATTTACATCACTACTTCTCTAATAATCTGCCTCTCTCATTTACATCACTACTTCTCTAATAATCTGCCTCTCTCATTTACATCACTACTTCTCTAATAATCTGCCTCTCTTGTTTATGTCGCTACTTTCTCGAATAATCTGCCTCTCATTTACGTCACTATTTTCTCGAATAATCTACTTCTCTCATTTAAATACTACTCGCTGGTGCGAGGGGTGAGCAGGCGATATTCATGCTGGAAACGCTTTATGAAAAAATCAAAACAACACGCGCGTGAGCACCAAGTAATTAAGACAGTGTCCATGGGATATTCCTGCTAGGGGGAAAAATATGGCTTTGTATTTCTTTGGACTGGCCGGATATCGAAGCTGTCTGCGGAGAGTGGTCTTAACATCTAGTCATTCTAGTGGGTCGACGACTAGGGTTTGTATACTTCCCTCGGTTGGCGCTACGTTGCTGCGGTTTTGCAGAGTGTTGAAGACTGTTATCAGGTTCGGCAGTGGCTTAACGGTGCAGCTATAATTTTGGAAAGACGAAGTTAAAAGAGGGCAGACAACAGTCTTACAATAAGATTATAAATAGACACAAATATTGTTTATGACACACTTTAGTTCAGTTAAGCCTGCCTGATCACTTCGACACAAATCCGAGGCATGGTTTCCTTCAGTAGAACGATTGTGGATTGTTACACTTCCGGTCTGGAGAAGCGTTTCGGGTACGTCAAAGCGGCTGTGCCGTAATTTTGGCACGCTTCGACACTCTAACGCAAGTTTGTGCATACTGGTTATTTGATCAGTTAGTCACGTGGATAATAAGCCAAATAGTAAGTAACACAGTTCAGCATGGCAAGTTATATTAGCCTAAAAAGACTGGAAATAAAGTTTTGGACATTAAGGACACCTTAAAACTTCCTTAAATCTAAAGAAAAATTAAATTTTGAGAGGGTACCGATTATTCACAATTATTCACCTTTCATCTACCTGCCTCTCATTCACTTCACTACCTTTATCCTACCTGCCTTTCATTCACGTCACTACTTTTCACCTATTTGTCTTTTTCATTCACGTCCTTGCTTTTCATCTATCTGCCTTTTTCATTCACGTCATTCCTTTTCATCTATCTGCCTTTTTCATTCACGTCATTCCTTTTCATCTATCTGCCTTTTTCATTCACGTCATTCCTTTTCATCTATCTGCCTCTTCAATACATGTCTCTACTTTATACCTATCTGCCTATCTCATCCACTTTACTACTTCCTCGAATAATCTGCATCCCTTGATTACTGAAAGCTCCCGTCACTACTTTTCATGAACCTGCCCCTCTCACTGAATTACAACTCATTTCTCTACCTTCTCAACTAATATGCCACTCTCATGTAAATACTTCATTACATCTCACTAATATAGTGTCTTATATTATGGCCACATTTTAGGGACACCCTAGAAAATTCCACCTTTCTAAACCGCTCTACATTTCAGGTGATGGCAGATGAAATCCCCTAGAGTAAAAAAATCCAGACTGAAGTCTGCAATAAAAGATCTTTGTGGAAAATATTTCAGACGTGGCTCGTATGTGAACATCGAAGAGTTTCGCCAAAAAAGACCGTGATCAATGAAGGAAATAAGTTTGGAAGTTTGGAAATTTGGAAGGAAGGAAGGAGAAGTAGAGGAGGTCCGAGAATATGTTCAATCTGAAAACAAAGCCATTCTCTCAGCATCCCTTGTGCAACATTGAGGTCACTCTTTAAAAATAACATTAAATAATTTCCCTACAGAATACAAGCTAGACAAACGCTTACAGATGCAGAAAAGAGTAGAAAGGAAAGCATTGGCTGAGAAATTGCTAGAGAAAATTGAATCAGAAACCAGAGTTCTTGGAAATCTTTGCATGAGTGAGAAAACCCACTTTTACCTCCGGGTAAGGTTAACTGGAAGAATAACGTGTAATGGGGAATTAAGAAACCTCAAGATGTTGCTCTAAAACATTCGGAGAAATGCAGCGTTTCCATTACAATTTCCAAGAGAGGATTAAGTGAGCTTTTCTTTGATGAAGGAGGAAAAATAGCTGTCATCACCAAAGGAGCAATACAATGCAATATTTGAAAAATTCAGAGATGAACTATTTCTCCCACTCAATACAATGTATTTCACTATTTCCCATTAATTAGACTCTCTCACAACACACGTCACTAATCTGACCCTTTCATTCTTCACTATTTCTTATTAATCGGCTTCTCTCACAACACACTTCCCTAATCTGACCCTTTCATTCTTCACAATTTCTTATTAATCGTCTTCTCTCACAACACACGTCACTAATCTGACCCTTTCATTCTTCACAATTTCTTATTAATCGGCTTCTCTCACAACACACTTCCCTAATCTGACCCTTTCATTCTTCACAATTTCTTATTAATCGGCTTCTCTCACAACACACGTCACTAATCTGACCCTTTCATTCTTCACTATTTCTTATTAATCGGCTTCTCTCACAACACACGTCACTAATCTGACCCTTTCATTCTTCACTATTTCTTATTAATCGGCTTCTCTCAGTATCTGTAATCATTTCAGTGAGTTTCACTAGCACTAAATCCTACTCACTCAAGTGGCATTTACTAATGACAACTCGTTTATAGTTACATACAGTTAATACATTCTTGATTACGCTACCATACAATTTTATAGTTAAATGCAGTCACTGCGTACTTGATTACACTACCTTGCTGTATGCATTACATCAGTCACTACATACTTGATTACACTACCTTGCTGTATGCATTACATCAGTCACTACATACTTGATTACACTACCTTGCTGTATGCATTACATCAGTCACTACATACTTGATTACACTACCTTGCTGTATACATTACATCAGTCACTACATACATGATTACACTACCTTGCTGTATACATTACATCAGTCACTGTATACTTGATTACTACAGGAATTGTATCTTACACAGCTACTACTCACTTCATGACGATTTCAGTGGAATCGTCACCCTGGAAACTGTTGGGTTGAATTTTGCGACTGAAGAGCGTCTGGGACTGGAACTTATTGAGGACGTCACCCTGATCGCCCACAGTGGTCGACACTTTCCTGCCGGACTGGGGGCTGTCCAGTTTGTCATGGAGGGTGATTTTGAAGGCAGTGTGCTCCTGCACGTTCCTCGAGGAAGTCCGTTCCTGATTTTGCTCGATTATGGTCAGCTTCACGTCTTGTTTGAAGAAATCATGGCCCACAGCTTCCAGTATACCTGTGATAACAGTACACTTTACTCTCGCGGGTACTAACCAGTGGCAAGTGAACACGCCTGACAGTGTAACAGTTAACAGCAGAAATACAGCAATAACAAGGAAACTGATTGTTGCTGCATAATAATATTCTGTGGCCACAAAAAAGTAATATGCGATAATTTTCTCTGTCTCTTACAAGTTATTACAGCGTTTCCACCATAGCGTGTCCGCCAAAGCGTTTATGTTACAGCGTTTCCGTCATAAGTTGTTCGTCAAAGTGTTGCTTTTCCATTACAACGCGTCCGTCAAAACGTTTTTGTTACAACGTTTCTTTTAAGGTGTACGTCAAACAGTTTTTGTTACGTTTCCTTCATAACGTGTCCATCAAAATGTTATTACAACGCTTCTATCGTGATGTGTTGGTGGAAACGTTGTTTGCTACAACGTCTCCGCCATAACATATCAGTCAAAGCTGACCTTGTAACAGTGTTTCCGTTAAAGCGAATTCGTCAAAGAAGTTTTCTTTTCGACTTCATCATAACGAGTCTGTAAAAGTGCTATTTTGTTACAGCGTTTCTGACATAACGTGTCTGTGAATCTTCGTTCATAATGTGTCTGTTAAATATGTTTTAAGTCGCGTTTCTATCATCATAACGTTTCTTCTTATAGCGTATCCTTCAGAATGTGTCCATCAAAGCGATGTCCGTCACAGCTTTTCCGTCCTAAAGTGTCCGTCAGATTTTCCGTCCTAACGTGTCCGTCACAGCTTTTCCGTCCTAAAGTGTCCGTCATAGATTTTTTTGTCATATCATTTCCATCATAACATATATATCGTATTGTTTTTAGTTATAGCCTCTGTCATAATTTGTCTGTCAAATTTTATCGATGCTAAGAAGTAAATCATCTCTTTAAAAGTTGAAAACTCTCCTATTAAACGTGAAGAAAAAGCCTTATTTGAGAGCGTGTTTATTAGGACTTCTCTGCTTACAGGATGTCTTCATATTTTAGCCGCAACAAAAGTAAATGACTTAAATTAATAAATAATTATTAAGAAATGCGTTTGTGTAATACAGTCACTCTTGCTTTCTGGAACTATGAAGGAAGAATTGCAGATGTAATTTTCTCTGTATGTCAAGAATTATTTTGTAAATTACATGTAATTGCTTTAAGAATAGCCCATCTTTGGTTCAGCAGAATAACTGATGTAAATGAATACCATCAATGTATGTAGAATGTGCATGTTTGAATGCCTTATAATGACAAACACGTGTCTGTAGTCTTTGCAATATGATGCTGTTTAATGAGTGTTATTAAATCAACCCTGTACGATGTGCTAACAGCAGCCACTCAACTAAATTCTTAAAGATATACATATAGTTTCTTAAAAGCACATATGGCCCCTCTAATTCACATTCGTTTTACAATCAATATAACGAGAGCAACAATCATTATATTTGGATTTTCTTTCATACAGGAATAGTATCTGAGAAACATTTGGTGGAATTAACAAAAGCAATTCCAAACGTGACTTTCCAGCTGCAGCTGCAAAAAGTAGAGTTAACTACTCTAAAGTTTTGTTTTTTTATTTTCTTAAGAACCATACGTTAAATTCTTCATTTTCATTTATCTGGTGCCTCCCCTGCTGCGTAGCTTAAAGACAAGTGCCAGATAGAATGAAGTAGTCCAGCTGCAGATTACGATGCCAGAATAAGAATGAAATGTCCTGGAACTGCGAGAGAGACGCCATCTTGGACAGCCCAAAAGCTTGACCGATTGTTTTAGATTTCAAGAGAAAGATGCGGAAATGAAGACAAAGACTAGAGAAAATAGAAAGTCAACAACAGTCACCCAAACAATGGACAAGGACTGAAAGACAGGAAAGTGAATCTTTCCCTCACAGTTGGCATTGCTCACGTCCAAGAATTTGCCGATAAAGTCGGGTAGGTTGATTCTCGATTTCTTCATCATGTTGCATACAACATGCTAAAATCAACATTTCTGGCAAAACTGCAATAATAAAGGGCATATAAACGAACGGAGCGCTTTGTTCTGGTGCCGCATTATACAAAAATATACTTCAAGAACAGTCTGGGAAGAAAGTCACAAGGAGAAATTAGTCTTAATTCAAACAAACAAATATAATAATATGCTATGCATACATTCTTTTAAAAATATATAAATATACTTTATTAGAGTAGAATAGAAAACAATAAAGTGCATTGATTCCATAGTTTGTTTTGTATTTTTGTCAGCTCTGGATGAATCTCCTTGTACGTTTTCTGAAAACCACCGCCCTGGCCCCACTACCATCATTCCTCTCCTGATTATTCGTACTGTTTCATTTTCACAATCTGTTTTATTTATCTCCCGTCAAAAAACTAATCATGTCGCACTTCTCTGTCCAACCGAAGGACAACATTATACTCAAATCCTGTCTGATTTCGAATGTTCAAATGATTGCTGAGATAACTTTTTGATCTTCCTCTGGCGTGTAGAGCAGTTAGTTGTAGACTGACTGTCGCAGGTAACAAACATTAGTTGTGAAAATCTTTTCTTTCCAAAATGACCAATTCCCAGACCAACCCAGGCATTCAAATCTCATCATGAAAATGTTGTACTACTACTACTACTACTACTATTACTAAATGCACTAATAGAACCATAAGCAGCAACAGACTGACCTAAATGTTAGTAATGTATTGCTGTTGAAGATGAAAATTTTGTTGTTGTTTCTTAATTAAACAAAAACAGAATAAAAAAAAAAGGAGAAAACGCAAAAGAAATCTATTGATTTTTATGTTGTGCTTCAGTAGATGAAAGACAATGTCTAACTCAACAGCGGAAAAAAGTACTCGTAACAGCGGTATCATTACTTGACTATCTGCCGACAGCTTGGCGATGACTTTGCACTGGGTCAAGGTCGAATAACGTCATACGATTCCTCAGACGTCCCATCATGGATCAGTACAAATCAGCTGGTTAGCTTAAAATACGCGCCAGATTAAGTGCAAAATCTTTGACATGCTGCAACACGAGCAAGTAGTTTACTGAAGCGGCCCTTAACGCGCAAGTGGCCATTCAACTTGAAACGTAACATTGAGTCTGAGTGTAATTGCCATCTCGCTGTCTTCCATCGCTCGGCAAACCGAGACTGATGTTGACATAAGGACATCCCCCAGTAATTATCTCCCTCAAAGGACTCATCGTTAACACTAAGGTTTGTTCATCGATTTATCAAAGTGGATGCGGGTGGATAGGGGTGTACTTTTTCGGGTGTTGGGTGGTGATAATGGGGTTGTCAATATAAAATGGCTGTGTTCGGAAGAACAAAAAATTGGTAAATATTGTTTAACGTTAAGATAAAGTTTGTCTTTCTGCAAAAAGTGTCTCATTGAGGTATGAGATTAGTTCCATGTGCTAACACACATCGCTTCGTCTGTCTGATCATAGTAATTACTTTCCTGTAGAATGACGTCATTTGAACAACAGTAACAACATTCTGGACCACCACCACCAACCCATCTTTCCACCACATCATGCCATGGTATTTCTTATTTATTCTTGGTTCACTAATGACAGTTATAATAAACTATGATACGGATTGTGACAGAATTGTGTTATATTTATTTTTAGACTACTTTTTAAATTGTGTAATATTTATTGCTAGACTAGTACCGTCATTTATAACAAACTGTTGATACAGATGTAATAGAACTGTTACATTCATTTTTAGACCACTACTGACAGTTGTAATAAACCGTTGCTACTGATTGTGACGGAAATGTGTTATATTTAGTTTTGGACTACTACTGACAGTTACAATAAACTGATAAGGTTTGTAACGGAATAGTTATATTTAGTCTTAGACTAATAATAACAGTTATAATAAACTGTTGATTCGGATTATATTCTGTAGAGGTTGTTTGTATTCTATTTTTATCTTGTACAACAACCAGAGTTTTTTTTTGTATTCTACTTTTATCTTTTTCAACCACCAGAGGTTGTTTGACTCTATATCTCGTAACACCATCAGAGTTTATTTGACTATTATTATCTTTTACAAACATCAGCGTTTGTTTGATTCTATTGTAATAAAAATAATCTTGTACAACCATCAGAGTTTGTTTGACTATGTTTTAATTAAAATAATCTTATACAACCATCATAATTTGACTATTATAATCGTGTACAACCATCAGAGTTTGTTTGACTCTATTTTTATCTTGTACAACTATCAGAGTTCTTTTTAACTTACTTTTATCTTATACAACAATCATAGGTTGTTTGTGTGGCAGAGTAAATTTGCCTATCCCTATTTCTAAACTTGTCTGTTATATAAATTGTTAAATGTCAACGTGACCCGTCTTTGGGCACTGCTTATGATGGTATTTTTGTAAGTACCCGAGTTGGAGTAAACAACTCCGGTAAAGAATATGCTAGAACTTGATGATGCAATCCAAATCAGTTCCAAGTGGATGAGTAGTTTTTTCGACTAATAGTCTCATATTTGCTCATAACAAATTCATCCAATGAGGATGGACTGAAAGTTATTTTGTTGAAAAAGTACTATATTCTAATCATTTTTATTTTGACATAAGTCAAGTCCAGTCATACAGGTGATCATTAGCTTATGAGAGGAGTTCATATATTTTTTGTTCAGAACATTGTATCGACTTCAGACTATAGTGAATACTGTAATCTACCAGATTCACTTCTGTGTGTATCCAGCATTATCGTCAAACCTATCAGTAAACGTGTTGCTGTAAGTTGATGTGTGTATCCAGCATTATCGTCAAACCTATCAGTAAACGTGTTGCTGTAAGTTGATTCCAGTGAATTCCGTTCGAGAGTCAATACGGTGAAAATTAAGGACTGATTTAGGTCTTGAGAATTCATAAAGATTCTAGAACATTTTACATGATGTGCCGTGAGTAGCACCACACTAAAATTATGATGTGCTTTGATAGCGCATGTGAAGTTCTGGACGATTCTCCTTGGTGTGCTGTGTGAGTGCATCGAAGATTCTGGAATATTTGTGTAACATGCCTAGAAGGGACACTTTGCACCATCATCAAATAAGGAAGAAAGTGACTTGTTACAAACCGCGTGATTGTGAACACATGCTAGTGACAGCCGCCATCACTGAAAGGTTGTGTACATTGACTTTAATTATCTCTCTAAAACTCCACTCTCATTTTTGTGATGAATTATATCATTGAAATTGATTTTATATATATGTTAAATTGACTGCTGAAGTCTATGTAGAATAAACTGAATGAGTATCTAGTGTTAATCAAATATTGTTGTGAAGTGATGTAATTGTCAATGCTCATTTGATTAATTATTCTCGATCACTTGTTTTTAGTTATGTGTTATTAATTAATAAATAAATCATAACGAGTGAAGAGTGCCCAGAGGTGTCACACTTTGTACTCTATTTTTACCTTGTATAACCATCAGGATTTGTTTGTGTTCTATTTTCACCTTGTATAACCATCAGGATTTGTTTGTGTTCTATTTTCACCTTGTATAACAATCAGGGTTTGGTTGTATTCTATTTTTATCTTGTACAACTATCAGAGTTCGTTTGACCTTTTTTTGTGAATAATTAGTACACGACGGGTTTCGTTTATAATGTTGGCCTCTTTTTACCTCCCAACTACCACTACGAAATGACCTTTATTTTACAGTCTCATAGGAAATAAAAAGAAGTTCATCATTTGTATTCTGTTATAGTATAAATACTATAAAAGATTTTAGAAACAGTACATAATATAGCAAAACATAAATCTGGTGACAAACATACGACTTCAAACTGATTTGCTAATCACCTCACTTGTTTCATTTAGCGTTCTAAATCATTTCTTGTAAATTATAATTTTTATAATACGCCAATATTTATAACACAGTTTACCTGTATGAATAATTATAACTAGATATAAACTGAAAATATCATTATTAAATTGTATTATTTATTTTCATTTTATATTAGCCCAGTATCGACCCCTGCTTTGTGGCTAAATTAAGGACATTTATTAGTTTAGCATTATTATTATTAATTGGTTATTAGCATTACCAAAAGTTGTTTATTACAGATTGATACGAACCAGTGATTGCGACTGTAGACAGTTAGATTAGCATTACCAAAAATTGTTTATTACAGACTGATACGAACAGGTGATTGAGATTGTAGACATTGATACTCAGGTCATGAATTTTATAAATTCCGGAAGTCACGAATGAAATAATCTTTATTTTGGGGGGCGGTTATTTTATTTTGCGTTGTTATTTGGAAGATGCTGTTGAAAAATATCAGTAGAACTAAGATTACGGACCGATAGAAGGTTCTTCAGTAGAACGCTGCTAGTTCAAACTGGCTGATCATTATTACCACATCCGCAGTTTGACAGTCAACACGTGTAGATGTCAGTTGCATTTGCTCATTTGTTTGCAGCGTAATGTGCCAGTCTTCCTGTCCCTCATGGGAAACTGAATAGCAGTAATTGTGATAGACAATTCTCTGACTACCAGAGCTTTCAATAAAGTCGTCAGTATATCAAAACCCACACGCCCTTTTGCAGTAGGAACGACAATGATCTTTTAGACATTCATTTCTTAAGTGTATGAATCTAAATACATACATACATACATACACCTATATGTATACATGTGTAGATAGACAGATAGATATATAAGAAGTTAGGTAGTAGTAGATAGATAGATAGATAGATAGATAGACAGATAGATAGATAGATAGATAGATAGATAGATAGATAGATAGATAGATAGATAGGTAGGTAGGTAGATTAAGCACATTTTTCAATTATTAAAATTCTCCTTGACTGGTCTTGATGCATTTTGTAAATTTCATTTTCAATTAGTTACAAACCTTTTGGAAGCTTTGAAAAAATAGTATTTGCCGATGAGTGACGAGTAGCCAAACATTAATGAATATTTAGCCAAGTATAACCGGTATACTTTGCAAAATTTAATATTTATAATTGTAAATGCACATTTGCATTTTAAATGAAAATAAATATCCACTACCCTATGCAGAAACATATACCGTTGTTAGGTATGCTTGATATGGAAAAATAAGGAAAAGAACAAAGAACATTTATAATCATTTTATATCTTGCATTAAGAGCGTGCCATGCCATAAATTTGGAAAACTTTGCTAATGCTGACTAAACAGTGATAATTTCTGACGTATAATGAATGATAATTTCTGTTCATAAACCCTGAATGATAATTTCTGTTCATAAAACCTGAATGATAATATAATTTCTGTTAATAAACCCTGAATGATAATTTTGCACTCTATGTGAGTGCAAAACTCTGGGCTTCTTTAATACCACGTTACCCTACTGTGTAATGGCGATCCCTTAACGTAACATTCATTACTTATTAAATATAAGACAAGATAAAAGTGTGTAATGGCGATCACTCAAGGCAACATTCATTATTTATTAAAAATAAGACAAGATAAAAGACCAGTGAGGGCAGGAGATTGGAAGGTGCGTACGTGTATACGCCCGCGTGTGTGTGTGTGTGTATGTGTGTGTGTGTGTGTGTTTGTATGTGTGTGTGTGTGTGTGTGTGTGAGAGAGAGAGAGAGAGAGAGTATGTGGGCGCGTTGTGCAATCCTCCGCTAACGCAATAACATGCTTTGGCAACTAGCCTAATCCCAGAGTGCGGGAGAGGCGTGTAAGGTTAAGTCGGGAGGGGAAAGATGGCAGTGTTGTTGAAAACTGCTTTGTATCTGTTGTCAAGAGTTTACTTTTCTTTCTGCACTCGACTTCAGCTCTGAGACCACAAGAAGCGCATTTTCTTTTCTGTTTCTTAAACAGTCTCTGGAGAAATTGCACATGATGGCCGTCAACACCAAGCCAATGAACGCCAATGACACGCTGTCCAAGAACTGGTCCCGGGGCTGTAATAAGGCTTGCGTGACTGTCAAGTGCTAGTTTTTAGCACTGTCGAGTTTCTTTTCACCTCAACGTGTTTTGTTTTTAGAACAATGAGAAACAAAATCAAAATATTTCAGCGCATGCTTTAAAACACGGACACTTGTCTCCCCCTCTTACTCCCTGTGTGTGTGTGTTTGTGTGTGTGTGTGTGTGTGTGTGTGTGTGTGTGTGTGTGTGTGTGTGTGTGTGTGTGTGTGTGTGTGTGTGTGTGTGTGTTGTGAAAAGTTGACAATATACCCAGTTCTTTTGTAGTGTGTGGCGGTGTAGAGCTTATAAAATTATTATAGTGTCATTGAATATTTAGTGACTAAACTCATTCACGCTTCTAAACGTCCCAGGAGTGTTATTTTATTTATGTGTGATTAGTTGTGGAAGACATAATATTCTCTTTGCTTGTACGTGTTAGGACTGAGTTTAACCTTTCTTCGTAAACTTTGTCCTTTGATCCTCGTTGTGCTATAAACTTTTAAACCGTGTACCTTTGAATATTTACACTATCTTCGCTGATTATTGAACTGGAAACCTTTGAACACTACTTAGTTATCCCTGTGTTCAAAGGATAAGACACAGAGTTTTCGGCATATCATACCAGAGTACAAGCTGTTTAAGACGTTAAAGTATCAGTTGTAAATTCGGTTACGTGCTGTGTGTGAATGCTAGGTTTCTAAAGATATATCCTTACATTGTGGTGATAGTTAAATGATAGCTATGAGGCAAACTACCAAACTTTAAATGATATCTATGAGGCAAACTACCAAGCTTTAAATGATAGCTATGAGGCAAACTACCAAGCTTTAAATGATATCTATGAGGCAAACTACCAAGCTTTAAATGATAGCTATGAGGCAAACTACCAAGCTTTAAATGATAGCTATGAGGCAAACTACCAAGGTTTAAATGATAGCTATGAGGCAAACTACCAAGCTTTAAATGATAGCTATGAGGCAAACTACCAAGCTTTAAATGATAGCTATGAGGCAAACTACCAAGGTTTAAATGATAGCTATGAGGCAAACTACCAAGCTTTAAATGATAGCTATGAGGCAAACTACCAAGCTTTAAATGATAGCTATGAGGCAAACTACCAAACTTTAAATGATATCTATGAGGCAAACTACCAAGCTTTAAATGATAGCTATGAGGCAAACTACCAAGCTTTAAATGATAGCTATGAGGCAAACTACCAAGGTTTAAATGATAGCTATGAGGCAAACTACCAAGCTTTAAATGATAGCTATGAGGCAAACTACCAAGCTTTAAATGATAGCTATGAGGCAAACTACCAAGGTTTAAATGATAGCTATGAGGCAAACTACCAAGCTTTAAATGATAGCTATGAGGCAAACTACCAAGCTTTAAATGATAGCTATGAGGCAAACTACCAAACTTTAAATGATATCTATGAGGCAAACTACCAAGCTTTAAATGATAGCTATGAGGCAAACTACCAAGCTTTAAATGATAGCTATGAGGCAAACTACCAAGGTTTAAATGATAGCTATGAGGCAAACTACCAAGCTTTAAATGATAGCTATGAGGCAAACTACCAAACTTTAAATGATAGCTATGAGGCAAACTACCAAACTTTAAATGATAGCTATGAGACAAACTACCAAACTTTAAATGATAGCTATGAGGCAAACTACCAAACTTTAAATGATAGCTATGAGGCAAACTACCAAGTTGAAGGAATATGATTGTAATCTTCGTTAAATCACCTAATGCTATTATTATTTATGCAAGTAGATTGTCGATTTACTAGGGTGTGTCTGATAAGTCATTCTCGAGGGAGGGCTTTACGGACACTAACTTACTAAATCTTTAGTCCAGAAGAAGAGAGGAGTTTAATGTAAATTTTAGAACCATTGGTTTTGAAGTTTGTCCAATGTCTAGTTAAGGATCTTCTTAATATACGTTTCAACTGCTTTCCCTGGCAAAATTCAGGCAAATGCAAAATTTATCATTTCGTCTCCACAAAGACGGCACAAAATAAATTGTATTTCAAGGTAGATATGCAAATTGGAATAATGAATGGATTTTTTTCTCCTTTACAGATTGTAAATTTTCTGTTGTTTCTGTATTTCATTTGAAAAATTGTTTTCCCTTATCAGCCTAACTGTATTGATTATTGCATATAGGTTAGAAATGCACAAAGTGTAATATGTTATTTCACGTTTATTTATTTATTTGTTTGTTTATATTCGACCTAGTGTTGTTGTAGATAACTTTCGTTGTGTCATATATGTTTGTTATTTCTTTTCTTTTCTCGAAAAACTTTTTTAATCTGTCAGAATGATTACTGATAATAAGCGTTAAGCATATTATTTATATTAAATTGTAATACATGTAA
Organism: Sinotaia quadrata; assembly: GCA_028829895.1. Classification (NCBI taxonomy): domain Eukaryota; kingdom Metazoa; phylum Mollusca; class Gastropoda; order Architaenioglossa; family Viviparidae; genus Sinotaia; species Sinotaia quadrata. The sequence goes on along the minus strand of CM054178.1, from coordinate 43,938,597 downwards.
TAAGCGACCTATGGCCTTGAGTCTGAAAACTATAACAAAGGCGAACAACTCCAGATCGTATTATTTCGTTCATTCCATTCCCTTTTCCACCATCCCACCATCACCCTACTGCTTTTTCAGCGGCTAATGAATAATAGCAGAAGGAAAAGAATTACGTGTCTTTCCTAGTGAGCTAAACGAGTGATTTCCCTTGATACGAACCAATGACGATAGGGTAGAGACCAGGGCGCGAGCTGTAGTAATGAAGTATCATCGTGCCGTCTTCCAGCTCTTCACATCTGCACACGTGATATATGACGTATTAGTTCTTTACACCAAAACGTGCCGATTGAGAAAGAACGTAAGAGGACGTAGACAACTGGAAACAGTGTATATATACACTATTCTCGTACTGAGTTTGCCGTCTGTGAGTACCCATACACCCACTCAGAGACACAAACAAATACACACGTATTCTCACGCACACATACAAACACTCGCACAAACACACTACACCACACAGCGAAGCTCACACAAAAATAAATACATGTTCAAGAACTGACAAAAAATAACACAGCAAAGAAACGAAAAGAGTAATGTTACAAAGCTCACACAAAAATAAATATATGTACAAAAACTGACAAAACCACAAAGCAAATAATTGAAAACACAAAAAATGCCAATTACAAAGTATATAAGTTCATTACAACAATTATGCAGATAATTAAATTATTTAATAGTATATTATATTGACAAGTATATCCTAAATATTTTTTCTGTTCTTGGGACTATCATTCTTGAGTCATGGCCAAAATGTACACTTGTGTTTATTGAACCATAATTCTTGCATACAGATGAATCAGTTTTATATATACAAAACGACTATATGCACTGGTCCAGATAATTCAATGCTATTTACAAATAGAACTGTGTGCATTGGGTCAGATAATTCAATGCTGTGTACAAAAACCTGTACGCTCCGGATAATTCAATGCTGTATATAAAAAGACTGTATGCATTGGGCAGATAATTCAATGATGTGTACAAAAAGAACTGTGTGCATTGGACCATATCATTCTATGCTATGTACAAATAGAACTGTGTGCACTGGGCCAGATAATTCAATGATGTGTACAAATAGAACTGTGTGCATTGGGCCATATAATTCAATGATGTGTACAAATAGAACTGTGTGCATTGGGCCAGATAATTCTATGCTATGTACAAATAGAACTGTGTGCATTGGGCCATATAATTCACTGATGTGTACAAATAAAACTGTGTGCATTGGGCCAGATAATTCTATGCTATGTACAAATAGAACTCTGTGCACTGGGCCAGATAATTCTATGCTATGTACAAAAAGAACTGTGTGCATTTGACCGTTTCATTTAGTGTAAAGAGGTTTTTTTTATTTTACTCTTTTTTTTTTTTTTTACTTCTTTACTTCTTTAAAAAGGTTTTTTTTTTTTTACTCTTTTTTAAAACTTCTTTATTTACTTTTTTTAAAACTCTTATTTAATATTCTTTGGCCACACAGTATTATAATTTGCAAGAAACTGTACATTCTTGAAATGTTCAAAATTATTGTATAGTATATTACTTTATATAATAATAATAATCATTATATAGTGAGACAATTATTATTATATAATAAAATATAATGGTAGAATAATGTTGAAGTTGCTCTAATTCTTGGATTAGATTTCAATAAAATATATGAAAGCAGTAATGCATAATGAACAATATATTCATTAAAAATGCTGAAGAGACTATACATGTACAGTATATTGGAGTGCTTCGTTATTTTACAGTTAGTGAAATAATAGTCAATGAATTATACTTACTGTATTTTTTAAATTAGTACATTAAAATTTTGTTGGTTTTTTTTTTTTTTGCTGTTTATTTTATTGGAGTACTTATAAAACATGAACTAAGACAATTCAACGTTTAAGCACCTTAAAGCAAACACAAAATCTTTTTTCTTTTAAATTTACCACGCTTACCAAAAGTAGCTCTTTGTATGAATGATTGGCATAGTACAACAAAATCAATCGTGTGTATGTGTGTGTGTGTGTGTGTGTGTGTGTGTGTGTGTGTGCGTGCGGGGGTGTTCGTGCGTGCGAATTTGTCTTATAGGTAAAATTCACTTAATCTTTGCCTTTAAACAAGAGTCATAGCGAAATCTAAATTATGTTTTAATGACAATAGTCGTTTTGTAAGTAGGAATTGAATTGCATATTGTGTACACATTTGTTTTCTCTACAAACATCGAAAGCCACGATCCAGTCATTGAGTATCATTAGAGCAAATTTATAATATTTAATCATTGTAATGAATTATATTCCAAGGGGTGGGATAGGGGTGGGGAGGGAGTAGAAGGAGAGAAAATGCGACAAGAAGTAAGGATTTCCGTCTTCTAGTTAAAAAAAAAAAATCCCTTTCTATAGCTAATCGACATTCTCAGATTCTCACTTTCTGAAGGACCTACGGACAAGCATGCACACACACACACACACACACACACACACACACACACACACACACACACACACACACACACACACACACACACACACACACACACACACACACACACACACACACGCACACACACACACATACACACACACAAACACACACACACACACTCTACATATAATTACAGTTGTGTTTATACACTATTACTATTCAAATACTCTTATTTAAGGACGATCAAAAATATAAAGCTGAAACACTATCTTCAAATTGCATTGCAACATAAATTCGCGAAAGCAAAAACTACACTTTCCTTTCGCAAGCTTTTCTTTCTTTTTTTCTAAATCAAGGTGAAAAAATTCTGGATTGACGGGAAACGAATTGGAACTGTTAGGACTTCCATGGGAATGAGCAAAATTATTTCTGAATGTGAACAATAATAAAACAAAATCACAACAAAATAATAAATGAAGCTGCAGGACTCGGCAAAATGAAAAAATATATATATAATTATTTGTGAGGTTTGAGTTTTGATAACTTTAAAAAAAAAAAAGCAGCTAGTCAGCGAAATCCCCGCCAGGGGCCTTGGCCTATTGAATATCCAACAATAGTACACTTGCCGTTTCTGAATGAAGAGTACTGAATTTTTCTTAATATTCCGGTCCTATGCGAATTCGGTCCTGTGTGAGTTCGATCCGTAAACGCGGTCAATACAAACCATTTGTGTGGACTGTGATTAACCAAGAAAATGCTTTTCGTTCAGACTAGGACAATTGTCCGTACCACGGAAGAGACTGGAAGTCATTTAAAAGCTTCTTTCTTTTATTGGTATATTCTTATATATATATCTTCTTATGTGCACTTTGATGAAACATATTTGGCTACATTTAGGTTTCTTTTGTGACACATTTTGTACTTGTTGCTGGAGTAAAGTTTCTTTCGCAACACATCATTGCATTGTCCAACGTGATATTTCTATTGTGATATACCTTCACATTGGCTGGAGTGAGGCTTCATTAGTTACAATTCTTTGTATTGGCTAAAGTAGTGTGTGCATTTTAGACGGATCGTGGTATCAGCTCCAATAATGTCTTTCCCGATACATCTTTATATAGGCTTAAGTGAGATTTCCTTTGTGACGCGTCTGTGTATTGACTGAGGTGAAGATTTTGTGTATGACATTTTTGTATCGGCTATGCTGAGTTTTCTTTAGTGGCTTGTCTTTGTACTATGTAATGTGAGGTCTCTTTAGAGAAATATCTTTGTACTAGTTAATGTGAGGTCTCTTTAGAGAAATATCTTTGTACTAGTTAATGTGAGGTCTCTCTACTGAGAGAAATATCTTTGTACTAGTTTGTATTGGTTAATGTAAAGTTTCTTTTGTGACACAATATTGTTAGAACTAGAAACACCTGTCTGTTGTGGCACGTATTGGAAATGATTAATGGGCGCTTTTCTCTTTGAAAATATCTTTGTATTGGCTAAAATAGTGTTTCCTTTTAATATAGAAATGTATCTTTTAATGATTAAATCGTAAGCTTTCGTTTGAGACATATTTGTGTTATGACTACAGCATGGGTGCTCTGTAACATATCGTTGTTATGACTACACCATGATTGTTCTGTGACATATCGTTGTTATGACTACACCATGATTGTTCTGTGACATATCGTTGTTAAGACTACACCATGGGTGTTCTGTGACATATCGTTGTTATGACTACACCATGATTGTTCTGTGACATATCGTTGTTATGACTACACCATGATTGTTCTGTGACATATCGTTGTTATGACTACACCATGATTGTTCTGTGACATATCGTTGTTATGACTACACCATGATTGTTCTGTGACATATCGTTGTTATGACTACACCATGGGTGTTCTGAGGCATATCGTTGTTATGACTACACCATGGGTGTTCTGTGACATATCGTTGTTAAGACTACACCATGGGTGTTCTGTGACATATCGTTGTTAAGACTACACCATGGGTGTTCTGTGACATTTCTTTGTATTAATTAAAGTCGGGTTTCTCTTGCAACACATCTTTTCAATGACTAAATGATGTTTCTCTGATGGCACAATTTTCAAACGAGTAAAGTGCGGTTCTCTTACTGATCTATCTTTGTAATGACTACAGTATGGTTTAGATACATTCTTGAACTCTACAGTGGTGTTAATCGTATGACTTACTCATTCCATGACTAAAGTGAACTTTTTTTTGATGACAAATATAATGTTACGCTTATGGTACATTCCTCTAATCAACTAATGGGTGATGTGAGATATTCTGTGGCACGTTTTGCTTCAATGATACAAATTATAAATTTCATTCGAGACATATTCATCTAATGACTAAAATAGATTTTTTTTGGTCATATTTTTCTAAAGACAGAAATTAGATTTATATTGTGGTACAGTCATTTAATGACAAGTGAAATTGCTATTGTGGCACATTCATTTAAGGACAAGTTAAGTTGCTGTTGTGGCACATTCATTTAAGGACAAGTTAAGTTGCTGTTGTGGCACATCATTGTACAAAAACTTGAAGTTTCTCGTAACGTCTTAGTGACTAAGTTGAAGTTTATTTTGCACCCCGTCTTTCACCCAAACTCGTGATGTCTCGCTTGTGACATTTTCATCCATTGACTAAAGTAAGGTTTTTGTGTCTCGTATTTCAAATGGAAAAAGTAATGTTTGTCTGATATTCATCTAATCATCTAGTGATTTAAGAGAGTTTTGTGTCTCGTCTAAGACGAAAAGTTTAATGTTTAGTCTTTAAATTCATCTATTGATTAAAGAGAGGTTTGTGTCTCGTCTTTCAGACAAAAATTGTAATGTTTAGTCTTTAACAGTCATCTAGTAGGGATAGTCAAATTTACTCCACCACAAAATGGGATTATTTTTAGTGAAGTATGTGGTTTTGTTTTTCACGTAACGCGTGTAAAGTATAGAAATATCATCAATGATACTCAATGTATACAAACATTTGAAGAGAACTTTAACTCTTAATTCTTTCTGTACTAGTTCAAAATAATATAATAATAATCGTTCAGCATAGAAATGGTTAAATTCTAGAAAGTAGTGGACTGCCGTCGACATTTGAACAATCCCTAAATCATCACCAGTCATCATTTCACCAAAATATTTTTTATAAGTAGGAAACGTGTTTACAACTAGATCAACTAATTCAGTTGCGATTTTGGCTTTATTCCGAGTGTTATTGGCCAATCAGCAGTAATTCCGAGTGCTATTGGCCAATCAGCAGTAATTCCGAGTGCTATTGGCCAATCAGCAGTAATTCCGTGTGCTATTGGCCAATCAGCAGTTCTCTTGTAATAAGTACAAGGTCGTGACTATACACGCAGTTTGTAGATTGTTGTTACTATTTACTTTACCACCCACGATATCAACGAAACATTAAAAGGACAAAAGGCAAAATTGCTTCCAATTGTGTTTAGATCTTTAAAATATTTCTTTATGTTTCTTGTTGTTTAGAGAGCTCTCCCTTTTCCCCATTGATTCAATCACCGTCATTGCTTTGTTGTTTCCGGTTGTGGTTTATCGTTTCTCATTTCGGTTTTTGTGTCATTGAATTGCATCTAGCTTTCAGCACGTGACCCAGATTAAGGACAACTAACGACCTGGACAATTAAGTTAATTCAGGGACAATCAATATCACTCTTCCCATCTCTCTTGTGTCAGCAAGTGCAAGATGGTGGTTGTTGAAAGAGCGAATTGGCGTTTCATGGACATTATTTTACTAGCACTTCTTTTACTAATTTAATCAGGGTAAGTATTCCAAACCAATGTTATTCAACGTATTTCAGCTGTGATCCATTTAATTCGCAGCCATGAGCAGGAAGGTTTCGATATTATCATCTACTGCATTAATACTTCTTCCACTTTTGTTAACAAGCTGATACGACTGAAGTATGATGCTGTTATCACTATCCTATCAAGAAGAAGCTCGAAACTGATATGACTAAAGTATAAATGTTACGGAAGTCTGTTGCACACTTTTAACGTCACGGACAGGAGAGGCGTCATTTGTTTTAAATTTTGATAACAAGAAATTTCGCAGAAGTCGATAGTTAAAAACTTCATAATGACTTCCGATCTCAATTCTATCATAACATTCCCAAACGTCAATAGTGCAAAATATATTTTGTAATAATCAATTTACTTGCCCTAATGAATATTTTTGTATTGTAATGTTATTTCAAACAATTCTTAAACACATCCTGTTTGTGTATGTATGTTTTTCTTTAAAATTTTCTTTTGCTTATTGTTTATTTTTAACCAAGCGAATTTTTTAGCTTTGGCAAGTTAAAAATGTGATATGAGTGAGTGGCGTACTGGTACGCTCAAGTGTCAAAGAATAAATGTTGACAGTTTATTATAACGACAATCAATCTGGGGTCAGTCATGTATGCATGACTATGCGGTTGTTCTTCAGTCCCTAATGCGGTTGCCGTCAATTCTATCATCTTTTCACCCTTGGTTGTGTCGCTGTTTATAGCATATTTTTCATGTTTGATGTGTCATCGTTTATAGCCTATTTTTCATGTTTATGTGTCATTGTTTATAGCATATTTTCATGTTTGATGTCTCATTGTTTATAGCATATTTTTCATTTTGGCTGTTTCACTGTTTATGGCATATTTTTCATGTTAGATGTGTCATTGTTTATAGCATATTTTTCGTGTTGGATGTTCATTATTTAAATCATGTTTTTTTATGTTGGATATGTCGCTGTATCTACCATTTTTTAATTTAGGATGTGTCGCTGATTTTTAACATCTTTTTTATGTTGGATACATCGCTGTTTTAAGCACCTTTTGATTACGGACATGTCGCTACTCTTATCATGTTTTCATGTTGTATGTATCTCTGCTCATATAAACTTTACATGATGAATGTATTGCTGTTCATATCTTTCTATGTTGGGTGTGGCACTGTTCATAGCATCTTTGGATAAAAAGGGTTACACAAGAAAAATACTTTTGCTGGAGAAAAAATATCATTAGAACGTTTCAGCTTTTCTATTGCAGACGTATATGAATAGGCAATCCTTCAACATTAATGAAACACTATGAAGAAACGAAGTTAAGTCCCTGAGAGAGAGAGAGAGAGAGAGAGAGAGAGAGAGAGAGAGAGAGAGAGAGAGAGAGAGAGAGAGAGAGAGAGAGAGAGAGACGGAGACATAGATAGATAGATAGACAGACAGACAGACAAAGACATAGAAATAGAGTAAGCATGTTTTCTCAACGAGGATTGGAGACTGCCTACAGGTGAAAATGACGGTGATCAGTTTTCGCTGAAAGTAGCCAGGCATTTGTTGCCGTGTGCCGAGTTTTAAATGAACCTGTCAGGTAGGCAATGTATTGGCAATTACCTTGGAAAGAATTATACATAGGTCCTGATATTTAATACAATACGGATTTATAATTTAAAAATAAACCTGTATTTGTTTCCTTTTTAATTAAAAGTCAGGTTACTGGCGTAATTGACTCCAAGGAAAATGCTCTTTACTTACCGACGTAAACAGAGAGAGGTTGTACAGTTATATAGCTAGCATGACTTTTGTGCCTTTGTCTACAATCCAAGAATGTCAACATGAGACTGATAAATTTTTAACAAGATAAAGATGATGCAGTTTCGTGGTGTTGTGGAAACAATACAATCGTTAAAGATGTTGCTTTTTATTCTGATTGATTGTTTCAAACGCTAAGCATGTAATATGAAACAAAGAGCACTGTGATTCTGTAGCAAATATAACATTTTTTTTCGCAAAGTGACGCAAGAACGTTGTGCTTTGAGCGTAATTATTTGTATCGAGTCACACTCCACAACACCTGCAAGCTACTTTTGCATGCATAGACCACCACTTTACACGCATGCCACCCTTGCACTCATATAGACCACCACATTACACGCATGCCACCCTTGCACTCATACAGACCACCACATTACACGCATGCCACCCTTGCACTCATATAGACCACCACATTACACGCATGCCACCCTTGCACTCATATAGACCACCACATTACACGCATGCCACCCTGGCACTCATACAGACCACCACATTACAAGCATGCCACCCTTGCACTCATACAGACCACCACATTACACGCATGCCACCCTTGCACTCATACAGACCACCACATTACACGCATGCCACCCTTGCACTCATACAGACCACCACATTACACGCATGCCACCCTTGCACTCATATAGACCACCACAGTATATGTAAATCACCGTGGCATTCATAGACAGCAAATTATATGCAAGCCACCATTGAATTAAAAAAGCCACCACGTTACATGCCAATCACCATTGCTTTCATACACCACCACATTACATACAAATCACCATCGCATTAATACACCACCACTTTGTATGCGAATCACCATTATATTTTTACCCCGCCATTTAATATGAAAGCTACTAATTGCAATTTGACATCACCATATTGCATATAAAGTATATTTCGTATTCATTCACCACCATATTACACGTAGACTATATATATCACATTCATTCACCATCAGATACTGTGACGCTATTGCACGTAGTTAATGATTATGATTATTATTGATTAATTAATCATTCATAACGAATTACAAGAGATGAGAATCTTAATTTATGTTATTAATTATTCTCCAGCAAACACCACTCGTCTCTCTCATTTGGTGGATATGTGGGCGCTGTAAACGTTTTCTGTTTTCCACCACATTAAAGACAACATTTACCGTCACCACAGTGTTTCCACAGGCAGAAAAATTCTTACTAAATCCTTCTTTAATCTATATTTAGCGAGTCCCCAGCCACTCAATGTTATCAATATGTGTATTAAATCAACAATCACATATACATATGACAAATACAATGAAAAAATATTATTTGACATCAATATTTCCATGAAACCAGGTTCGAATAATTTCTATATTTTATACAATCTTATATCCTAAATACAATTCAACAATAGTGTCAATACAAATCACAGGAGAGTTGTTATCAGAGAACAGAAATGGAGTTATTAGAGATAAGCAGTAATTGTTTTTACATAACTTGAATTAAGCACTGTCTCAAAAGTCTTTTGCAACAATGTCACGGGTCACGGGTCACGGGTTATTGTCCACATCAAACAAGTGTCTCTCTCTCTGCGCATGTCGAAAACACTGATGTACTGCTATTCTCTCGAAGCCAACTTCAGTGCTCTCTTTACTGTCAATTGTTTCAAGCAGAACTACAATCACAGCAATTTCTAGTAAATTCACTTTACCAGAAATTTCCTGATGTATTCAGCATACTTTGCATGATAACATCAAAGGAGTGTAGTGCATTCCTTTACACTTACACACATTGGCAGATGATCCCCGCATCTACCTGGCCATAGCAGTTTACAATCAGTGAACCAGCAAATTCAAATAACACGAGGAAAGAAGAAAGCCTGCTTTACTCTGAAAAATATAATCAGGGAGCAAATGCTAAATTCCCAGTTTATCGCTTTATAACTCCATTCTTTCTTACATTTAAGTCTCAACTTACAGTTTCCTGCAACAATATTTATTAGTCTGTTACACGCACATAGCATAATAAATACAATTTAATATTTATGAACGTGTTTACATGGAACAATGTCAAGTATTAGCATACTGCATATAGGCATCATAGTTCAAACATTTGTAGAAACAAAAATCTACTCAGACAATACATATCTATGCAAAATACAAGTATAACATATCAATAGCAATAATGCATGAAATATTTCTAAGTCCATTCTCTCTCAACGAGTCAGTTAATTCACCATCAAGCTAATGGTCGCCTTTCAAGACAGGACTTTTTTGCCACATCAAATTCAAGGTGATCAGAGAATAGAATTCTCTAAAGCAGGTAAACTTTTAGATCTCAGCCCATTGGCTGGTCTCATTCTCATAAATCTTTACCATTGGATAATAAAAACTATTCACCCATTGGAATTGGTTTGCATTACATCAGCAATTTCTAGCATATTCTCAGCTCGGGTGCTTACTTCAGCTCAGACACAAAAATACCATCTTAAGGAGTGTCCAAGGTAGGATTACTCTGACAATTTAACGATTTTAAGGCACTACAATCCATTGATGTATGGCGCCAGGATATGCTGACTACATGAGCAATTTCTGGTGTAGAGAAGTTGCTGGAAATTACTACATTTATTGTTCTGCTTGAAGAAGTTGATGAAAAGAAGTGCCCAGTTTAAAGAGATTAAATATGGGACTAGTGTTTTCAAGAAAAACATGTGGAACTGACGTAATAACTGCTGACAATCACTTGTGGCATTGTTGCATAAGCAGGAAAAGTCTATTGAGACAGCACTTAAATCAGGTTATGTACAAACTATTATCACTCATTTCCAACAACTCCATTTCTGTTCTCTGATTAAAACTATCCTGTGATTTGTATTGATTTGTTAAATTGTATTTTTCTGGATAAAGACTATAAAATATAGAAATTATTCGAACGTAGTTTCGTGAAAATAACTGATATCGAGTAATCTATTTCACTGTTTTTATTATATGTATATTTGATTATAATTATTGATTTAAAATAATTTATTGTTAAATGTATTTACCTTCTTATACATTGATAAACTTATGTTGAAGAAGAAAGTGGGTAGCTAGGGGCTCATTAAATATAGATTAAAGATGGATTTGTCTTCTCCTTTAGTAAGAAGTTTTCCACCTATGGAATCTTGTGTGATGGTAAATGTTGTCTTAAATGTTGTGGAAAAGGGGAAATGATTACAGCACCCACATATCCACTGAGAGGAACGAGGAGTGTCTGCTGGAGAATTATTAATAACATAAATTAAGATTCTCATAACTTGCAACTAGTTATGGATGATTAATTAATAATAACAATAAGAACCATTGACTAAGTGGCGTTGGCATGGCAGTCACAGTACACGTTTGCTACATTGTCATACACCACCTATTAACATGTGCACTTTTGCTACATTGTCATACACCCCCTAATAACCTACACTTTTACTACATTGTCATACACCACCTAATAACCTACGCTTTTACTACATTGTCATACACCACCTAATAACATGTGCACTTTTACTACATTGTCATACACCACCTAATAACATGTGCACTTTTGCTACATTGTCATATACCACCTAATAACCTACACTTTTACTGCATTGTTATACTGCAAGAGATAACATGTACACTTTAACTAAATTTTTTTACTACCACACAGCCTCTGTACACCTATGTCATATTCTTATATCACACCTCACTACACGTTAACCTATTATCACCTACTTATAATCCATTCAGTCTAACGCCAGATCCATTCAGTCTGACGCCAGATGCATAAAATCAGACAACATGTTTATACTTAATACATTCAGTCAGACACATTCAAATCGCCAGACACATTCGGTCAAATATGCAGGCGTAGCCAGTAGTATTTTACGGACGCATTCAAAATCCGACACATTCAGACACCAGACTCATTGAATCAGACACTAAATACAGTAATAAGACACTTATACAGAAAAACAATGCAAATAAATATTCAGTAAGGCCCAGAAACATCACATCAGGCACTAGACATACTCCTCAGACACCACCCCAACAGACCTGAACGATGGGGCGTTGATGCCCCTGTAGGATAGTGCAAGGAGGGAGTGTAGCGAGTCTAGATTTTGAATGAAACTGATGATATCTCCGCCAAGGGTTTTCAACATCTTGTCATAGCCGTGACGCAAGCAGTAAATGAAAAAGTAGCCGCCAAATACCTGAAGAACTGTTGCAGTCGGTAAATCTGTTATAAGTAACAAAGTAGATTTTAAAAATAATTATTATTATTATATTTATTATAATTATTATAATGATAGTGACTGAAATGGTAAAAAATTTAGGTATTAATATATTCTAAACAAGAAAATGCAAAGTATATGGATACGATGTAGATAGATAGATAGATAGATAGATAGATAGATAGATAGATAGATAGATAGATAGATAGATAGATAGATAGATAGATAGATAGATAGATAGATAGATAGGTGGATGGGTATATATATAGAGAGAGAGAGAGAAAGAGAGAGAGAGAAACAAGGAAGTGAATGAGACGTGCTGTATCGTCTCGAAAGACAAGACAACAAATGTGAAAAATCGTATGCAATATTATAAAAAGTATTTCTAAACGTGTCGGAAGGTAAAACGCATTCTAAAGACTCAATGTTCGTTTGAAAAGAGAACAAGTGTCACGTGGTTACCTGTGACAATAGACAAAGAAGAAAAAAAAACCCTAGGATAAGCATAAAATAGTGAGTTTACAAAGGTAGCTGCCTACCAACTATCTCATGATAGAACGACAATAATTTCAGTGTAAACGTGATCTAGTCTTATATATAACGTTTCTTGTTCGACTAAAAAATTCTTACTCTCATATGAATTATAAGACAATTTACAAAGAAAAAATGTGTTCAAAGAATTGATCAGATTTAGTGCAGTTTCAAAGATAACTCCTATAAATACTTCTATACCGTATTGTAAAAATTCCTATATCGTAATGTAAAAATTCCTATACTATAATGTTAGAACCCCTATATCATAATGTAAGAACTCCATTACCATAATGCAATAATGGAAAACTCCTATACCATAATGTACAAACTCCTATACCGTAAAGCAAGTGCAAATAAGAACATGTTCTGTTTGACAACACGTGGTAAAAGTAAAATAAACGTTCAATTTTTATTTTTTTTGAGGGACAAGAGAATACAACTGACAACGTCTTCCACTCCAGTAAGACAGTAAACACTCTCATGGCCTCCACGTGACTAAGCCACGTGACGAAATCCTTGAAAATCAAAATGTAATTTACTTTAACGAATTAAAACTCACTAAAAATAAAGAAAATAAATCAAACTGACTTAAACTCAATTGACTGTTGTACTGAAAAAAACACATTTGTACAGAATGAATAAGTAAATGTGAGTTTTATATATTTTTTCAGTCTGAACACGTGAAGAAGCAGAACAAAGATTAGGCGACTACAATGACATGACTGACTCTTTCCTGTCAGACGAGAAACGACATTCTTGAGAAGAAAAGCAAGCAAAGACGAGAAAAGAGAGATAAAATGTAAAAACAACTTTGTAAGATGAGTTTCGTTCATTCATCACGTTATGTCGCATTTCCAATAACCAACTCTTTAACCTAAGGCATGCTCGCACGATTTTTTCCCAGCGTCTTGGTAATTTGTAGTGTTCAACTTTTCACTCCTACAGTTACTTGATCTTGACAGGTCAGCTCGTCCTTCCCAAAGTCAGCATAAAAGAAAATAAAACTAAAAGAAATGACAGTGGAATTTTTTCAGACTTTGCCACAATTGTGCAGTAGATTGTGTAGTAGATTATTTTGTAATACTTTTCACCTGACCAACCTTATCCCTCTAATTTTATTTAACATAGATATTATTTTGACTGGCTGCTAGCGTTTAATGTAGCGGAATCAGAGTGGGGAGGGGCAGCTAAGGAATGCTCTTGATCACGAGAAATTGCGCGTTTTACTAGGAACCAGTCCTAAGCGTCTTCCAGCGTTCAAAGAATTGTCAATTGAGAAAAATCCCAACAAAATATATCTCGATGTCCCTAACGAATACTTTTTGTTCATTCCTTTGCGAAATTTAAAGGAATGGATCCATGGAAATGGGTCAAACAAAAAATGGCTCGGTAAAGAACGCCCTCCCAGTTGAAAACTCACTCAAGTGTTCCGACACTGATGCGATAAGTCTGAAAGTCAGCGAGTCGTCATAACGGGTGAACACGAAGAAATGTGTGTGTGGTTCCAGCCCGGATTTCTTCCTGTAACAGTTTCGCATAGTTAGATAATTATAGAGGTGAAAACATACTTCATAATTACTTTGAAGGAGGTGGAAGCTAACGGATGCGCGAAAATAATGCACGTATGTGTGTATTGTTTATATGTACCATATGTTTGTGTGTATGTGTGTGTTGTATGGCTGTGTATGATTTTGTAGATTTGTGTGTCTGAGTGTATTGTGGCGCATGTGAATATAGCATCACTGTAAGTGGGAGACACATTGGTCATTCAGACAAATGATATATTGCTCAAAGGTTAAATATAGGATATATCAATAAACTGATAATTAATTTATTTTCCCTTAGCGAATTAGCCGCTTATAATAAAGTTTTATATCCCATCCTCCCATAAAAAAACTAAAATAATTTTTAAAAAAGGACATATATGCCTAGGTTTTCCATTTTTATTTTTTCTCAGTAATCTACCTTGCAGTCAAACTGAATAATAGCACGTATATTTATATAAATTTCCTGTTATCTGCAAAGTTCTATTTTTTACTAGATATAAATACTTCTTAAGTGTGTCAAATTTAATGAAACCATCGGAAATTTTGAGAGGAATATATGCAATCAAAAATATGTCAACGCTAGTGTTTTATGCACATACAAACACACTGACACACACGCACGCACGCACACGCACGCACACACACACACACACGCACGCACACACACACACATACACACACACACACGCGCCCGCACACACACAATATATATATATATATATATACACCTGTGTTCAAAAGTTTATTTTCCTTTCTGGAAATAATTAGGTCACCAGTGCAGCTTTGTTATTGTGAGCAAAAGATGTGTCCGCTAAAGTAACACATTACATCAGAAGGCGATCTTGAAAGGATACTTTTTTGTATTAATTTCAGTCCCCTTACTTTTTTACTTTAGTAACCTTATGCAAGTCTGTCGCTGTCCAAAGTATTATATATTGTTGTTGTCCTGTTCCCTGATGCACCTTAATGACAGTTCGATACAGACTGATTTGTTTTAATCTCAGCCAAATATTAACTGATAGGGGGTGTATGCGCGCGCGCGATTATGTATGTGCGCATGTGTAAGTGGGTAGGTTTGTTTCGATCTAGCTGTGACAAATGCAAATTAAAATCAGTCAAGACGCGTGTTTAGTTTAGCAAATTTCTCCGCGTCCAGGTTCGAATTGTAAAGCGTAAATCGTGGATATTTCAATGCAATTTTGTTTGAAAACAACCGCATCTGGTGACGCAACTTTAAGACTCTGTGACGTGGTCGGTATTGTGAGAGAGCAGCTGAGCTAAAATATAATCCGTGTTCGCAGCAAACAAATCGTCCATTCGTCTGTGAAATTGTGCGTCAGTAGCTGACTGTGATCGATTGGCCGGAAGCGTCTATTTCAGATCGCACTTAGTCAGTTCAGGTGTTTTAATGTTCTTGATCATGCATGCATCTGTGCAGTCTCCATATTAAAATAAAGATTGTTCATAAAGACTGCTCCGTGCAGAAATAAAGTTTGTTCATAAAGACTGCTTCATTAGGAAATAAAGTTTGTTCATGAAGGCTAATCCATACAGAATTAAAGATTGTTAATAAAGACTGTTTCATGCAGAAATAAAGAATGTTAATAAAGACTGCTTCATTAGGAAATAAAGTTTGTTCATGAAGGCTAATCCATACAGAATTAAAGATTGTTAATAAAGACTGTTTCATGCAGAAATAAAGAATGTTAATAAAGACCACTTCGTGCAAAAATAAAGTTTGCTAATAAAGACTGCTCCATGCACAAATAAAGATTGTTAATAAAGAAATAAAGTTTACTAATAAAGACTACTCCATGCACAAATAAAGATTATTAATAAAGACGGCTTCATGCAGAAATAAAGTTTGCTAATAAAGATTGTTCCATGCACAAATAAAGATTGTTAATAAAGACTGCTTCATGTAGAAATAAAGTTTGTTAATAAAGACTGTTTTCAAAAAACGTTCAGTAGATAGAAACTTCGAACCAACCGAAGTAAGCTGGAATCTAAGCAAAAATGTTTGCAAAACATTGAAGACTGTTGTATTCGTTTATGTTCGTGTTGCTTGCTCTAAAACTCTATAGAATTAATAAAATTAAGTTACGTGGCAAAATTGCGACATCTTGAAGCAATTGCACGGGTACTTACAGAATCTGCTCCCATGCTTCTTCGCCAAATTTTTCCTGCACCAGGTCTTTGATGACACAGTGAATTTGACCGTGCTGAAAAATATGTTAGACACACTTTATGAAATAAAACAGAACCTAATGTACAGACACACTTTATGAAATAAAACAGAACCTAATGTACAGACACACTTTATGAAATAAAACAGAACCTAATGTACAGACACACTTTATGAAATAAAACAGAACCTAATGTACAGACACACTTTATGAAATAAAACAGAACTTAATGTACAGACACACTTTATGAAATAAAACAGAACTTAATGTACAGACACACTTTATGAAATAAAACAGAACCTAATGTACAGACACACTTTATGAAATAAAACAGAACCTAATGTACAGAAGTCACAGACGGCAACTCGGTCAGTAATATGTTACAAGTACAAATCACAGAGTATTCCTAAATGAGCCACATGTTACATATGTATGTATTACAGAATTTTACTTAGTCACATGTTTATATATATATATGTATATGCATCACAGAATATTTCTGAGTCACATGTTTTATATATATAGAATATTTCTTAGTTATATGTTATATATATATGCATCACAGAATATTTCTGAGTCAATATGCATCACAGAATATTTCTGAGTCACATGTTTTATATATATTTATGCATCACAGAATATTTCTTAGGCACATGTTTTATATATATATATACGCTTCAAAGAATATTTCTGAGTCACATGTTTATATATATGCATCACAGAATATTTCTGAGTCACATGTTAGAGTACATCAGTGTGAGTCACATAGACTTGCATAAAAGACTCATAATATGAATGGGGACATATCTATCTATCTATCTATCTATCTATCTCATATATATACATACATAGATACATATATGTATACTCACACGCTACCTATTTCTCTAGAAAAAGTAAACCCTGCCAGTAACAAAATTTTATGCCAGAACAAAAGTTCTTAATAGTTCTAGTAATCTAGTATGAACTGATATTGTACAATCAGGCACACAGCGGAACGACTAAATTAACAATTTTAACAATTCCTCAACCACTCATTTCAAGGCAGAACGCAAATACATAAATGACCAACATGCTTTTACCTCAGGGTTGAAAGGTATGGTTTAAACTTTAAATGTTGAGGATGCAACCACTTTCTGCAGCAATTATCTCAAATATTGCTTGAACTCTAATACACTAAACCCTCCATATCTGTTTCTTTAATATGTTTCTTGACGAGAAGTATCTGTCACTTTGCATATGTTCATATTACTTTATTATTATTTAAAGTACGAATTAAAAATCTCACCTTTGTTTCAAGACATTCATTCACAAATAACACACGACACACTGGATGAATTAATAAACATACAACCACATACATTTTTTTGCGTAATCTTTAAAAGAAAACATAATATAGTTTATAAGAATGGTTAGAGTTTATACAGAGTTCGACAATTGTTTGCTTTTTACTGGTAGATTAACTTAGTTTACTCCCCACCAACAGCTGCAAAAGAACACACATACAAACACACTAAACATCTTCAGTCAAATGCATGCACATGTACGTATAATTATGCGCTTGTCCTTTAATAGATTATAATTGCACACATACGAACACAAAAAGGTACAACACATAGACACAATTTGTGGAGTAGCAGTGGTCTGAAAGATAGAAAAAGATGACTGTGGTCCAATTAAAAGTGGGCAGAAGACCTTTTCTCACCTCTCTCTCCAGCCCATAGTGTCGGAGTCTGTTTTAAAACTTTAGATTAGTAAAGTTATTGTTGCTAATAGTGTATACAAGTAAGTAAACGTGTATTCATTGGCACGCGGAATGCATAAACGCACAAACAAATCTAGAACTGCCGCTAATTACTGCGAACACCTCTCCCCCAGTTCCTTCCATTGGCTTGGAATACTATGGCCTTCACTGGAACATGACACCCTTGACCTCAATCCCTGACAGAAAACCAACTAATTAGTCTATACCTTTGGGCGACAGAATCAGCAAGAAATTAAACGGGGTGAGAAAAATTTCCGACAGTAACAAGCGGAGGGTTAATTTTCTTGGTTCGTGCAAAACATTTCAAGACATATGGCACACAAAACATACGTTTTGGGCACGCCCACCATAATACTAGATATCAGGATGCTCAACGACTTTTAGTTAAACTTTTTTTCAATTCCGGAACCTATTACTGAAATTAATCATAGAATAGAACACGCAGCATTTGTTATAGAATGAATCCATTTTCTCAATTCGGAATAAAATATCCTGTGAACGAGTAAGTCCGTTCGCTGGTGGACTCCATTTTGTTAAGGTTATTTTATTGGGTGCTACTTTTAGGAACTACGCAATCGTTATTAGCACACGTGCGCATTCATACTATTATGTAAGATCTATCAAAAGTTTTGTTGTTTTAATCTTTATTGTCGTTTGCAGAAGTAACTAATGGTTAAAAACCGTTCGAATTAAGAGGCTGTAAACAATGAAACAATGCTCAAGCAATGCAATATTTAGTTTTCATCTTCTTCCAAAGGGACTTAATCGATATTATGATATGTATGAAAGGAAAATGGTTTATTTTATTTTAATAATTGAACACACATTGTTGAAGTCTTGACTTGGGGAGTGGGGGACAGCGAGCGAGCGAAAGAGAAAGAAGAAAAAGAAATACTCTATCGCGATATTTATTTCCATAGCCTAGCCTGATGAATAATTACTAATAAGGTTTTCTTAATAGAAGCAGTGAAGAAATTATAATATATTAAAGTGCATACACCCCATTCATGCACACAGATGATAGTTAAATAGGCAAATACATTACTAAAAAGTATTACACATATTTCATTAAAGATAAATTCACGCCAGATTTTGATCTTAAAAACAAATCTATTCTTTGGTTATAAAGTAGTCTTACAATTGAAATAAATAATAAATTTAAACAATCCTAATTTTCTTTATTTAAAATTAGCAGCACATAAAGGGGAGGGGGTACTGAACGATGCTTCTCTAAGAGACAATAATATTAAAAAGAAATCGCACAACAAACCATGGAATATTAAAATGAAGCATGAAGAATTTGAATCTATAAATTACGCATAACGAAAAGGGAAACCACTCACAACGCATCCCAGCTGCCCCGGTATGAGATTTGAGAGCAAATCAGTTTGAATTCCGGAATAATCTGCAAACATGGCGAATTTTGCCTGGATGTCCTTTAGGTGAGCGAAGAAATGAAACGTATATTGACAGTGAGTTTAACTACAATCAATACTACAACACATACCATAAATTAAGAAGAAAATAAATACAAATAAACAAATAGTTAAATCAGTGGCCTCACAAACATGACTAGTAAGAGTTTCTGTTTGCATTCTCGTACTTGTATATAATATTTCTCTACGTCCTGAATTCAAATGATTTTCATGACATGTGAGAGTTCTATTTTTGGTTTCTTTATTTCTTTTTCATTTTTTAAGGGGGTTGGAGGGGGGCTTCGAATAGTAGTGTGCGATATTTGTTCTCTATTCTATACTCAAATGACGTGTTTGACTAGTAAAACAAGACAAATATATATATTCACAGATGTTTTACATCTAACTTTCAAGGTTGGAAAAGTCAAAGGAAATAAGCAATTCATTGCAATAGCGCCAATTTCATTTTGAAAGCAGAGCACAACATAAGTTTCTCGATGAGAAACAAACGAGACCGCCATGACACAGCTCTATGACTAGTACGAATCCTAAATCTACAATATTGTATTTGGAGTACTTGCAACACCTGGTCACACATGAGTCCTTCAATAAACACAGAACTCTATGACTAGTATGAATCCTAAATCTACAATATTGTATTTGGAGTACTAGCAACGCCTGGTCACACAGAACTGTACAAATCATAATTGCTGCTTAAAATTCTTCACTGGTGTTAGAGTTTTACAAGTTATGGAAAGATTTATATGTATTTTTTTCTTTTATTCATTTATTTATTCTTGAACCATGTCATAATCTTTCTACTGACTTGACGTTGGACCCCATCAGAAGCGAACGCATTTCACAATCACGTGATTTGGTCTGGTGTATGTCAGAACTAAAATGTGAGATCCTCGTGTAGAAACGTTTTGTTTTGTCATTCATCATTCCTTCAGAAGCGAACGCATTTCACAACCACGTGACTTGTTTCTGGAACATACCAGAACTGAAATGTCATGGGATCCCCATACAGACGTGAAACTGGTGTAGATGACGTTTTACGTTTCTGTCATTCATCATTTGTTCCATCAGGCTCTTTTGTATGTCTTCACCTTTTCGTGTGTACTTTAGAAAAATAGAACATCTCGCTGAAACACACCATCTCAATTTGATTAATTAAAATAACTCCCAGTACTGTGAGTTTGAAATTGTTCGTAAGGATGAAAGTCACCAAACACTTCCCAATATAATTTATTTTCACAGTAAACTTAGATTCTTCTTCCCTGGCTTTTTACCTTAGCATGCGTTTAATATTGATACCTGTGAAGCCCTCGCCTGTCTGTGTCGCGGTCCTTTACTACGGGATTTCATCAAAGCTTGACAGCACAGCTACAACGTTTTAAAGTGGCATCAGATCACATCTAATCTAATCGAGCACTCTTCTGATTATATTCTAATTAGAAATACAACATGAACGAACGTTTACCTGGATCCTTTTGTAATGAACAATAAAGTCTTCGGATGTCAGAGACCACGTGATCACTTTGTGGTTGATAGGCACAAAGTACGCTGGAGCAAAGGCCCGGATGAAAGGAAAAATTGAATAAACTACGTTTATACATTACTGTTTCATTTAAATACCTTCCCTCAAACTTTCCTGGTCTTTAACGCTGTTGTCTTCTCCTAGTGCCTTGATTTCCCCAGCATCGTATTGTTCCGAAAATATTTTGTTATGCGAGCTCTTGAATGCCGGGAGAGAATTTTTGTATTACTTGATCAACACATAAGAGATATCCTTATGCTGGAATGACTCCGTTTATGGAAAGAATTCCAAAAGCATCAAACCCGTCCTCCAGATTAGTTGTTTCTAACAAAGTTCTCAAATACAGAACGTACATTTCGAACAGATAATGAAGTCTGAACATTACTGGAATTATTGGGGGTTTTGTTAGAGAACACTCCGACTACTGGCAGTGGAAATAAAACGAAATGCTCGTGTGTCATTCACCACTTGATTACGGGTTTCCAACTGTCTGAAAGGTTGCTGTTATGAGCTTGTCTGAGCGTGCCAGTGAATGTCCAGGTCTTGTAACCGAAATCCATTATCTATTAGGCTACATTAGAGATTAATTTGTCTTTTTCACTTGTCGGATGTTTGCTTACGTCACTAGTATGGCAATACGCAAGCAGACTTCACGTGAAGAAGAGCTTCGAGCGCCACTAATGTAAATAAACTAATGGCAGTTTAAGGTCAGATACTGTAACTAGACTTGATAAATCAATGTTTCAGACAGGATAATGTAACCTTCGAGTAAACGTGAGTTATTTCTTTCAGCAAATCAAAGTTATCGATCAGAAAGAGTAACGACGAGTGTACCTGAAGCCAATCAATGCCCCTCCCCCCCCCCCCGAAAGAAGCATTCGGTAAACCTGGCAACTGGTTTATCAAATCAGCTTCACAGGAAAGAAATACTGGCAAATTGTTTAAGTAGATCAGTGAATATTGACAAATATTTAAGTAGATCATTGATTACGATCTGAAAGAGAAACATTCAGAAATTGTGGCAAATATTTAAGTAGATCACTGATTACGATCATAAAGAGTACCATTCGGTAATACTGGCAAATATTTAAATAGATGGTGATTATGATCAGAAAGAGAATCATTCTCTAATACTGACATTTGTTTAAGGTAGTCGTGATTATGATCGGAATAGATATGGCTGACATTTTTACAAACACCTCTTTGAGAAACATTGCTCTAACAGTAACCTTGATCAGAGATCAAAACTAACACAGAAACTAATTTTGGTAGCCCACCCAAAATGATTACTAACCCCTACCAAGAAGAAACTTTAACAACTAATGCACTAATACTTGCAATCAGGAAAAAGAAGAAAAGGGTCAACCTCAGGGCCGGACCTAATCACCTACCAAACGCTAAAGAAAGCACACCCCAATCGCCATCTAAAAACTCAATAAACATTTTTTAATCGTGGTCACAAAAGATCCTTTCCTTTGGCATGGAAGAAACTACATATAATACTTCTATTCAAACCAGGTAAAAACTCAAATGATCCTAATAACTACAGGCCAATGGCACTAACATCCCAACTAGTTAAAACCTATGAGTCTTTCATTAAGTTCAGACTTACTTCTGTAAACACAGAGGTCATCTTCCCACCCCAACCCCTAACAAAGCAGTTTTAGATCAGCTAAGTTCAAAAGATTACCTAGTCTACCTAAACCAAGACTTTAAAAATAGAACTAATATTTACAAAAAGAGCAAAACAGCTGGACTGTGTGTATTGTCCATGGATCTCAAGAAGGCTTGTGATATTATGTTATGGCATGTAGGACTCTTGAATAGACTAATTAAACTAGGAATGACAAACAAAAGGATTTCTTTAACAATAGAGAAATAGCTGTCAGGGTAAATAGCAAGTCAGATTATCTAAAACTTGATAATGAGATCCCAGGATAGTGTGCTTAATCTGCTCCTATCCTCTCTCATGATTACATGACCTAAACCACGTTATCTCTAAAGACTGAACACTAGGACAATTTGCTCATGATACATTACAAAGGTAAAGTCTTACAACTTAAAGACTGAACACTAGGACAATTTGCTCATGATACATTACAAAGGTAAAGTCTTACAACTTAAAGACTGAACACTAGGACAATTTGCTCATGATACATTACAAAGGTAAAGTCTTACAACTTAAAGATTCAACACTAGGACAATTTGCTCATGATACATCACTATAGGGTAAGGTCTTACAACTTAAAAAAGATTCAACACTAGGACAATTTTCTCATGACACAAAACTATGATGTAAAAGTCTTACAAATTAATTGTCTAATAGGGTTTCCTAGTTTCTGGTTAATATCTGTTTTCCTGAGTATGTCTTTCTTGTCTAAAAGGGTTTTCTTGTTTCTGGTTAATAGTAAACATATTAGGCCTAGGAAAGGAACGAACGTTTTGTATAAGATTTCCAGCGAAAAGAAAGATTCAAGCAAACTACAAACCAACGGCAAATAAATCAATTCTTCATTCACACAATGGTAATGCAGAATACGACTCAAGAAATTAAGTCTTTATTCCACCGTATAAAACAGTATGCCAGGGCACGATTCAAAGAAATTTCAAAAACTGTATCTGAGCCTGCGACTGAAGGAAATGAAAATTTTAGTTTAAAATGGTAAAAGATATAAAGCTTCGTTCACAAAAGTTAATTTACAGCTAAAGAAATCAGTCAAAGATGTAATGCAGACAGCCATCAGTAAGTCTGACTGCGACTTAAAGGTATTAAAGATTCGATCCTAAACGTCTTATTTTCTTATGCTACTGAAATGACTCAAGGTACCTTCACCCAACGGTAATGAAAGCTACGATCAATAGAAGGAAGACGGTATTTCGAGAACAAAATGTTTGATCAGAATGCAAGGACAATAAATCAAAAGTACGAGACCACTGAATAGTGACAATGACCATTCATAAAAATCAGTGGGCAGCTGGTCATATATAGTATATACAACTAAAGAAAAAATCAGTGGGCAGCTGGTCATATAAAGTATATACAACTAAGAAAAAGTCATAAAGTCAACATGTCTAGTGCGGTTACAATGTAGATTCAATTGCTGTAATTATCTTCACAACGAACACGATCTTATAAAATCATTCTTCTATACACAGAACATTGCAATCTACGCGTGGTCCAAAGAACGTAGTCTCAGTAATGGAAATTTTTAAAATATCATAAAAAAAAAACAATAGCAATAATTCAGTAGTGTCCGGTCCAAGCTGCTTTCAGATTTATTATAGCGTGACACAAAGACAATAGAAAGGTAATAGAGATTTCCCTTGTCGCAAAACGCTGCCATCCTTCGATCATGCAAGCTACTTCTCCAGAACTATTATCGCTGGCGGTGAGAACTACACACACACACACACACACACACACACACACACACACACACACACACACACACACACACACACACACACACATACACACCACCACCACCACCACCACCACCACTTCTACCACAAGATCACTACTGAGCACACTCTTGTAGCGGCTCAGCTTCCACAGAAGGACTTTTTCCAGGGGGGAAATCCTGATGGTCACTGCGAACTAGAACGCTGCTATGCCAATGAGAAGGTTCCAGCCTTACAAAGCCAATACCAAAATGACAGTATCACCTGACCATCACGCATACATGTATGTTTTTATTAGTTTATTTAAGGTGATAATGGAATTCTTACTAAACTAAACATATCACATGAATCTTTAGGTGCTCCAATGACCTTTGACCGAACAACCTTGACCAACAAAGCAACTGTTATGGTATCATACAGATCTAACCCAGATCACTGTTATTTCAAAATGATTCTGGATGGGTCTAATCTGAAACCCGTGTTGATCAGATGGTAAAAGGCTGAGGAATCAGGAATACAACGATTCCTGAGATTTACGAGTAAAATAAACGTCCCTCAACAGACGCTAACTCCGCCATGGCCGGTCCCAAGCCCGGGTGAGAAAGGAGGGGGGTTGGGTGTGGGGCAGCAACCCCACCCTGTAAAATCCCACACGCTACATAAACCAAAGCAACAGAAGAATCCAACCAATGCTTTAATCTGGGAGATACCTCTATTTCAGATGGAGAACTGTTGTTGAGGCCCTTTGTTCCACGGGGAACCAAAGGAGATAGGTCAAGTAAGTCATGTCAACAGACGCTGTCACCTTAAGGTTCGTTCCTACTTTGCTTGCAAAATCCATCGAATTCAAATAATCGGTTATCGACG
Organism: Sinotaia quadrata; assembly: GCA_028829895.1. Lineage (NCBI taxonomy): Eukaryota > Metazoa > Mollusca > Gastropoda > Architaenioglossa > Viviparidae > Sinotaia > Sinotaia quadrata. The sequence goes on along the minus strand of CM054178.1, from coordinate 43,913,050 downwards.
TTAGGTGCGACTATGGAAATTTTACTAGAAATCTCAAAACACGATAATCGGGAGGCTGGCCTGGGGCGCAGCAGCTCACCTATAAATCTTAAACATTACTATCAGAGTTCTCGTTTGACCATATTCGTGTATCATGAAAATGTAAATCTGTACACGTCCAGTCTTTGTAGTGGTTTTAGATATTAGCTGTTGTTATCTTTTTCAAAGATCTGGTCATCATGACCTCATCGAAATGGTTTTGAGTCAACTAATTAGTCAGTTTTTAATACAAAGTTCTGAATAACACTTTTTTTTAGTAATAAGAAATTAAACCTCGTAATGAAAAAGTCCCAGGGGAATAACAATTTTACCTGCATCGTATACAAGTATGTTTTTGGCAATGTAATATGTTTCCACCTATACTGATTATTGGCCAAATGTACTAAAAAATGTGACTACATATAGTGAAAATGTAACTAAATGTTTGAAAAAGAAAATAAATGTGTTGAAAAAGTGACTACAAGTGTTGAAAAAATGACTACAGGTGGTTTAAAAAGTAACTAAAAAAGTAACTGCACGTGCTTAAAAAGTGACTACAAGTGATGAAAAAGTGACTACACGTGATGAAAAAGTGACTACACGTGATGAAAAAGTGACTACATGTGATGAAAAAGTGACTACATGTGATGAAAAAGTGACTACAAGTGATGAAAAAGTGACTACATATGTTCAAAAAGTGATTAGATCTGTTGAAAAAGTGACTTGTCGAGTTTTATTTAGAAGAATGTCAGTAGGCGTCTTTATTTAACAGTGTATAGGTCACCGACCATTACTAATAGAACTGCCATACTTTCTAAAAGTACTTCTTATTTTTTAGCCAATCCTATCTTCCTTGTGCTAGTGGGAAGGATTTGTTGACGTCAGTCAATAAATAAATGGAAAACTCAGTGGCTGCGAGACAAAGGCACTAGTAGAAGGACATAAGTTCGAGTTTATCCTTGCTCATTTGGGACCTGTCTCTATCGATTCCCTAAAGCTCTTCAGCCCATAAGCATAGAGCTTAATGGCCAAAACCGCTCGGGTTCGGATCTCTTTGGAGGAATAGCGCTAACAAAATTCCTTTCCATTATTGTTATTGTAATAATAATTATTTATTCATTTTTTCTTATTGCGAAACATATACGAGATACGATGATGCGATTTCATTCACATTATTGTTGATTGCCAGTAGTAGGTAGTAATAGTAGTAGAAGTAGTATTTCTTCACGACTTCTGCTGATTGCCAGTAGTAGGTAGTAATAGTAGTAGAAGTAGTATTTCTTCACGACTTCTGCTGATTGCCAGTAGTAGGTAGTAATAGTAGTAGAAGTAGTATTTCTTCACGACTTCTGCTGATTGCCAGTAGTAGGTAGTAATAGTAGTAGAAGTAGTATTTCTTCACGACTTCTGCTGATTGCCAGTAGTAGGTAGTAATAGTAGTAGAAGTAGTATTTCTTCACGACTTTTGATCCGTCAGTAGTAGCCATATTAGCAGAGTAGTAATAGTAGTAATAGCAGTAATAGTAATAGTTGTAGTAGTAGCATTCCTTTCTTCACGCCCTCCTTTGTTTGTCAGTTGTGAACCTTAATCAAGATTTTGGGAAATCCAAGGTTTTACGGAGGACTTCTGAGGAGGGCTGCTTGTAGTAGCGGGGAATTTCTGTGTTGTCCAGGAGTTTATTCAGATAACCTTCCAAATTCAGATGTTATGTTCCCCAAAGATCCTTCACTAAAAATATTACTTCTACTTTTGCGTTCTATAGTCTCTGGACTTTTAATCCTAGATCCAGGTATTTTCCTGTTTTTTCTCTTTCTTTTGTTTTTATTTTTCTGTCACTTGGAACAGCGACATCGATGGTTGCTGATGTTCTGTTGGACTTATTGAGAACTACAATGTCTGGTCTTCGCGCAGGAATCACTCGGTCTGTTCCACAACATTTTCACTTCTTTTGTCTCGGTTATTATTGTTGTTGTTATTATTATTTGGAGGGTACGCGAATATACATTTCGCATTATCTAAGCAATATTTGACATTGCTGGACACTCCCTTATCATTAAACTCAATCATACAGAAAATATTGTAAAAAGAGAAAGAAGGGAATGTATCTTTTGTACGTGTTACTATGGTAACTAGTCATGTCATGTGAAACGATTCCATTTAAATAATAATCATCCGGGCCGCCCAAATATTGAACTCCAAAAATTATATTTATAATTTCTTCAAACAAAGCAATCTATTTACAAAGATTCCATTGCAGTAACATTTGTTTTTAAAATGGATATTTTATATTTATTTAAACTAACTGACATAAAGCATCCCATTCCTTTAATGTATTTCATCTTTCAAATTGTGACACGTGTATGAGTTTCTCTTTTTGAAGCCGTACTTTGTGTGTATTTTTTCAATATAATCATTAATATTCTTGATGACTGCAACTGAGAAAGCTAGATCTTTTAAGCAACTCATTTCTAAATTGTTTTCGCAAAATCATATCCATGTGTGTGTGTGATTGTGTGTGTGTGTGTGTGTGTGTGTGTGTGTGTGTGTGTGTGTGTGTGTGTGTGTGTGATATGTCAGTGTTGAAATACTTCAATAAAACAAAGACTAAATGCAAAGCATAGAGAAAATGAAACGAATACCAATAAACGCCCCTTTGTAAAGTTGAAGAACTAGGTAATTCCATAGATAAAAACATAGATAGATAGACAGACAGACAGACAGACATAGGTAGACAGACAGACAGACAGACAGACAGATAGATAGATAGATAGATAGATAGATAGATAGATAGATAGATAGATAGATAGATAGATAGATAGATAGATAGATAGATAGATAGATAGATAGATAGATAGATAGATAGATAGATAGATAGATTGATTGATAGTTGCAAAAGAGTGTTCGTGAAAAACTGCGACAATTGGAGAGCGTGCCTGAGTACATATTTTTGTTAGAGAGTGAGTAAATGAGTGAGTGATGAGTGAGTGAGTGGGTGAGATGCTTTTAAAATAAATTTAATCCAATATCGATTACTTTTAATACCGCCATTAAAAGTAAAAATCGATGACAAGCACAAGAACTCCATTATTCGCAGGATATTTTCAAAGTTCTGTGTCCACTACTTAGCGTCCATTCGTAGTGTTGAAACTAAGGAAACAGTATTGAAATAATGGTAAACAGCTAAGTTTAATCAAATAAAACTCACACATCGATTGAGAAAAATACGTTAGGGCCATTCAAGACGATCATGGTTCAAGCTATAAATAAAGTTTTAAAAAATGGCGAAAAGTTTTCGTTCCATGAAAGCTCGAAAAAGTAGATCTGTTTCGCTGAGGAAATCGAGATTTCTCTTTATTTGTCCAGTCTTTTTCTTCTTTTGTTCTTTATTTTATTTGTGCATTAATTATAAAAACAAAAATTAAATGTGCATACTTTATTACAATGGAACATTTATGAATCAAATTAGGGCACTATTAAAAGAAAATAAAAATAAAACATGAGCGAAATAAACTAAGTGGCAGAGTAGCAACTGACAAGAAATGGGAAAGAAGGTGAAAATGCAAGATTGCCCAATCAATAAACTTTTACAGTGTTAAATCTGAAGTACGAAAGTATACCATGATACGTACTATCTTCTTCGTCAGTGTGTCTGTGTGTGTGTGAGTGTTGTGAGTTTATACGTGTGTGTGTGCTTGTATGTGTGTATGTATGTGCATATACATATGTGTTAGTGTATATGTGTGCGTGCTTGTATATGTGTCTGTTTGTACATAAGTATGAGTGTATAAGTATGCGTACCTGTACGTATGTTTGAATATTTTTACACGTGTTTGTCTGTGTGTCGGTTTGTATGTCAGTTTGTGTATGTGAATGTATGTGTGTGTGTATTTGTGGATATTTGTGTATGTGTGTGTTCGTGTGTGTATTTGTTCATATGAGTTTGTTTGTGTGAATGTTTGTGCGCGCGTTTGTATGTACATTTGTGTATGTGAACTTGTGTGTGTGAATGTATGTGTGTGTATATTTGTGTGTGTGTGTGTGTGTGTGTGTTTGTGTATGTGAGTTTATGTGTGTATATTTGTTAAATGTGTATTTGTTTATGTGAGTTTGTGTGTGTGAATGTGTATGTGTTTGTGTGTGTGTCTGTGTGTGTGTGTGTGTGTGTGGTGTGTGTTTGTGTGTGTGTGTGTGTGTGTGTGGTTGGGTGTATGGGTGCATGTGGTCATAGTGGAGAGGGTTCAGAATTAGATATCGAAGCAGTAGAGATTTTCCACGGCTTAAATTCTAGAAAAATATTCACTAATTATTTTTTTAAATATATTAAATAAATATCATTCACACACTAAAACCCGAGAAATATTCTTTTGTTAGGTATTTAGAAAGGCAGAAATAAAAGAGAACAAGAGAAGAAGAGTGAGAGAGAAATGAAACCTGGATGAAGAATGACCGGAATTAAAACTTTGTCAAACATAGCTCAGAAGTGGAAAATAGCAAAATATGACGGTACATCAGAAGAAATATAATTTACAGCTAATGTACAGCTCTTTCCTTTTTTCTAAAAAAAGTGCTAGTGTTCTAAGACAAACTTTCCATTACTTGTTCATAATCAAGAATGAAATAGTCTAAATCAAAAGCAAAGCGTTACCTGTATAATTTTCAAAATCAGCCACATTTTTCCCTTTATAATGTTGAAACTGAGCCACGCCTTCCATTTTATAATGTTCAAAGCCAACTACACATTCCCCTTTATAATTCTCAAACTGAGCTACACATTCCCCTCTTTATAACGCCCTGATTGAGTCACACGTTACTCTTTATAACGTCCAAACCTGAGTCACACATTCTCCTCTTTATAACGCCCAGACTGAACCAACCTTTTCCAAATGAACCATATGTTCCTTTCTTTATAACCTCCAGACTGAGTCACACCTTACCCTCTTTATAACGTTCAAACTGAATCACACCTTCCCCTCTTTATAACGTTCAAACTGAATCACACCTTTCCCTCTTTATAACGTTCAAACTGAATCACACTTTCCCCTCTTTATAACGTTCAAACTGAATCACGCCTTCCCCTCTTTATAACGTCCAAGACTGTGTACGTTCTTCTCATCATAACGCCCATAACTGAGTCACACCTTCCCCTCTTTATAATGTTCAAACTTCCCCTCTTTATAACGTTCAAACTGAATCACACCTTCCCCTCTTTATATCGTTCAAACTGAATCACACTTTCCCTTCTTCATAATGCCCAAGACAGTGTCACACTTTCTCCTCTTCATAACGTCCAAACTGAGTCACACGTTTGGTTTGCTTGAAACCAAGGACCTGGATCAAAATCCGTTTCCTACCAATTTGTTTCAATGATTCTTGATTATTTGTTTTTGTTTTTTATTTTTTTCTGTTGTATCATAATAAAGGTACTCTTCTTTTTTCAAGAAGCAAAACTCGATGCAAAAGTAAATAAAAATCTGAAAAAACAAATGATGATTAGTGTCTATTGTTTCATTCCCAACCGTTTATCTCTCCATGAAATTGATGCCAAGAAAGTGTGATATCCCTTTAGATATGGTAATAGAAATATTTTAAAAAATTAGATTGTAGCGAACCTCCGACTAGCAGAGTAGTCTGGATATGCCTAGCAAGCTTTAATAATTTATAGCAAGAAGAGGTAGATATGTTTAGACACATTTTATGTCTATCATTAATATTTAGTATCTACTCTGTTGATCAATAAACGAAAGCTATTCGGCTACTAGTCGGCGTCAGGTTTGTCTAAGTGCAATCAGATGAGTGTGGTGTGATGTTGGCAGATTGGATGGGATGAGTGTGGTGTGTTGTTAGCAGACTGAATGGGATGAGTGTGATGTGTTGTTAGCAGATTGGATGGGATGAGTGTGGTGTGTTGTTAGCAGACTGAATGGGATGAGTGTGGTGTGTTGTTAGCAGATTGGATGGGATGAGTGTGGTGTGATGTTAGCAGATTGGATGGGATGAGTGTGGTGACTTTTAGAGAACGGGTAGGATGAAAGATATAATGATAGTAAGATGGAGAAGATGGAAGGTGCAATGAAGAGAGGAGAAGAGAAGAGAAGAGTATTAAGTCTCGCCCTATAACAGGTTGTTAAAGGAACAAAGAAGGCCCTTAGGTAGAAAAGGTAAAAGCCTCTCTGTATTGTGTGAATGATTAGCTTTTATTAGGAATGTTATGCTTTTTAAAAACATACCTAATTTGTATTTGTTGCAGAGGCATATGCCAAATTAAGTATTTATTAATGTAGTTATATGTAGTATAGGTAGGGTCTGCAATTACATATGTTTCAGGGTTTCTATCTTTTTTCTTAAGTCTATTATGTAGGCTTTGGATGCCTAATTTGATGTTATTCAGGACGTATGCTGTTGCACAGCCTGTGAGGTATCTTGTGGGAGGTGCCAGTTTCCGAGTTGCTGAAAAGAGACTGAAGTTAAGTCATGTAGTGTTATAATGCACTTCAGTGCAGTGTTATAATTGTCTGAACTTGAAGAGGCTTTAGTTTAAATTGCTAATGATGAGAAAATAGAACAGAATGTATTTTGCTTTGTTCTTTCAAATGTTGTTAAACTTTTCTTTTAATAAATTTTTATGAATTGTTTGAGTCTTGCGTATCTGTTAGTGTAACGCAGCTCCTTTATTCGTTGTCATAAATTGTAGCGATCTTGTTCTCTGTCCGTCTGTATATCTATTTATAGATCTATTTTAAAATCTATTTCTCAGTCCAGTTACTGAGTGTGGGCCGTGATTAACGGCAGCGCACTAACATATCGGCGTAATAGTTGCAGATATGTATATTTTACTCTGCATCGGCACTTGTGTTATATCCTTAACTAATAAATACTTGGTATAATTCCTTATTACAACGTCACCCCAGAGTACATCGCGGCAAAAGGAAGAGAAGGGGACTTTTTGGACCTAGAAAATAAAACGTGGTCTGGAATGAGAAGATGCACACTGTACCCAAGTAATTAATTTAGACCTGGTTCAAGTTTTCTTAAATAAACTTTTCATGACTGTGCAAGAGAAGTTTCACAATTCAGTCTGACAAGAAAAGAAATCGTCTGATAAGATTTTTCGACATAAGCTGAAAATAACGAGATCAGTTTTGGAAAGTGATGACCTACAAATTGATTATCCTTTTGTCTTGACACCCAATTCCACCGATCGTGATTTCCTTAGGGACAATTTAAGGACCAAAGGAACTGTAGGTTAACGACCACTAAAGAGATGAAAAAGGTGACGTCGTCCTGTGTGAAATGTATTAAGTTAGAGACCGCTCTATTTTTGTGGACACGAGTGGCAGTTAACAGGTCTTCTTCTGTTGATGTTCGTTTTCTTGCAATCAACTTCATACTTATGCACGTTTATACGTACTCTCTCTCTCTCTCTCTCTCTCTCTGGTGACGCAAGTGAAATGTTGGGGGTATTTCCTCCCCTGTATTATTACTTTAATTATTGCAATTTATCGACTCCAAAGGTCCATAAGAGGTCATAGGTTCAAAGGATAATTGTGAACGTTTCCACTGACAAAAGAGCGATTTTTGAAAATACGACATTGTACAGAAAATTTTCAGTTACCAGCATCCCAATAAGAAAGTTCTGCACCTGCAACGTGAGATGGCATTGCAAAATGGCAACACAGTCAATAGTGCGGAGACAACAGAGTAGCATTACAAAATGACCACACAGTCAATAGTATAGAGACACTAGAACGGCAGTTAAAACTAGTATAAGAGTAGTTTAAACACCACAAAAAGCTTGTTTTAAGGCTATGACAAGAATGGTTTAAATACCACAAAACAACTTGTATCTAATACTAGAATAAGAGTGGTTTAAATGACTTGTATTTATAGCTAGAATAAGAGTGGTTTACATACCACACAAAACTTGTGTCTAAAGCTAGGATAAGAGTGGTTTTGCATTCTAAATTCTAAAGCTAGGATAAAGAGCGATTTAAACACCACACAAAACTTATATTTAAACCTAGAGTACGAGTGGTTTAAACACCACACAAAACTTATATTTAAACCTAGAGTACGAGGGGTTTAAACACCACACAAAACTTATATTTAAACCTAGAGTACGAGTGGTTTAAACACCACACAAAACTTATATTTAAACCTAGAGTAGGTGTGGTTTAAACACCACACAAAACTTATATTTAAACCTAGAGTACGAGTGGTTTAAACACCATAAATAACATGTCGAATGACACTGTCCTTTATTAAACTAACGGTTCCTGATGCTGCACGAAACTGCAGTCTGTTGATCAGGGCACTGTACGTGCAAGTCAATTCTACAGTCTGTAGCAGTTTATAATAATCAGGAGATGTAGTGATCTGCACTGTCCGCACAAGACCACACGGTCCGGCGCTTGTTCAAAGGATCACATCGGCTCCTCCAGGCAGGATGGACTCGTCGGTTGGGTAATTGTCTGTTGCAAGGAAGCTAATTAAACATGCCCACGGCGGTAGAATTCATGCCTGAATAATAACCAGGAACTATTCTCGGAACATCCTCTCTTATGGAATATCACTACTTTCTAAAGATAATCGAATATAGAAACCAGATCTCTCACAGTAATTAAGAAAATGGGATGACAGCTGCAGTTTTACTACTTTCTAAAGATAATCGACCTTGGAGATCAGATCTCACTGTAACAATGAAAGAAAAGTGGTGACAGTATTTTTACTTTCTAAAGATAATCGACCTTGGAGATCAGATCTCACTGTAACAATGAAAGAAAAGTGGTGACAGTATTATTAATTTCTAAAGATAATCGACCTTAGATATTAGATCTCTCAATGTAACTAAGAATACGGGATGTTGGCAACAGAATTAGGTAATGGCATATCATTTGAAACTAATTCAATGTGAACATCTAGAGAGAAACATTATGCCACTACTCTATATATGTTTTTAAATGCTTTACTTTAGAGAAATTAATTATTTGATAACGTTTACTGTCGTGCTTTTGTGCATGTGTGTGTGTGATTTAAATAAGTTTACCTATTGAAAGAATTGTATTCTCTAATCACTCTGAATTTGGAGTGGCAGAAGTCCGGTCATGAAAGGTGGCTGTAACACTCGAATAGCAAATAGCATAAGTGATAATTAATTATTAATATTTTTTTCTTAAATTTATTTAATTTCTTGGATTTTATTAAATGAGTGCTACTCTCGCTTAACAACTTTTTCTTGTAAGTAAGAGCACAAAATAACCGTTAGGTACTGATCAAAGGATGAACGGTCTAGTCTAGTGGCATATAGGCGATTGTGTAACTGTACTTTCTAGCATGCCACCAGATGTGAGCCTTAGTCACGCATGAGTAGACTTAAACGCCTGAAGCCATGTCGCTCAGCTTTCGTAATCAGGAATAAAAATTCTCATAAATGACTTATTTTAGAACACACGGCAGAGTTAACTGAACCTTGTTAGGAGAAGTCCTGTTAATTGGAAAGGTTATCCCTTTAAGAGTACAGATGTCTCCTCGCTTAAGACTGAAAATAACAGAGGCATTTCTCGATGGCCTCACGTCGGCCAGTCAATTAACCTTTTGTTCTTGATTTAACAGTCGAAGTTAGAGTGCGCAGATATATAAACAAGCTAAATTTATGAACAGACACTTGTCGATATACGTCCTGAATTTGTGGTTTGATTCGGTTAAAGACACATTTTGGGTATTTGTAGAACTAAACTTTTTCTTGATGTTCTAAGATTTTTCGGTAATTTAAATTTAAGTTGTATAATTGCATTTTCCATTTTTTCAGGAAAACTTCTAAACTATAAAAAAAAAAAATTAGAAGGAGAAACTTCTGAAGAATTATTAATAAGATATTATTAATTAAGATTCTCATCACTTGTAATTAGTTATGGATGATTAATAATAATGATAATCATAACCATTAACTAAGGTGGCATTGTGTCACACTGCGTCTGTCCTAACTTAAATCTGTCGTCTTATTACTGCATCAGAAGTAAGACTCAAATTTAAACATCTTGGATGCTTGCTTGCAAGAGCACTTCACTCAGTCTTCTTTGGTTTCTGCGCTTTGGTTAATTGAATGCTATGATCGAGTTAAAATGTTCACTATACAAACTAACGATAATAGCTATATAAATCTAAGAAAGATTTTTTTGGTGACTTTTAATGGTCTTCTAGCACATTTTAGCACAACTTAAATCTGTCATTCTTATTAGTTAAAATGTTCACTATACAAACTTACGATAATAGCTATATAGCTATATATATATAAAAAATCCTAAGAAAGATTTTTTTGGTGGCTTTTAATGGTCTTCTAGCACATTTTAGCTGTTCTGTCTTGGCTTGATTTAGTCTTGATGTACTGTGTGGCTCAGTGTTTGGCCCAAGAAATCTAGCGTTTTGTACCAAGTGCAGCAAAGTATTTTGTATCCGATGTGAAATTTACTTCATCTTGCTGTTAGCTTTGTTTCTTGTAATTTCCAAATCATAGTCCTTATGGCTTCAACACATTCCTCCCATATTTCTGTTGCTTTTAGAAATTCACCAAGAAAATATAATTCTTTTCCCTTGTGACTGTTCAGAACGAACACAACGCTTTCAGAAGCTGGAATGGCATTGCACACTGGTCTTATACTCCCTCGGGAGTGGACAAAGCTAACGGTGTCTATCTACTTTGGCTAAATTTATTTGCCAGTATATTTTTCAAAAATTGACTTTGGAGAAGAAGATTGCAGTATATACTTTCGCAAATATTAATTTGAGATTTAGAAGTATCTCGGCATGCGGTTCTGTGATAATCTATATTTGTGTGTCGTGTTTCTGAACAAGTACTGTGTGTGTGTGTGTGTGTGTGTGTGTGTGTGTGTGTGTGTGTGTGTGTGTGTGTGTGTCATGCTTATAAAAAACGTACTATGTGTGTGTGTGTGTGTGTGTGTCATGCTTATAAAAAACGTACTATGTGTGTGTGTGTGTCATGCTTATAAAAAACGTACTATGTGTGTGTGTGTGTGTGTGTGTGTGTGTGTGTGTGTGTGTGTGTGTGTGTGATGCTTATAAAAAACGTACTATGTGTGTGTGTGTGTGTGAGTGTGTGTGTGTGATGCTTATAAAACGTACTATGTGTGTGTGTGTGTGTGTGTGTGTGAGATGCTTATAAAAAACGTACTATGTGTGTGTGTATGTGTGTGTGTGTGTGTGTGTGTGTGTGTCATGCTTATAAAAAACGTACTATGTGTGTGTGTGTGTGTGTGTGTCATGCTTATAAAAAACGTACTATGTGTGTGTGTATGTGTGTGTGTGTCATGCTTATAAAAAACGTACTATGTGTGTGTATGTGTGTGTGTGTCATGCTTATAAAAAACGTACTATGTGTGTGTGTGTGTGTGTGTGTGTGTGTGTGTGTGTGTGTGTGTGTGTGTGTGTGTGTCATGCTTATAAAAAACGTACTATGTGTGTGTGTATGTGTGTGTGTATGTGTGTGTCATGCTTATAAAAAACGTACTATGTATGTGTGTGTGTGTGTGTGTGTGTGTGTGTGTGTGTGTGTGTCATGCTTATAAAAAACGTACTATGTGTGTGTGTGTGTGTCATGCTTATAAAAAACGTACTATGCGTGTGTGTGTGTGTGTCATGCTTATAAAAAACGTACTATGTGTGTGTGTGTGTGTCATGCTTATAAAAAACGTACTATGTGTGTGTGTGTGTGTGTGTGTGTGTGTGTGTGTGTGTGTGTGTATCATGCTTCCGAATAAGTACTATTTGTGTGTCGTGTTCCTGAACAATTACTATGTCTGTGTCGTGTTTATAAAAAAAGTATGATGTGTTATCGTGCTTCTGAGAAAATACTATGTGTGTCATGCTTCTGAACAAGTGCTATGTGTGAGTCAGTTTTTATAAAAAAGTACTGTGTGTGTGTGTGTCTTGCTTATCAACAAGTATTGTGTGTGTGTGTGTGTCATGCTTATAAAAAGTACTGTGTGTGTGTGTGTGTGTGTGCGTGTGATGCTTCTGAACAAGTACTGTGTGTGTGTGTGGACACACTATGTGTGTGTCGTACTACTAATAAACAACTACCATGTGTGTGTCGTACTACTAAACAAGTATTATGTGTCTGTCTCTCTACTAAACAAGTATTATATGTGAGTCGTGCTTTTAAACATTCGCTATCGGTGACGAGTGTGCAGAAGTAGCAAGTTTTATTACATTTAACTTCAACATTTCTTTCACCTCTAATCAAATCTTTGCATGCACTTACTTAATTTAAGTAATTTATGGGAAGTGCTTCCTGCCTAGGCCGATTTCGCGCAACATTGCGTGCTGCAATTGGCTCTGGTCATACTTGGTCCGGTGCGCTACCGTGACTTTCAAAGAAACCCAGTCAGATTTGTCTGCCCTGGTATATCAGTAAAAATATTACTAAGCTCGGCTAACATGTTTCTAATCTCTGTCACCTGAGACTCTGTCATGACTTCGTCAGACAGGATGTCATGGTCTGCAAGATCCTCATTCATTATCTAACACTATCATTGCTAATGGAATAATCTCTCTCTCTCTCTCTCTTAATCTCTCTCTCTCTCTCTCTCTCTCTCTCTCTCTCTCTCTCTTTGGCACCTAATGTTTTCTTACTTCCATGAAAACGCTGTGTGCTGATAAATCTAAGGCTTTCTCTTAACTTCACACGCTGTTAGCGTTTGCTGTGGGTTTGTTGTTGTTCAATTGCGTGAATAGAAAAAAGTCGATGAAAAGGTTTTTCAATTGTGAATTGGTCACGTGTATAAACTGATTACATTTTATTGTTGTTTTGTTTTAGTTTTTGTTTGTTTGAGGGTTTTTTTTTTGGTTTTTTTTTTCGGGGGAGTTGGGGGCGGGGTAAAGTTGCTATTACTGTAACATCCCCTAAACGATCGAATATTAAAAAATATCTAAAAATAAATTAACAAAGGAAAAAAATTAAGATTGTGTAAATTGTGTGTGCGTGCTTATAATAATCATAACCATAACTAGGTGACGTTGGCGTCACCGAACGAATTGTAAATTACGAGATAAAAATAGAGTGATATTTTGATGCATTTGAAGCACAAAAGCAAAAGAGGCGATATTATATTTAAAGAGTAAATTGAAAGCTGCGCTGCTCACTAATACCAGTCATTATTCTGAAACACTTAATAAACAATCTAAATTCAAGTTGAAAGTATCTTTTCTATAGACTGACTATTACAACTAATATATTAAAACATCTTTCCTAAAATTTAATATTACAACTCATATATTGGAACATTTTTCCTACAGACTGAAAATTACAATTTTATAACATTTCTCTTATAGACTGAATATTACAACTCATATATTAAGATATTTTCTTATAGACTGACTATTACAACTCAAATATAAAGACATTGTTTCTATAGACTGAATCTTACAACTCATATATTAAGACAATTTTTCTATAGACTGATAATTACAAATCATATATTAAACTATTTCTTTAGATTGAATATTACATCTCATATATTAAAACATTTTCTATAGACTGAATATTACAACTAATATATAACATCTCGTCGATAAGATTATCAGAAGTTGCAAACCTCTTTTCTGTATCATTCAGACTAGTGACTAGTCAATAAACATTAAGGACGGAAATAGATGTCGCTGTACCTCAGAACGGTTCACTGGGTTCATTGGCGTTGAGAGCAAACAATTTCAAAACTTTCCATATCAACAGTTTGGTTTAAGGATAATTCAAAAAGCATAGTATGTACACAATAATTATCCTGTTAGCTTTGTTTCTTGTAATTTCCAAATCATAGTCCTTATGGCTTCAATACATTCCTCCCATATTTCTGTTGCTTTTAGAAAATCACCAAGAAAATATAATTCTTTTCCCTTGTGACTGTTCAGAATGAACACAACGCTTTTTAATGGTCTTACATTCACATGCTGGTTGTAGGGCGACGGCGCCTTTAAGTATTACGCTGAAAATAACTGATGCGTTAAAAACCGATGTATTTATGTAAAGAACAAAACAACTGTGACTGTGGCAAACATGTTGTACAATGTCGGTTAAGGTCCTTTTAAATATGACGTCCAAGTTTTAATTTTTATTTTTCAAGAATAGGAAAATGCAATGGTCAAAGTGTGAATGAAATGATACGGCAAATATTACTGATGCATTGATATCAAGAAAAATGTACGGAGGTAATTTGCTCTCTAAATTCACTATATTATTTTTTGTTGCTCATGAAAACATGACTTATATTCACCTTAATACTGACTTTGCTCATGAAAACATGACTTATATTCACCTTAATACTGACTTTGCTCTTGTTCAAGGCTGGAGAATACTAACGAAGTAACATTTTCATGAACAATCAATAAATGACGTAACTTATAGAACAAATTATATTATTTATAAATAGTCTGGGACTTGGAAAGCATTGAATTTGCCTTCATTGCAGAGGAAATGAATAAATCCGGCATGCATAACTGACGCACTGGCGTTTTAGAAGGAACCGATATGTTTGACACAGACAATAATTAATCAGCAAGTCACATCCATTGATAAAAAAAGTAAATTTCCGACACCTTTCAAAAAGATTGCGTTAACCACGACTGAGTGGTCGCGAGCACCAGATTGCAATCTACCGCATTCAAGTTTACCGTGCAACATAATTACAACGGATGCAGATCTAATTCCTAGATCTATTCAAATTCCCAGGAAATCAGGCTAACACGATTGAAAACAAGTTAAAGAAAATCAATGCTTAGACTGGCGGTAAACAGAATTTTTGTAAAAAGCTAGAGCAAGCAACAAAACAAACAAACATACAAACAAACAAACGTGAATATATCTCAAGGTCATGAAGAAGGGGGTTAAGTTATGGGGTTCGTTGTGGTAGGGAGGCGGACAAAATTAAAATTTTATTTTTTAACTAGAAGACGAACTATTACATGGAGTTACAAAGGAGTAAAGAAACAAAGAAAGAAAGAAAGAATTTACCATTGTGAATGTTGTAAGTGCAGCATGGAAATGGCCGTGACTTTTCTTATCTTTCTCAGACCAGGGAGGAGGGGGTGCCCAGTGTTGGAGTGTGGCAGTGTATAAAAGCACTGACTCGCCAATGGTCAGTATGTTGTCAGGATGGCAGGATTCGATCTATTTACACTTTAAATCCACGAAAAATACACTTATCATGCAAGCATCCACTGTGGGCACGATTCTAGGCAACGGCACAACCGCACAGCATATCCTTCCAACCGCCGATAGCCATTGGCAGTGCCTAAGAATCTAAGAGATTTGTTTCTGTTTTCAATATTTACCTCCCTTGTTGGCCTTACACGGAAGGCGGTGACTGTGCCCACGCGAGAAACTGTAGCACGGAATTTGACTGGTTGATCGGCAACAACATTTGCTGCTGTTGTTGGAAATTTCTGGTGGTGTCTCACCCATTTTGTTTATCGTTTTCTACTTCAAACGTGTTTACTTCGGTAGTATTCAAAAGTTCCCTTTACTCAGCGAGTGACTGTCACTCAGAGTTCTTCCCAAATAACTACACAATGGTTACTATCGTGTTCCTGTTTTATTCCAATATGCGATCGACTTCGGTAGAGTTTTCCAATTTAACATTACCTTTCAAAAGCGCATTAACATTACCATTTTTCAGAGACGCCCGAAGCTGCGATTGTTTTAGTTAGTGGTGTTCATAATCAATGCCAACAAGGGTGATCATACTATGATAGTCATAGCTCTATCAGAATCGTAATACGATATCAGTCAACATGTCTTACATAATAAAAAAGAATGTCTTGAAACTAGGCATCTCTACAGGCATCTTTCTTTTCCCCATGCCCTTGCCCCACCCACGCCCCTTACCCACCTATCAAAAACTGGAACAAAATCCTAAGGATAAAAACATAAAGTTTGCAGTTAGTGAAAAATAATATATATTTCTAACGTGACAAACTGAGAGGACCATTAACTGCAGTGTAATAATACTCACAGATTTAATCAAAAATGACTGCTTGCGTTTAAGTGACGTCATTACGGGCATCACATTGCTGACAAAATGATGACAAAAAGTCTTAAGTGCCTTTTGCAAAAGTTTGGAATGCATTTAGTCACACACACACACACACACACACACACACACACACACACACACACACACACACACACACACACACAACACACATTGAGTGTACTCAGTGACCTCTTATCTCTGGCGGGAGTTGCCATGGTCGCGAGGTTACTCCCTCAGACAGGAGGCAAAAGATTCGATTGAGATTCAATGTCCTCATCGACTTTATTATTTGCTTAGTATTGTAAACAGGGGCTATAGCAACAACAAAAAGTTCTTGCTGATTCCAGACAGGACAAAACGAACGAAAAGTGTTTTTATTATCACAAAGTGAAGTACAGTTGTTAAAGATTTGGTTTTGATCAATAAATAAAGTTTACAATTTTCTACTGATTTTTTCAAATAGACTGATACTCGTTTTCCAACAGGCTGTTGAACTATTTACTTGTTTTCCAATATGTTGTTGACCTTGTATATTTTGTGTCAGAGTTGGAGTAAACAACTCAAGTTGAGAATATGCTAGAAAAATTCTTATGCTATCCAGACCAGTTCCAACTGGATGAGTAGTTTTTCTGACTAATAGTCTCACACTTGTTCATAACAAATTCATCCAACTGAAATAGACTGGAAATTTCTGTGTTGAAAAAGTACTCTTTTCTAATCATGTTGAATTTGAACATCTCGAGTCCCATCATAAAAGCGATCATTGGCTTATGGTAAGTTAACTATCTGATAAAGAAAGAATGGAGTGGAATATTTCATACATATTTGCGTGACAGCAAATGTTTGTCTTTAATGTTGTGGAAGAGAGAACACGTTTACAGTGCCCGCATATCTGCCAAGTGAGAGAGACGAGAAATGTCTTCTGGAAAATTATTAATAAGATACATTAATATTCTCATCACTTGTTATTAGTTATGGATGATTTGTTAATAATAATAATCATAACTATTAACTAGTAGGCGTTGGCGTCTATGAAAGATAGATAGATAGACAGACAGACAGACGGACGGATGCATGGATGGATGGATGGATGGATGGATGGATAGATAGATAGATAGATAGTATGGATAGATAGATTATGATAAATATACAGACAGTAGTTGGTTGGGAAGAGAGAGGTACAAACTATACAGATAAACATACACACTAAATCTAATGCGATTCACATTCTATTAGCCAATTACTTAGTTAATCGTAAGCAGATCTAAGCGTAAATGCCGTAAGTCAACAAGAAGAAAAACAGGAAGAGAATTTGACACTCTATCGAAGATGATTATACATGTGGCTTATTTGCTTATGTATGCCACAAGATATATTTATTGCAAATAAATTCAGGGCGCACTACATATGTATACATGCACACACGCGTACATTCACACTCATTTTCAGCGCACATATAAATACATAAGATTCACAACTCTGTGTGTGTGTGTGTGTGTGTGTGTGTGTGTGTGTGTGTGTGTGTGTGTGTGTGTGTGTGTGTGTGTGAGTGAGTGTGTGTGTATGTGTGTGTGTGTGTGTGTGTGTGTGTGTGTGTGTGTGTGTGTGTGCGCGCGCGTGTGTACATATGTAGTGAAGAAATAAATAGGCACTGTGAAAATTTCAGAACATTTAATGTAGGTTCTCGCAGTTCAGCATTGAATTGCTGCATACAAAAAAAGTACTCCTTTTTTTTTTTTTTTTGAGATGGGAATTGTTCTGCAAGAGTTATCTTTGGTTGTGTACTTGGCCAAACGGTGAACGGTGGTCAAAGATACCGTACAAATACTGGAGGAATAACTTTCTGTGACAATGAAAGTTTATCATATTTATAAATAAGAACAGCATTTAAAAACTAATTATTTCAACAGAGAAATTATTTATTGTGTGCAAGGTTCTGGATGAACTTAGGCGTGTTTGTGTTAGCAAAATTATATAATTATGTATAAATGAAAAATAACTCTTTCAAACTCAATTGAATTTTTCAGTAAGAGTAGTCTCGCTTAGCCCACTGTATTTGTTGTTGAAACAGGCATAGTTTGCCAGCAATATTATTGTTCTTAAAACTAAATAAATAATTATTTTTATTGCCTTTGCTTTTTTACCAAGTGCGATATCTTGCCTGTTACTTAATATTCTAAAATCTTATGTATTTATATCTCTTTATTGTAAACATATCATAAATTCTTACAGACATTTTTGGAAGAATTAAATGATAAAATTCAATTTTGAAAATAGAGTAGTTTTCAAAATGTTTCTTGAAAACATTGTAAATTCTATACATTAAACAAACTTCTCCAGAAAGATAAGTGGCACTGCACAGACTGTGAGGAGACAATATTTAAAATTCTCAAATCTAAATCAGTCGTATTTCGGTTTCGGAACGTCCATCTTTCTGACAGGAATTATAAAGGTGGAACAGTAAGAAAGTAGCAAATTATTCTTTATAATGTCGTAAATACTGAAACAAAATAAACCAACAAATAAAACCCACTTAGTTTTCTACACACTGTCTAAATTTTTAATTTAAAATAGCTAATAACTTACACTAAATTCTTTTTTAGAATGACAAGTCATATGATAGTTTGTGTAATGTTTGTGTTTAAACTCTGCACTAATGGTCAAAAACCTACAGTAATAAATGCGTGCTTAAGAAAAGCTAATTTTAATTATAATTATATAAGACTTTTCAATTGTTTAATATATTATTGCTGCACGCATTCTTTATTGTTTCATATATAAAGTTGTATACAACATGTTGAAGATGACAACTAGTTGTTGGTTTTTCAAGCAGGTGTGAATTGCCGTGTAACATTTAAGCGGTCAGTTCATATAAAGTGTGAATTAGTAATAGGTTGACTGTGGACTACTTATGGCCAGTATTTCTCACGCAGTAAGAATTGTTTGACATTTAATTTTTCTGGTCGTTGTTAGACGTGTGGAAGCTTGCGGAGTATCGGAATGAGAAAGAAGTGATTGCATTAAGCAGAGAGCTAAAAATAACACGATTTCTTTTGCATTATAATACGATTGCTTTAAGCAGAGAGCTAAAAATAATACGATTGCATTAAGCAGAGAGCTAAAAATAATACGATTTCTTTTGCATTATAATACGATTGCATTAAGAGAGAGCTAAAAATAATACGATTGCATTAAGCAGAGAGCTAAAAATAATACGATTGCATTAAGCAGAGAGCTAAAAATAATACGATTGCATTAAGCAGAGAGCTAAAAATAATACGATTGCATTAAGCAGAGAGCTAAAAATAATACGATTGCATTAAGCAGAGAGCTAAAAATAATACGATTTCTTTTGCATTATAATACGATTGCATTATGCAGACAGCTAAAAATAAAAATTTCTTTTGAATTAAAGTTTGGGTCATGGAGTGCAGAGAAGCTATAGGGTTTTTGTTATTTTAACAAAAAAAAATTAAAAACCCTAACCCGCTTGGCGATGGAGAGGTTGTTCTTTCAAGATTATATCTGCTGACTATGAGTCTGTTAAAAACACAAAGGAGCAAATCAGGTTTGACAACAGACGGTAGAACAACAGGTGCCTGACAACAGATTATAGTAGAGCAAAATCTATTTCCGGATTACTGTCAGTTATGCAAATGAGTTACTATTTAATGCGCTTGTGTATTGTGCAATATATAAAATATTCTGTATATTTTGTAATATATATATGCATTGTACACTGTGTACAATGGAATTGTGCCTTATGAAATGTGTACCAGGTGCATATTAAAATGTGTATTGTGCTTTGTTGAGTAAATTGTGTGTTGTTCGAAGTTTCCATATGTAATGTACATTTTTTTTCATGTTGGATCATTTCAAATGTACAATATCCATTGCATATTGTTTAACGTGCTTCGGGTAAAGTACGCTAGGAAATAGCAGTCCATGTTGTGTATTAATTGTACACATTTTGATACAATATGTTGGAGAGACATATATTAATGTGTACGGTGTAGTTTGTACGCTGTGTCAGTGTTGTGCAGTTAAGCCGACAGCACTCAACTTGTAGCACAATTGTCTCTCCAAAGTGAATTTGGAATTGCCTGTTTCTAATCGAATAACACACTAGGGATTTCACACACACTCGAGAGGAGATAACTCTCGAATACGAATGAATGGATCTCGTGACATCACATCCGTCCTTGACCGTCCAGCTCACTCTCATATCTTCATACAAAAAAAATCAGTCAGACTAAAATGGACCAATTTTGTCTTTTTAAACCAGGACATTATAGAAAAGCATATTTCTTTCGGACATTAAAGAGCAGCAACACTTGAAATAGATTTCTTACACAATTCTGAATCTAAAATTGTATTGAAGGAATTTTCTATCCACTCCTCCCTATCTACCCGAACTTCCAAACCCCATGTCGACATCCATTCGCCATTTCATTCGATTAAATCTATTTTACAAACATTTTATTCTGATTAGATTTTTAACACTTTTCCACGCTAAGCCGCATATTCACAACAGGCTGGTCTGATAGCATTTAGTGTATTGTTTTGTGCTCAGGAAGGTTGAATGAAACTGACAACGTCACTTGGTGGATTGGTCAGATTGGTGTTCTATATTTTCTCAGTGTCAGGAGGAGATAATTATAGGAAAAGTAAAACCGCGCAGCACTGTGCACTCAACATTCACACACGCGCGCGCGTGTACCCAGACAACAGTATATTGTTTTCTTCTTGTTCATTCACACTATTCAACTCCTGCTTTTATATTATTACTGACGCAATTATGATAGCGCGGCACTTTCACAAATATTGAGTCGCTATTCGAAAAAAGATATTATTTTCTGGTTTGCTGATTCATCTGTAATGATATGCATACTCTATAGATGGGAAAGGTTTTCTCATAAATCGCTGATACAACATATGTACAATAAACACCGATGAAATAAACAAGTGGTTTGTTTCTTCATGAGTGATTCAGCTCTCAAAAACGGACACGCTTGCACAGTAACTAACGCGAAAAAAAATTAGCATAAACACTGCATGCCAGACGAACAGCTGTATAAACGGTCTATATATTTCACACTTCAATGCGCAGTGACTGCACTTAGAATTCCCACTCACAGTTTCAAGTAGAACGCACACAAACGGGACTGCATGATGTGATCCCTATGACGTCCGATCATTATCAAGCAAGTTACTTTCTCATGCCCCACATAACGTAAGCTCGTTTTCGTCGACTAGGTCGTAGTTAATCAATTTACCACATCGCCAAAAACCTGTTGCCAGCGAGTGTTGATGATTGGGACGTTTTGTTTGGTTTGGTTTGTGGAAATCACACGTGACAAAATCATGTCAGGCGATGAGAAGACCTAACGACCCGAAAAGTGGATTTTTTAGAGAATACGTGTGCTGTTGCATTCACACTACTGGCACACGGACTTCAGTCTTCGAAATGACAAGACAACGACCCGAAAAGTGGACTATTTACAGAATACGTGTGCTGTTGCATTCACACTACTGGCACACGGACTTCAGTCTTCGAAATGACAAGACAGTCATGAGAACATTCCAGAGCAATGGCGACACACGTGCCAAGACGACAGAAGAAGTACACGCAGACCAAAGGAAATAGTTGTTCACTATTTGTTAGATTCCTCGTTAATAAATAATACAGTGTTGTTTAAATTGTTCACTGGTTGTTAGATTCCTCGTTAATAAATAAGGCAGTGTGGTTTAAATGTCCGACGTGGACAAAATGTTGTGTGGGGATATTGACTTTGTTAACAGTAGAATATACCACTGTAACACTGACTTTGTTAAAGGTAAAATAGACAGTATTATACTGACTGTAAAAGATAGACACAATGAAACATTTAATTTCTTAAAAGTAGATGCAATGTGGTGCATACATTTTTCACAGTAGACCGAGTGATACTGACTTCATGAAAGGTAAAGCAGGCAGCATGACACTGACATTGTTAATTATAGGCGCAGTTTAATATTGATTTTGTTAAAGGTAGACTCAGTGTTGTATTGACTTTATTAAAGGTAAAGTAGACTCAGCATGATACTGACTTTATTAAAGGTAATGTAGATCATGTGGTATTGACTTAATCGAGAATTCAGGAAGATTATTTTTAAAATTCTCGTGGTGTGCTGAGAAGTATATGTGGAAATTCGAGAACATTCCTCCAGGAAAATTCAGGACAATTCTCCAGGGTGTGCTTTGTGAGCACATTGAAGATTTGGAAAAGTGTAACATGCCTAGAAGGGGCAATTGGGACTGTCGTCTGAATAAGGAAGACAGTGACTTGTTGCAAACCGCGTGCCATTGACAGCCGCCATCTTTGAAAAGGTTATGTACATTGACTTTAATTATTTCTCAAAAATTCCACTCTCATTTCCATGATGATATCCATGAACTTGGTTATATATATGTTTGAGTGTGTGTGTTAAATTGACTGCTAATGTATATGGTAGGATAAAATGAATGATTGTCCAATGTTAATCGAACATTGCTGAGAAGTGGTGTAAATGTCAACGCTCTTTTGATTATATTCATATGTTGTATATTTGATTGTTGATTTAATAAATTTATTGACCTTTTTACACATTTTGATACAATATATTGGAGAGACAGTGAACGGATGGGAGCTCACTAAAAATTGATTAAAAGCAGATTTGTCTTCCCCTTTCGTAAGAAGTTTTCCACTTACGGAAATATTGCGTGAGAATAAATATTTGTCTTTAATGTAGTGGAAGAGAGAAAACGTTTACAGTGCCCGCAAATCCACCAAGTGAGAGAGACAAGTGGTGTCTTCTGGAGAATTATTAATAACATAAATTAAAATTCTCATCACTTGTAATTAGTTATTGATGATTAAATAATAATAATCATGATTACCAATAACTAGTGTGGCATTGGCGTCACATAAAATAACGTACGAGTATATTGTACTGACTTTATTAAGGTAAAGTAGATCATGTGTAACCAAAAGGACTCCGCTAGGTTAGTGAGCCTTAAAGGTCTCCGCTAGGTAAGTGTGTCTTAAAGGAATCCTCTATGTCACTGTGCCTTAAAGAACTCCACTATGTCACTGTTTCTTAATGGATTCCGCTAGGTCACTGTGTCATTAAAAAAAACTCTGTTATGTCATTTTGCCTTAAAGGACTCAAATATGTCATTGTTTTAAAGACTCTGCTAGGTCAGTGTGTCTTAAAGAACTCCGCTAGGTCAGTGCATCTTGAAGGCCTACACTAAGGCACTGTGCCTTAAGGACTCCGCAAGGTCAGAACTCCTCTATATCACTGTGCCTTAAAGGATCCTCTATATCACTGTGCTTTAAAGGATTCCTCTATATCGCTATGCCTTAAAGGACTCCACTTTGTCAATGTACCTTAAAAACAAGCACACTCTTGCAGTAGATGTGCTTCCTGGCTGATAATTGTATTACTATTATCGGATGACATTTTCATTTTGACTGGAAGTAGACGAAGCATGAGTTGCTGGAATTAGTAGGAAAATATCAAAATCATACTTCCTCTAGCATCTATTTATAGAAAGCAACACCTGAGCTGGTGAGAAATGGACTATGAAAAGATATATTTCTTGACTTCCAAAATAAAGGAATACGAATCCAAATCGTATATAACACTATATATTACAGTCATTTAAATTTTCAAAACATTCGTGCAAAAGTTTAAATAGCATTTTAAAAAATAAATGCTGCTAATTTAGTGTTAAAAGTATAGCGAAAGTACGAGATCACTGCATGATGTCACTGAGTGATTTAATGTTCTGGATCAAAACCTGATCAAACAAAACTTCATTCTTTATTTTGCGTGTAGTCAAGGTATGTAAGAGCACACGACACTCGAACAAAGCACTGTTTGTTTTTGTGAAGTTACCTACCTTCAGTATATTTACAGTAAACAATGGTTTGGCTACATACCTTCGGTATATCTACAGTAAACAATGGTTTGGTTGCCTACCTTCGGTATATCTACAGTAAACAATGGTTTGGTTGCCTGCCTTCGGTATATCTACAGTAAACAATGGTTTGGCTACATACCTTCGGTATATCTACAGTAAACAATGGTTTGGTTGCCTGCCTTCGGTATATCTACAGTAAACAATGGTTTGGCTACATACCTTCGGTATATCTACAGCAGGAGTGCACAAACCGCGGCCCGTATGCGGCCCCTGGATACTTTTGGATGTTACCATTATTACGAATGTAAAGCACATTATTTCATTATTTGTGTTGTTTTTTTCTACTGAGCCATCCATGTGGCGGCCCTCCACACACTATCAATTGGAAATTTGGCCCACTGGCCTAAAAAGCTTGTGCGCCCCTGATCTACAGTAAAGAATGGTTTCGTTACAAGCATCTTACAAATCTGCAGTTTTCAACACTACTTGGGCTTTTCAAATACTTACAAAGCATTCATTACAGCGAACGTACACATCTGTAGACTGTCTTCACTATTCTGACACTGACTCATTAGATACATAACTTGTCTCATTTTGCTACACTTTCTTTAAACTAAAAGAAAATTTAAACTAAATTGACATCTTAAAATATTTTTACTCTCTTTAAATAATACCAATCTTCCTCTCTACCCATATCTTTCTAAGACGCTAAAGACAATATTGAACACTATGTACAAATCTCCCTTATTTCTCAAAACGTCGGGTATATATATATATATATTTTTTTCAGTTACAAACCGACTGTGCTGTAGGAACATACTATGCATTTCAGGGCGTTTATGGTCTGATGACTTCGGTACATGACAAGTATCTATGGGTTGCACGTAAGTAATTGCTGAAATTCTTGAGCTAAAAGGAGACGGGTGGCAACATAGAAGATAGAGCGTTAGCCTCTCTTGCACGAGTGGCTGTGGTTCGTTGCCTCCATCCCCACTCCACTCCATGGCACTCTATCTACCCCTTCCAGAACATAAAATCTCTCCCTTCGAAATTAGTAAATGTTGGATGCAGTCACAAGTCAAATAAACGAGCAAAAGAAATTTGCCCTGATGTTTAACTTTCTTTAATAACCAAGTGTGGCAAGCACAGCTCTAAACATGTATTCATATGCGCGATGACAGAAACAGGATGACGGAGAGTATTATCAGTGAATACTGACAACGATAGCTCTGCCACCTTCAACGGGTCATGCACTACATAGCACAAGTTGAACGTATCCCCACCCCCAAAGTTTCGTAGCCTATTTCGACCCAAGGTATGATTTTTTCGTAGTGCTTTTCAGTCATACATTTTTTTTCCAGTCTAAAGAGGTCAGAAAATAGAGATATTTTAAATAGATTTTTGTTGTACGAGTTTTCGCACCCTGATAAGAGGGACAGGACGTCATGTGATCACGAGGTCTCCCTATGGTGCGCTGGTATTAAAAGGGGATGGGCTTTATATGATCACGTGGTCTCTTTATGGTGTTCCGGTAACGAAAGAGGACAGGGCTTCATACGATCACGTGGTCACTTTATAGTGCACTGGTAGTGAAAGAGGACAGGGCTTCATACGATCACGTGGTCACTTTATAGTGCACTGGTAGTGAAAGAGGACAGGGCTTCATACGATCACGTGGTCACTTTATAGTGCACTGGTAGTGAAAGAGGTCGGGGATTCATATGATGACCTGGTTTATGTGTACTTCACTTGTTAGTGAAAGGGGATTGGGTTTCATGTGAACGCGCAACATCTCAAGCCTGCTTTGAAATGAAAGGATCCGTAGGTGATTGCAAAATATTATTTTATAAAATTAAGCTTTAAGATCAACATTCAAAAACCTTAATGTTGATCTTATTCAGTCTTACAAAATTTCTCAAATGAATAAGTGAACAAAAATATCATTAGTTAATCAATTGCCAAAGAAATGTTGCTCCCTAGAATGTCAAGGCTGAATATGAATATAACATTTTAAATGAAATACCTTTTACTAAAACATTATGGCAACATTTCTTAATACAAAGTAAATTTTAAAAATTAAAATAAGCAAGTGATAATTATGTCCTTTACCATGAAACCACCTGAAACCAATTCAGTCCATCAGAGGACAGTGCAGGCAGATGTAGTTTGGGGATTGCTTTTACTAGTTTGTTTGTTTGCTTGCTTGCTTTGTGTTTAGTTCAGTATTTCATTTTGCATATATGTTTGTGCCACTTTTATTCACTTTCAATGTAGTAGTCTTTTAATGTTCATCTGGAACCTGCCAAGTGATAAATAGCGACGATAGCCACTGAATTTGCCCCTTCTGTACAGGACAAGCTAAAATAGATGTTCACAAATCCCTTTTATCTCACCTGTAGAGGACTTAGTGAAACAGAACGTGCACAACTCTCTTTTATCTCACCTGTAGAGGACTTAGTGAAACAGAATATCCACAACTCTCTTTTATCTCATCTGTAGAGGACTTAGTGAAACAGAATATCCACAACTCTCTTTTATCTCATCTGTAGAGGACACCGTGATGGCAACGCCACTTAGTTATTGAAAATGATTATTATTATTATTTAATCTTTCATTACTAATTACAAGTGATGAAAATCTTCATTTATTTTATAAATGATCCTCCAACAGACATCACTCGTCTCTCTCACTTGGCAGATATACGGGCGCTGTAAATATTTCCTCTCTTCCACAACATTAAAGATAAATATTTACTGTCACACAGTATCTTTGTAAGTTGAAAACTTCTTATTGAAGGAGAAGACAAATCTGTCGTTAATTTATATTTAGCAAGCCCCCATCCACCCACTTTCTTCTCTAACATAAGATTATCAGTATGTGAAAGAAGGTAAATAAATTTAACAATAAATTTATCAAATCAATAATCAAATATACATATGACAAATACAATGAAATAGAATACTTGTCATCAATATTTACATGAACGCACGTTCAGATAATTTTATAATTACACAGTCTATAGTAAATATAATTCAGTAATAGAGTCAATACAAATCACAGGATAGTCTTATCAGAGGACAGAAATGGAATTATTAGAGATAATTAATAATAGTCTTACTAACCTGATTCAGTGCAGTGTGAACAGTCCTTCATGCACTTTGCCACAATGTTACAATTTACAGTTCAGTTCAGTTTCGTCAGCTCCATGTGTATCCTTACATGTGAAAAACAATGTTTTCTGCTACTTAGTTAACCTGTGCACTACTTTTCGCAGTGTCAACTCCTTCAAACAGAACAATAAATGTAGCAATATCCAACACTTTCTTAATGCAAGAAACTGTTCAGGCAGTCAACAAATCTTGCTGCCAGACATTAGTAGAGTGCAGTGTTTACACTTACATGCGTTTCCCACCTTTATCAGGGTCAGTCATAGCGGTTTACAAACAATAAACCAGGAGGTACATATAGCAAAGACACGAAAGACATTACACAAAAGAGTTTGTTACTACATTACATGAAAGACATTACATGAAAGAGTGTCTTACTACATTATTTGCATCACTCACGCCAGAGCACTCAACAGACCTAGACTAAATTCCATATTACGGACCTGTAAACCAAACCATCAACCTAAAACATGCATCCCTGCAGAAGAGACAACACCATAGAATACTTCCCTACTCACCAGGACTATAGGGAAATAATAAAACAGTCCCCATCTACAGCTACCTTTCACCACCCACTCCCTACTCTTCCCACCCCAAAGGAAAGGAGGACACGATCCAGTCTGCACTAACACTCTTCCTATTGGAAACACATTACACCTACTATAAAACAAGAAAGAGTCCAACCCAAACACAAAAATCTTCTTATACACCCCTCCATTAGAAAGGAACATCCCACTCACCTTGAACCAAGCTACCCAGCCAACCAACCAACCACCCCAAAAAATAAAATAAATAAATAAATCTACAGCTACATACATCCTAAAAACGAATTTACCACACGAAATCTACCCACCCACCAATTAGACAGAAGCACATTACACCCACATAAAAATGTAAACCTTCTACTTGGAACAAACACTTTACCCACCCTAACCAAAATCCCACTCATACACACTCACAACTGGAAACAAACACACTATATCCACCCTAAAACAAGCAGACAAGCTTACAAAAACACCCATAAAGCAGCAATCCACTCGTTCATCAAATGACAAAAGTACCACCACCACCAACGCAACACTAACCACCACCCCTGTCCAGAAAATAGTGAGGAGAAAGTCCCCACAGGAACCAACCAAGATCGAGAACATCCCAGGATGAAAAGTCTACTGCGGCTCCTGTGGGAAAAAGCCAGCGAGAAAAAAAACAACCTATATTATAATTATGAAAGAGTTTACTGTGAATTACAATAGTAGTTTGTTACTGTCACAGTATGTAATCTTTTTAGGGGATATTTCAAATGTTGACCAATGCCATGCTAATTGTTAGGTCAAAATTTAAACCGTTCACAGAGAACATTTGTTGTATAATCGAGGTGTTATAGTGAATGATGCAATGACGTCAAATGATAAACAATGCTGAATTGCATTATACAGGCTTTTGCATCATTACAACTATGTAATTTTGTTTGAGGACAATGGACAAAGGACAGTGGACTGACAAGTTTGTTGCCAATGCAAGTTCACAGTTCCCTTTGGGGTTGTTGTCAATATTTTTTGTGATCAAAATATCTTCATGGTTCTGAAGAAAACCGATTTTTCCATTTATTTCCCGGAAAGACAGTCGCAGACGAAAGTAGCCATTCATTTCGTTAATAATTACCTCTAGTGGTCAGTCTATGGTAAATGCGAATTCACTTAATATATTTCTTGTACACTTCAATGGGAAATATAATTTATATAATGTATTTTTGTACAGTTCTGTGGAAAATGTGAATTCATTAAATGTATTTCTTGTACAATTCTATGGTTAATCAGAATTCATTTAATGCATTTCTTCTACTGGTCTGTAGTAAATGCGAATTCATTTAATGCATTTGTAATATTGGTCATTGGTAATCGCGAATTCATTTAATGTATTTGTAATATTGGTCATTGGTAATCGCGAATTAATTTAATGTATTTGTAATATTGGTCATTGGTAATCGCGAATTCATTTAATGTATTTGTAATATTGGTCATTGGTAATCGCGAATTAATTTAATGTATTTGTAATATTGGTCATTGGTAAACGCGAATTAATTTAATGTATTTGTAATATTGGTCATTGGTAAACGCGAATTCGTTTATTGCGTATCTATACTGGTCTATGCTAAATGCGAATTCGTTTAATGTATTTCTTGCACGGTTAATGTTTCAATTATTATTAAAAATACACAATGAAGTAAATATTACGGTAAATGATACCGATATATTTTGAAACAAAATTATGCATTCTCAATAAATTAATTTTTATTTGAAGGATGGGTTGTGGGAAGCAGTGAATAATTTATCGTCACGGTGTTTGGTTGCAACAAGTTGAACTCGATACCAAAACAAAGAAAAACACATGTTGCTTGCATTGGTATTTCAACCACCACCATTACCACATTTAAATTGATATTATCTGTTATCTGAGCTGTTTGCTTTGATGCGCATAATGGCTTTTACAACAACAATAACAAAACCTTTCCGCCCATCTACGCTCGCCACCCACGACATGAACATTGAATTTAAATTAAGAAAAACAGAAGTTACCCAACATATTGTCTGTTTCAATCATTGTTTCTATTTTAACTGTTATTTTGCATTTTTAGCTGTGCAACTAACTGTGCCCTTCAGAACATTACTGATACGTCAGAGAGGGGCAAAGGAATGACCTCACTTAAGTGCGAATAGGATTCGTGTCTTACGTCAAAAGCATAGTTGTGTTCATAAAATTAAATTTTCTTACAATTATTATTTTTTAAAGTATTAAAGTATAATCATTTAAATAAACAGAGCACAACAACCTTTAAAAGTATTTATTACGATATATTCACTTGCCAGTCATATATATATATATCTGTGAGTGCGCGTTTGTGTGAGTGTGTTAGTAAGTTGGGGGGAGAGATTTATGTGCTAAAGTGGATTTAGAGCACTATCATTAACAAGCAACGTTCCCTCTTCTATTTTTTACAGTGTGCTCGGAAGTGGTGGTTGTTTGAGCTTGCAACCAAAATTTGTGCGCGGAATTTTGTTTGAGGACTACGCAGCCACCCGCCTTAGAAGAAACATTGACAAATAAGATTAAAAATAAAACACATTAGTTAAATTGCGCAAAGGACTTTAAACTTCTTAAAATTTATTTGTAAACATGTTTGTTTAATTTAAACCAATTTTTTGTAAAGTGACTGAAAACACATGAAACACATGAAATTATGCACAATGTACTGTATTGGCAGTTATTATATTCTAAGAAAATTTATTAATGTCTGAATCTGAACAGCGAAAATCTAACAAAACAATGAGACCTAGGCATTTGTAATGTCTTACTGGTCGTGTTCAAGTCCTTCGGATCACATTCGGGTGAAATCCCTACGGATCGCAGTCGGGTTACAATAGTTTAAATCTTACAGATCATAAACTGCTCGAAATCGGGTTAAATTGTTTGAGTCTGGGATTTTTTCCGATTGTTCAACAGAGAAATTACTGGTCTGTTTTAAAGAGTTCTCTAAAACTGAACCTTTCACGATCACTGACAAAGTGGAGATATTCATAACTGGAAATAGTTTGTAGAAAACTGGATTTTTCTGGGTTAATTATATTAAAATCAGTATTACTACATGGAAGATATGATAGCGTCGTCTTCGTCTTGAAGAAAAACAAATAGTGGCTACTTGGCCTACTCTCGTTTTAATTACAATATATTTAGAGCTTTTTAATTAAAATTATGAATACTGTTGTTTACCATGATAAAATATAAACTTCATATGTAAATACTTTAAAAAAAAATTAAATACTCTGGACGAATTTGTTTGAGCTTTTTCTTTTTTTTTTCTTTGTGCACGCGAGTGTGTGTGAGTGTGTGTGTGTGTGCGTGTGTGTGTGTGTGTGTGTGTGTGTGTGTGTGTGTGTGTGTGTGTGTGTGTGTGTGTGTGTGAGTGTAATATTTAAAATAAATCCTCGTGAAGCCCAGCTGTGATATAAGTAATAAAATATTGAAACAACACACAACACTTTCAATGTAATGAATGTAGCGCAAATGATACTATGGAACTCATGCTAACAGCACACAAGTATTAAACCTACATTATGCCTGTTGCCATCTTCTGTGTATCTGCACCTTTCAAGGTGTGTAATTTAAATACTGTAATTAATTGTAAGTCACATTAATTTAGCTGTAACGTTTATGGCATCACTTTCTTAATCTGCAATCGTGACAATCATGAAAGCTGCCGCCTTACTACATACCTTGTTCATATTTCAGCAAAGACAAACAAATTCTTAAGACTCAATTCTAACCTGAGGTCAAAGTCAAGTCACATTATTTAACGGATTAAAACTGCTGCAATGTCGCAATCATCACAATGACTGCACCAAAGACAATGTTGTCCTAGACATTTATGTCTATCACAACGAAAGAGCGCCTGTGTGGATATTTATTTTTCAAATAGTTCTAGGGCACATGTATTTTGACGAAAATTGTTAATCTACCATAAACAGACAAGTACAGATAGAAACAGAGGCGTAGTTGGGGAGGTGGGGGGGGGTTGTACATATGTCCCGGGCGCCAAGGTACAGGGGCGCCAAAATGAGGCTTTTCCTTATTCAATGTAATAGAAAAATGTGATTAAACGGGGAGGGGGGGGGGGACGCCAATTTTATAGTTCGTCCCCGGATGCAAAATATCCTAGCTACGCCTCTGAATAGAAATATCTGTTATTTAATATGTGTAAATTAAAATGTAAATTAAAGTGTCAGGGACCAGTTGTAGTACACATCAAAGATGTTATGATTATTTTTTAAAATTATATATATATTTGAATTCTTTTACTTTTTTACACACGCGCATGTCTACACCAAGGGGGCTTCAATACAAAAAGTACAGTCTCCCCCTAACAACATGGCCGACGATAATCCTTTTGACACCACGAGTTTGGGTATTCAGTGTTGATTTGCGACTCCATATTTAATCCGTTTGGATTAGGTTGGATGTAACAGTTTTATTTTTAGCCGCCAAGACAGCAGTTCATCCACAATCCACGCTTGAGTTAAACTATTTCGACATTTATAACTGTCATTCCACGAAAAATATGCAGTTACTTATGGTGTCCCCCAAAATGTATATAATTTCTTTCCCCGCCCACCCCACCCCAGAAAAGCAACGTTGTTGATGAAAGTGAGGAATTAAACGGGCCGCCGGTCAGTGTCGTGTACACGCGCCAGTCACCCCACTTTCCTTCCGGTACTTCTCTTTCCCTCGTCGCTCGCGCGCAGTGCGGCACGCGACATAACCACCGTCTAACGCACAGCAAGCCTAAAATGGAAAGGCAATGAGTACAGGCCCTCTTAAACTCGCGTTTTATGGTGGCGATGGGGTGGAGGGACTCGACAACCCAGCAGACGACACTGTCGGCAGTTGTGGCAGGAACTGGAGTTGCGCAGAGCGTCAAATTTACACAAGGAATATCGACCGGTAGCTGAGGGAGAGAGGGAGGGAAAGAAACCGAGTGCGAAAGAGAGAAGGACATCCGAAGGCGACAGGGAAAAGCTTTGATACAGTGCAGGCATCGCAATGCGAAGCATCATTTCTCGATGGTATTGTTTCCATCGACGCACGTAATTTTTTTTTTTTAAAGTACGGAAAGAAGAATCCGATAAAGTAATTCCATTCAAATAGATGGTATCGGAAACGCGCACATAATGTGAGAAGTGAAAGTTAGTAAAAAATTTTTCTACCGTTAACACGATGTTTTACTGATTGTTGCTGTAATCTGTGACCATGTTTTAAACATCGCATTTCGTTTCATAATTATTTTTTAAAGTAAAATTAATACGGGTTTGCATTTCGTGCTAAAGAGAGAGTGGGGGGAGTAAAAGAAACACAAATTAAAATAGTTTACACATTTCCAAATGCGTTTCTTAGCAGTGAAGAAACAGTACCAGTAAAAGTGTGCTGCGGCGAAATTCCGAATCATTACAAGTGCTACTAAAGTTAAAAGTGAAAAGCGGGGAGGCAGAAAGACGTGGGTGGAGTGAGATGCAAGAGCTAGCCACAGGAAAGGATTTTGACCAGTCATGATGTCGTGCTGTGTAGCCGTGTTTAATTCCCCCCACTTTTCGACACACTCACCAAATCTAGAATTCTTGACTTCGCGCGATTAGGACTGCCCACCTTGACATCGAAAGATAAACCATGCTTGTTAAATGCTTGATATCGAAAGATAGCCAGGTTCGTTGAATCTTTGACATCGAAAGATTTGAGTTTAAAATTCTGAATTGTCTTAGTGCCCGTTCGTCGTCCTCTCATAACACTGTCACTTGTTTTACCGCAGCATCACAAACCGTTCGCATTTCACCTTTCACGAACTTCACGTCTGCAAACAGAATTTGAAATCTGTTGGAATCGCAGGTTGTCTGCAAGTTTCTAGCATATGTTTTGCTTGCGTTGACTCCATTCAACGAGTTCCATGCAAACTTAAAAAAGTCTGGGCTAAATATCGCCAAGGTATTAAACTGAAAGGCACGAACTTGCTGAAAAGGAGAAAAAAGAAATCTCTGGTGGAAAAATAATGGAAAGCAAACGAGACCCGTTGACATCTTCCAACGCTTCCGTAACTCCTCTGACCACCCCGGGAGAGATACAGCATGACCAGAATGTGGCCGGGTGGATCGAGCACGCGAGTATCCACCCGAAAGAGGTGATAGAAAAAGTTTCGTTTTGGCAGCTGTTCTTGGACAACACTCTGTACGTCATGACGTACTGCTTTGTGTTCGGCAGTTTTGGAGTGTGCGTAGGATTCCTGGGTCCCACCGTGTTTGACCTGGGTTGCCAGACGCACTCGGACCAACGGGAGATGAACTGGGTCTTCTTTGTGCAACTTATAATGACGCTTGTTGGTTCCATTTCAGCCGGCTGTCTTGCACAAAGGTAAGGTGTATTCTTTGTACAACTTATAATGACGCTTGTTGGTTCCATTACAGCCGGCTGTCTTGCACAAAGGTAAGGTGTATTCTTTGTGCAACTTATAATGACGCTTGTTGGTTCCATTACAGCCGGCTGTCTTGCACAAAGGTAAGGTGTATTCTTTGTGCAACTTATAATGACGCTTGTTGGTTCCATTTCAGCCGGCTGTCTTGCACAAAGGTAAGGTGTATTCTTTGTCCGAGTGTTCAGGATATAAGGTGGACGGACGAATATTGTGATTTTTTCTTTTAAACAAATTATAATGATCTGTCTTCCTCTGAATGGTGGATCTGCGTGAAACATTTGGTTAATTTAATTAAGTTATTATTAATCCCTCTTATGGAACATATTTAAAATACTCAGCAAGAAAATTGTTATTTTGATGACTCATGCAAGATAACCAATTCGAATTTGGGTAATGACGACCGATTTAAAATAAGTTGAATTAGGGTTACCTGCGTTTAAAATCAACAGTGAGTTAAACTGGACATAGCACTCGCTCATGCATTCACGAAACCAAATTCTTCAAAGGATGGGTTTCCATGTGTAACCTTTGTCAGCAGGGCGAGCAAAACGTTATTTAAGGATTTAATTTGTAACTGCCAGAATCCTCCGTTTCTGTAGAGCAATAATTGTCGTGGCACTAAGCCTCCACACCGACACCTATCCTAAATGACTAATACTTGTCAGCTAGTCAATATTTTTTAAGCTCTGGAAAAATCTTCGCAGTGGCCCACAATTATCAGTTAATGGGATGTGATCAGTTATCATTTGTTGTGATCAATTCTAGCAAACTGACAATCAAGTATCGGCCAGTGAGTCATCATTTGTTATGAGAAAATCTAACAAAATGATCGCAGTTATCAGTTACTGATGTATCGTTTTGTAATATTTATCAGTTACTGAAATATCGTTTTGTGAGGAAATCTGCCACACTGGTAATGGTTATTAGTTAATGAAGTATCGTCTTGTAAGCAAATCCGTCTTACTAGTAATAATTATCAGTTATTTATGTATCGTTTTGTCAGCAGTTCTACCACACTGGAATAGTTATCAATAATTATTACTGAAGTATCGTCTTGTGAATAGTTCTACCACACTGTTAGTAGTGATCAATTATTGAAGTATCGTCTTGTGAGCAAATCTATCACACTGGTAATAGTTATCAGTTTCTGAAGTGTCGTTTTGTGAGCAAATCTACTACACTGGTAATAGTTATCAGCTATTCAGGAATCAGGTGTTATGCACAAATCTAGCTGTTATATAACAATTATCAGTTACTGAGCGTGATAACACCTAGTTAATCTTTATAGCCCAACTCATAAAGAACTCTATAACTGTGAACGAGAAATCTCAGTTAAGTCTAAGTGCATCCTTAATCAACAATAACATTATCCGCACTGAGCATAATTGATTCAAACCACCTGTGGCACTTCCATCAAATACCAGCCCTGAAGTAGTTCAACGAAAGTTATCATTACGTGTGGTACAGAAACGTGCACTTCAGATAAATAGATGTACTTTCAAGGGCGTCAAAACATTAATGTGCTTTTACTGATGAGAGGGAGGGAGAGGTACGTAGGTAGATAGAACAGAGAAACAGGTGGACAGACAGGTAAACAGATCTGGTACTAAAGTGGGAGGATGGATAGATGGATGGATGGATGGATGGGTGGGTTTTGGATAGATAGATAGATAGATAGATAGATAGATAGATAGATAGATAGATAGACAGATAGATATTCTTCTAAGTCAGTTGATTTCATTTGGGGGTTTTTAATTTCAAAACATCAAATTGACAACTAGAGCTCAGTCTATTAATGCGCATGAACATGGCGGCACATGTTAAATCACCATGCTGATGTCACCATATTCATTTTAGACACGTTCTACTTAAATTAAGCATGGCGTTTTATACTATGACAAACATGTTTAATTGTCGTTGTTTTACCCCGGAGTAACGTACGAACGTGTGTGCAAACCATTTGTACCTAAATCTAACCCAATGCCACACTTGGAGCAGTAATACAAATATAATCTAATATACCTACTTTCTAGGGATATAAATAACTGAGGAATTTTAAAAAATATTTTATTAATAGCGTATTTATTTACATATTTACTACGGATGGTTGGAGCGGGTGGGACTAGGTGCAATGTACCATGCTGACCTAATTTCTTGGTGGCCAAATGCAACGTGTTCAGGACTATAGCCATACCTACATCTTCAGCTAAAGTACTAGAAGTCTTAAGTGCCGTGTGCAGAACGAATAAGACCGTCACAATGTACGTAAGAAGGCAATACATGTACAAAGAACTGCTCTTATTTATTGCACACGACACGTAAGACTTCCTGCTTAAAATGTGTGTACGTTAAACAATTTGTGATGGATACTAATGATTTCATTAGCAGTTTGCCAGAACTTTAAATATTACGCTATTCACACGCTGTTGCACACGGCACTAAAGACTTCGTATTTTAAACGGGAACATAAAAAAGTGTATGTTGCACACGGGACTTAAGACCTCGTATTTTAAACGGGAACATAAAACAGTGCATGTTGCATATGGCACTTAAAATTTCGTGGGTTAAATGTTTTTTCCATTCAACAGTATCTATTGCACCTATCTCTTTTGCGTAATGCGTCATTACACGAAACATAGCTTGCTGCACACGACACTTAAGACTTCATTTATGCTGGAATCATTGAAAGAGCGCATGTAGCACGCGATATTTCATACGAAACTTCAGGATTCATGTTGAACAATCGTCTATTTTGACTACAATGTATGTTTAACGGTCGTTAAAATGTACTCGATATTCGTGAAAGATAATTAATTTTCTGACATGCAGCATTTGTTCCCACAAGTTTTAATCTCATTGGGGAGTTAAAGGCGTTGTTATGTCTTTCCCACGAAGTCTAGTTTTATATTTATTAAAGCACTGCATCGACTCTAGCTTACCTTTAGCTTATACCCACACCCTCCTACATAAATGTTTGTAATGTTTCGAAGTCATTTTATTGTGTCAAAAGGACGTGCAGACGACATTTTGAGATTACTGTGAGTCTATTCTGATCGCCAGCTCGGATTTTTCCAAGAAGATTGGGTCAGAGTTTATTATGCCAGACAGCTCGTGAAAAGTTGACAATTTTACTAGTACTAGAACCATACAGAAAGCCACTGCTGCTGTCCTATGTCAATGTGTATTAAGAATGCTTTTCTTGTAAACATTATGTTTAAGTATGTGAAACTGATGCTCATGATAGACATTACATTTACTAACGAGTTAATGTTTATTTTATTCTTTCAGTTGCTTGTTTTGCTTGCAGATAGCATGGCTAACTGCACGCACCCTGCATCTCTCATTAAAATACATGTAGCATTGTGTGTGCGAAAGTGACAATTTCTTACCACGGGTGGATTAACGATAGTTTTTATTTTATGAGCTATTTAATTCATCTGTCACGGGGTCTTCGTCCTTTGCAGTCCGAGAGACTAAAAGCCCTAGAAACCAATAATTCACTAATTATTCTCCATCTCTAAGTATTACTCGTCCAGAGCAAAATATCCTCCTGCATAATGCTAGGTTCTTGGAAATTCATTCTCACCCCTCACACGTTCTCCATTTCCAGCTTAAGAGGACTTTTCCCAAAGTGACTGACTTTAATTTTTATAACTTATAAGCTGCCCCCACCCCTTAAGCCTGTATACTTCCTTTTAATTAATTAGTCAAAAGTGCAAAAGTGAAAATTAATAAATTTTATTAAATGTAACATAACGTAAGCAATCAATAAATGTATATACACGATTTTTACATAAAGATATCACAAGGCATAAATACAAGTTAGGTTTCTAATTAGTTAATATCATTCAACTTCTACAAGATAAAGTCATTCAGAGCAATAGTTCGTAGGTCTCTCTAATTATTGTTCATAATTCACTGAATGAATAATCATTTTCACAACACAGATGTCTCTCACTGTTCAAAAGAGTGTCACACCAGAGTCACTGAATGTTCCACACATGGAAACAAGAAAGAATAGCATGCAAGACGGCAAGACAATGTGTCTTCTGCTTCATTCTCCTTTATTGTTAGGACTTGAGATTCATTTGAATTGCAGACGTCAACCATCAGACTGCAAACTCCAGATTTCCAACGTCAGACTCCAGACCGGGTTCCACTCTCCAACTGTGAGATTGAAATAGTGTCTTGGCACTGAGACTGACTGGGGGAACCGGGGAAAGTTGATTTGAAGTCCTGGAAGAATAATCAGTATATGTGTCAGCTCTCTACTAACAATGTACTTTTAATCCTGCCTTTCTTCTATCCTTCTCATAACTTTAACTATACATCTTATTTTCCACTTATACATTTTCTGACTCCAACAGTCTGAAGAATAGATATATATATAATTAATTGCTTCTCTTAATTAAGAAGCTTACATATGAGAAAAAATATATTTATATTAAACATGTTTCTCTTTATGAAAGAAATGCAACAATGAAGTTGATTCAAGCAAGTATTTTAGTATTGTTCTCTGTGGAACAGCCTCTTTATTTTGTCTTTCTGTGAGTGTCAGATTTTATTTCTTGACAGTGATTACTTATGCACCAGTCTCCATAGAATCTTTATATTTGTAACTGCTAGTATCTCTTTATATACAATCACCATCTTATAAATGAACCAGTAACATAAACTCAATAAGTAATTCAATAAATGAAATGTCTGTATGTTTTATCTCATTTTTAATTATTTGCAATTCGTTGTCTGCTCCCTGGTCAGCTTATAAAAATGACATTGAAAGCAAAGTAAAATTATTTTTTTGATATTTCTTGTTATAATTAATCAATATTGGTATATTTTGTGTCAACAGCACGACACCCACATTGCATTAAATTCTAATTTTGAAATGATTAATATCGTGTAATATCGGGAAATGCAATTATTGTAACGCCCACTGATCTTTTTTGTTGGGATCTCACAATTGAAAGCGTCTGTGTCGTATGCTGGAATGAAGTTTTGCATTTCTATTGTTTAAGCGCCGGCTGTATGTGAAATTGTCAAGGTATCTTTTTTCCTTTCATTCTCTCTCTCTCTCTCTCTCTCTCTCTCTCTCTCTCTCTGTGTGTGTCCCTCGTTTCTTTTCCTGTCTATATCTTTCTTTTTCTGTCGTCGCCTCTGACTCTATCACTGTCTCTCGTGTGCGTGTATGAGTGTGTGTGTGTGTGTGTGTGTGTGTGTGTGTGTGTGTGTGTGTGTGCCTATTTTTTTTTAACGTATTTATGTGAGAGTAGTCTTCTGTTTGTATGGTGGTTGTCTTTCCTGTTGTACATATGTACACAGTAGTGTGCTTGTGCCAGATTGATTTCTATATGTGTATATAGTCTATTTCTATACACGTTTGTATGTTAGTCTGTGTGTGCTTATGGGTACGTGTTTTTTTTAATTTTTCTATGTGGTAGACAATCGTTCATACAAGTGTATATAATACTAAGGTAAACAATATCGGTTTGAGTGTGTTTCTGTGATCTATTTATCTGTGTGAGTATGTGCTTGTATCAGAGATAAGCAATAATAGTTTTTACGTAACTTGAATTAAAAACAGTTTCACTAGTCTTTCACATGCTTTGCAACAGAATCACAGCTTGACCACTATCACCATACGTTCTATGTGTTTCCCTCCCTTGCATGTCGAAAACACTGTTCCACTACTTATTCTCTCGAGTTAACCTGGTCGCTTCTCTTCACTGTGTCAACTCCTTCAAGCAGAACAATAAATTTAGTGATTTCCAGCAACTTCTCTGCACTAGAAATTGCTCATATAGTCAGCATATCTTGCCACCATACATCAAGTATTCTCCACACTTACACACTGCTCCCGCCTTTACCAGGGTCGGTCGTAGTGGTTCACAAACAGTAACCAGGATTCAAATCACACAAGGAAGAATAACAAAAGGCTGCTTTAACTGAAAAGCATAATCAGGGAGCAATGCTAAGTTTCTAGTTTATAGCTTTATAACTCCTTTCTTACTTATATTCCAGTCTCAACTTACAGTTTCCTGCAACAGTATTTATTAGCCCGATACACGCATGCAGCCTAATAAATACAGTATATCAAAACAATGTCAAGTATTAGCATGATCATTTTACTTCAACATTTGTAGAAATATTAGTCTATCACATTATACATCTTATAAAAACACAAGTATAACATTTCAATAGCAAAAATGCATGAACTATTTCTAAGTCCATTCTCTCTCAACGAGTCAGTTAGTTCACCATCAAGCTAATGGCCATCTTTCAAGACTAGACTTCTTTGCCACTCCAAATTCAAATGATCAGACAATAGATTTCTCTACTGCAGATAAACTAATCTATTCTTTATACATGTACTTGTGACTTTGTTTCTTTCTGTCCTCAAGTTCAGTGCTTAGACAGACTAACGAACATCTTCAGCAATCATAAGCACCATTTTTACAAACCTGCGAGGAAGTCCAAGGTATAAACGAATGGTACATGTTAACAAACACATTTTATGCATGTATAGGCATAACTAGACATCAGTATTCCAGTGGACGAATTATTGTTCTGTGACTTGTTCAATCAACCGGAGATTTCATAACTCTTATATTAAGTCAACAGCATTTATACTTCATTTTGGGAACAACAAAATTCTGGACAAAAATAAATGGTTAATATCTACAAGTACTAAGGTATGCTAAACAAAAACAAATAATGTTTGGAAACTTTAGCGTTATATTTGTTTTAAATCGGTACGCAGATAAATCCGGTCATATACAATGCAGATCTACCCAAGGCTTTAGTATCTTACCCCGAATTTATACACCGGGGTCATTAGTGCACTAAATGTTTTTCAATAGATATAGTACACAGTGATAGCGAAGCAAATTATTGGTATTTGTCGTCACCCACCAATTCGCTAGCAGCCATGTTTTTACTTCGCCATGTGATATTTGACTACGACTGCCTCACGTGACAGCCAAGGCAATAAAAATGGCCACATGTTGAGAACAATAGGTGTTCATTTCACTCTGACCTGCTATGGCCTACTCTTTTCTTCCCGTTTGACCTGAATGTTAAGGTAACCGAATTATCTTTCACGTTGTTTTAGTTTATGTGGGTCATACATAGTATAGCACCTCACTCTGGTTGAATGACACTTTTGATGGTTGTTGCATAACAACACTGACCTGGAAATATCCACAGGTAATGAATGACACGTGACCTGAAAAATGTACGTGTTGAATGCAAAATATGATTTCCGTGTATTTCATGACATGTATTTGTCTTCTTTGCATTGCGCAATCTGATACCTAAAATCAATTGATTTTATGTTAGGTGAGAGGTTCTTTTAAGCAGTAACATTTTGATTTATCCTCTCGGCAGGTCTCTCTATACACAGACAACAAAATAAGACACCAGAAAGCATTTCCATTCTTTTTGTTGAATGCTTAAATAAATCAGATCTGGTAGTTTTAATGTTTTTTTGTTGTTGCTACCGTTCTGTTCAGCTGCTTTCATTTGTTCGCTTTATTTTATTTTATTTTGCGCGCGTGTGCGTATACGAGAGAGGATTTTGTTTCAGCTGGGTAGATTTCAAAGTATCAGTCTATCGTGGTGAAATTTCAAGCCTGATCTGTTTATCTCTGATCCTTTTTTTTTTTTTTTTTTTTGTCTGCCATTTCCCAGTGCTTATCGTGCCCTCTCCCTTCTCCCGTCCCCGCGCACTTCATACCTTCCGCCAATCCGTCACTCGGGTGACGTCTGTCTTCGGTGGTTGCAATAGATTTGTGACGTAATTTACATCACTTAATTGTCATGACTGGCACGCATCTAAATTTTTTGCACGGCCGTTGTGGCCAATCTGTAATTGTTCTTGCCTCAAAGTCGGACTCTTCATGGCGTGCTTAATTTTTCTTAAGTAGAGGAGCGTGCAGTTCAGCTGTCCGCCCGTCACCACGGAGCGCGTTCGCGAGAGCTCTTTTCTTGTCAGTTTAATCATCCATCACTGCATGTGGCCAGACCTTCATCGATCGCATGGTAAGGACACATTTATCTTCGGCAATGTTAACTCCAAATTCTTAAAAGTCTGTCGCTCTCTTGCTGAGTTGGGCCGGGAGCCCTTAAGTCTTGTTATGTCAAATAGGGTCTGGACGTGCACAACCCTGTCTTGGCTACCGATGTTAAGCCTGCAGCTGGTTCCATTATAGTTTGAGTGTAGGGTTGTTGTGGATACATTTTTTTTGTCTCACTCCCTAGCTGTCAATAATTAGTTGCTAACCTTTAATAACTGGTAGAGATTGCCATAAACAATAAATTAGACATGTATCCTTACCTTCGGTAAGATTGTAAACCAGAGAAGGATTCTGTTTGTGCATGCGTGTGTCGGGAATAGAGGGGGCACCTGTGTTTGTGTATGTGTGTGTGTGTACGTGTGTGTGCGTGTAGTTGTGTATGTGTGAGAGAGAGAGAGATGGCAGTTATTCGCTCAAGGCGACTGACAAGAACGAGCGTGTCTGCACTTATCTCCCCTTGACTTTATAATCGTAAAACTCCATCACCATAGCCAACTTCTCTAGTCACCGCTTGTCAGTCAAACTTTCTAGATAATCAGCGTTACGTCTACATGTTCAGAACCTGACTTAATTGTTGTGAACAGTTCGTTCTACAAATTTTAATAGTAGATTTCGTGTGGACAGTGACTTCTACATGCCTACCTGTAGATTTAAGTTGAACAGGTTGTTCTATATAGTTACTAACATATTTGGCGTGAACAGTTCTACACTCGTGGCACCTAATAGACTTCTACTGTACAGTGAACAGCTAAGTTACATTTATGAAAACACTAGTAGAGTTCAGCGAAACGCTAGACCACCTAATAGTCACTGTGAATAAGTTAGGTAAACACGACCACCTGATAGTCACTGTGAATAAGTTAGATAGGCATTACCACCTGATAGTCACTGTGAATAAGTTAGGTAAACATTACCACCTGATAGTCACTGTGAATAAGTTAGATAAGCATGATAAAATAAGTGTGAACAAGTTAGACAAGCATGACCACCTGAGACATTCACTGTGAACGATTTTGCGTCCTTGGCACAAGGCCATGTTTTCTGTTGTTTTATTTGGGAGCGTCTTCCTTCCAGCACCCCTTTGCCGGACGTCAACACGTTTGTTTACTTATAATCCATTTC
This sequence comes from Sinotaia quadrata, assembly GCA_028829895.1. NCBI lineage: Eukaryota > Metazoa > Mollusca > Gastropoda > Architaenioglossa > Viviparidae > Sinotaia > Sinotaia quadrata. Next base: position 43,869,667 of record CM054178.1, on the reverse strand, counting down.
ATGTTTCGTGTTAGACATCAATATGGCGGACGTCAACACGTTTGTTTACTTATAATCCATTTCATGTTTCGTGTTAGACATCAATATGGAAATGTTTCATTCTACAGACTGAATTCCATACATGGACTTATCAATTCCCTAGCAATTTGGGGCAATACTGTTAAGAGACTAGTTTCATGTTTTCTTCAGAATTTGGGACTTTTAAGACTGAGATCTACCGAGGTGAGGTGAATCGCGTTTATCCCTTTCCTTCCCACTAGTCTACACTAGTCTACACTTAGTCTACACTAGTCTACTTAGTCTACACTTAGTCTACACTAGTTTACTTAGTCTACACTTAGTCTACACTAGTCTACTTTCTACACTAGTCTATTAGTCTACACTAGTCTACTTTGTCTACTTAGTCTACACTAGTCGTATGGACTCCGGTTTGTGAAGAACAACGCTAGATCAGTTCATACTAAATGACCTCGTCTACCTCTCTTGTCTATTTCAATGGTAAGGGTCCCAAGTTGTAAAGAAAAACGGAAGAAGCGATATTTTTCTCATCCAGTCGCTAAAGTTAACCACACTTTATACTCAAACACCACACACGAATTAATGTGCTCTCCAGTCTGATGTTGCGTCTTAGACTTCAGTCACAAACCGGAGTCGCTTTCTTAGCCGACCTGTTACGAACTGACTTGTTATAAGCCGACCTGTTGTGAGTCGACCTGATATGAGTCGACCTGTTGTGAGTCGACCTGTTGTAAGTCGACCTGTTACGAGTCTGCATGAGCCGAGTCGACTTGTTACAAGTCCACGACAGTGTGTTCTTTTCGAAGTACAGCGAGAACAAAATGGCGGGATAAGTATTGTGTATAAGTATGAAGTCAAAGAGCTACACGGTCGTCGCACAGAGATAAATCCTATCGATTGGTTCAGCGGATCATGCATGCGTACAGGTTACATTAATTTTTTATTAGCTTTCGAAATGCGATACTTGATTATTCTAAAAACAGATCTTACTTGGGATATCTCCACTATCACAAAGGAGAGAAAAAAAAATGTGTGTGTGTGTGTGTGTGTGTGTGTGTGTGTGTGTGTGTGTGTATGTTTGTGTTTGTGTGTGTGTGTGTGTGTTTTGATTCTGTTTGCAGATGCTCAGCCATTTCGAAACGTTCGCATGTGCCGTCTAGTTTTAATTACACACGTCTTTTTCTCAACTCTTCAAGCTCGGCTAATGGTACCTTCCCTGTGCTTTGTTCTCGCTTTCTTTCGGTCATTAAATTTAGTTTGGTGCAGAGAAATGTTTCTTTCTAATAATGTATCCGATCAATCAGGCACACCTTTGACTTGCGATGGGCAACAGCTGTTATTGTTGTTTATGACCTTACAGTCTGTACATTTAACATTTTCATGGACGAGGTTACGATATTTGGGTTGTGTATGTTTACATTCATGTGTTTGTGAGTGTGTGGGTTATTGAATGACTTAATATGTTTAAGGTAAGGCTGTGTGTCTGTGAGTGTGTTATTGAGTGAATGAATATGTGTGAGGTAAGGCTACATGTTTGTGTGTGGGTTATTGAATGAATTAATATGTGTAAGGTAAGGCTGTAGCAGTATGTTAAAGGCATATTTACAAAGTACTTGCCATCTTAAGTAAGTCAATTGAAATTAAGCGTTTCAGGGGGAGAGAAGTACGCCCACTTATTCACAAGACTTCTGTTTGAGTGTACTCTAAGTACATATGCACTTACAAAACAGTGCTTGTATCAACTCTTTATTTTACTGTATTTCAAAATGTATAAAGTGTCACCGATGTATATTAGGAAACAAAACAGACGCACGAGGTAAATAATATAAATAAATACTTATTATTATTTCCAATTTTTAGACAGTAGACTAAAATGCATTGTTATATTTTTGTTCGCTATCGATTACATTCATGAAAGCAATTTTATTCGCAGACTTATAACCGGCATATTTAAACACATGACGTCATTTTCATTGTTCTTGTTGTTATAAGCGCAAGGAAATTTAAAGGTCTGTAAACATTCATGTTACTTTAAAACCTGCCGCTAGATTTCTAATTAATAGTTTTCTCGAGATGGGCTTGTGGTTCACCTGGTCATACCATTGTGTTTCTGAAGACTTAAATATCTTTTTGGTCATTAGAAATAATTAGGATGTACTACAAGAATGGGCCGCATTTCCAAATTATTGCAAGAAAAAGTACCAAGTACTTCTTGCACCGACAATGATACGTGAACGTTCGGACGAATGGATAGAGTGACAAATGGATAGCTGGTTGAACGGAGGGATGGTCGGATAAAAAATAACTGTCTAGTCTAATGATTTTTTACTTCATTATTCTTGTTCTTCTATATTTCTAAATTTCATTTCATCACTCCCTTCTCATTCATAAGCTCCATGTTCTAATTTGCCGATCACTTAGCGGCAAATTTCGTTACCGTAACCTCTAATGACCTACATTAACATACATGCATTAATGCATTGCATCAAATGTCCCCGATAAAAGGTCGCAGATGTGTGTTCCGCTGTTTAGCTGTTAACAACCAGAATACTTTTATTTTCCTGTAAACTCTTAATAGGTATCGAGTCATGATGGTATGTTTATGGAATCTCTTTCCGCAGATTGCTAAAATGAGATAATTTACTCAGTTAGATACTTAGTCACTTACTTAGTTGGTTGGTTAGTTAGTTATTTTGTTGGCTGGTTGCTTATTTAGTCAGTTACTTAGTAGCTGGTTCACTACTCAGTTACATAGTTAATTATAAGTTACAATTAAATTATAATTTAAGTTACTTAGTTAATTGGCTAATTAATTGGGTAGTCAATTACTCATTTATTCAGTCAGACACTTAGTTGTTTTGGTTGAGTTAGTTAGGTTGATAGGTAGGTCATTTTAATGAGGAATTGGCTCTAATTGGCGAGGTCTGATATACAATATGCTGTCTGTCTATCGGTTATATATTTTTTATTTCGTCGCTAAATAATGACCTCTTTTTAATACTTTCTTTCTTGCGATTTTAGTTGCACACTGGGGCATTGATTGGCAGAGAATTTTGGATTTGAGCCCATAACAAATGTTTAATAAATCAACTCAGCCAACTTGGTTAGATTTGGGCTTTATCCATATCACAGATGTTTAGAAATTCGATAGTTAGTTTTTTTTTAATTGCACACTAGTTTCAGTATGACGCTCTTACAAGTGCCATTCAGACTACCCTCCACCCCTTAATGACGTAACTCTTAAATAAAGTCTGTTATGCCTTGCTGTGCCTGGTTTCCGAGGTGTAAGCGGTCAAAGTACTGATCGCTCGTTTTATACCTTCCACTTGCTGCATGCAATCATCAAGACCTGTTAACCCAGCCTCTGTAATTACACAACAGATAACTGCTGACTCCTCCAGCACTTTAAACTCATCCTGTCCAGTGAACCTTTAACTGTCCAATAAACCTGTAACTGTCCAGTTAACCTCTAACGGAATTCGCCTGTTTTCTGTAACTCCTGTACTTGCTGCTTTGTTTCATATTCAGACTCAGCCACAGGTCAGCCAAACTGGAAATGCTCTTTTATGCATTCCAGAACACATCTGGCTCTACATCAAAACAATCCTGTACTCGTAAACACCCGCTGCCTTTACACTGCCCCCAACGTTACCACGATTATGTCATTAGCATGCTATTTATAGCCATTATGAACTAATATGTGAATAAATATTATTAAACACCGATATTTCCAGGATTGCTTTAGTCACGAGGATGGATGGAGGAAGGCAGAGAGAAGGGAAAAGAGATAAAGAAATAGGGGATCGGTTGGAAGGTCAACCAGAACAACCTATTACAAGCAGACACACCATCACACTGATATGTACTCATGCGCATTCTGTCTCTTACAATTTGTTTTCAAAGCTAATCAGACAAGTCAACCACAAATCGATGAAAGAAGAGTGAATCAATTACTCGAAGGCGCCCTACTTAACAACCGACAAACAACACACTGGCTTCACACTTTTGTTTCTGTGTACTACGAATGCCAGTTCTTTGCGAGCAAATGTCAAATAGAAAACTGTTAATACTCCTTGTAGCGACATTTTTTCCTATCAGAAGGCAATTTGCCACTAACTCGTGATTTACTAATGTCTTGCAGTCGATCGAAAATTGACGCGCTCGGCAGATGCATTGTTCGTTTAATTACATTAATCAGTCACTGTGTGCAAAATTCTGCCTTCAGTGAATTTCATTTTATTCAGTCTGTTAATTCACTTTATGCTTAAACCTATGACTTGGTGCATATTAATTAACAATTAATTTTCTTTCTCCTACAAGCAATCAGCAACTACCTCTACTTCAAGAAGTACATTTGTCATACAACAACAAATACCATTACTGCAAGAATTACCAGTGTCACACAATAACAACTACCACTGCTACAAGAAGTACTTATGTCACACAACAATTATCACTGCTACAAGAAGTACCTATGTCATACAACAATTATCACTGCTACAAGAAGTACCTATGTCATACAACAATTACACTATGTAACAAATTTTCACTTTTGTTCTGTTCCTGGGTTGAAAGTGTGTTTTTCTAATCCGTTAGGTCTAGAACAGAAAGGAAATCACTGTTATTCCAGAAAAACTTTGCTTTTGTGACCGGGACAATGAAATTTGAAAATCGCGTGTGTTTGAGAAAATTCTCGATTTGCTTTCAATGCCGAGCTTCCTCCCTGAACTGCTAGAGTTGTCCACATGTTTCTACAATTCTCCTGAACACTCTAGAACGTTCAAGAAACTTCCAGAACTTTCAAGAAACTCTCAGAACTTTCTAGAACGTTCTTGAACGTTCCAAAAGTAGCTGTACAAGTATAAAAGCACAGGTGTCTCGGACCAAATTCCATGAGAAGTTATTTATTTGATATGGCATCAAGAGATTGTTTGCATCCAGCTGATTCATTCTGCTATGTGTGCGGACAATTCATAAAGACAAGAGCGAAAAATTATTCAGTGGAAGCAAGTCGTATAATGTGCGAGGCCTACAAGGCATACTTCGGCGTGCCGGTCGGGGACCAAGACAAATCTTGGGCACCGCATTTCACATGCGAATATTGCAAGAAAACACTTGAAGGTAAACTGAACAGTTGCTTCTCGCTTAGATGTGTTTTAATTTATTTTCATAAAATTTCAATGCTTTAGATCGAGTTCATTTCAAAGAGTTGTAATTTACAAAGTTTTGTCATAAGTCGTGTACTGTAGGCAAATACGTTCCATCTTGAAATCGTTCCATATTTTGAAATTTCCTGCCCTCAAATTATTATAATTATTATGTGCTATGTTACAGGTTGGTACAGAGGAGAGAAGCGAGCCATGAAGTTTGCTATCCCGCGAATTTGGCGAGAGCCGACGGACCACTCAAGCAACTGCTACTTCTGCATGGTAAACCCCCAAAATCGTCGCACCGGCAAAAATGCCCCTCAGATCGTTTATCTGGACATACCTTCTTCCATTGCCCCAGTACCACACAGCCCCGATCTGCCTGTTCCGACTCCTCCTAGGCGGCATCGGCCATCTTCAGGAGACAGCAGCAAGTCAGATATCGAGGCAGATACTGGAGATATGGACTACGATTCTGCAGATGAAGTTGGGGATAGAAAGCCGTACTTCTCTAACCAGAAAGAAGTGAACGATTTAATTAGGGACCTCGGGCTTACGAAATCGAATGCTGAGCTTCTGATATCCAGGCTCAAACAGTGGAACTTGGTTGATGATAGCGTACAAGTCACAGATCAGAGGAAGTGGCATCAAAGATTCTCCAACTTCTTCAGTCAGCGTGATGGGCTGTGCTTCTGCAACGATGTTGCCGGTCTATTCCAGGCTATAGGTATTGCATGTAATCCTATTGAATGGCGCCTATTCATAGACAGTTCATCCTGGAGCAGTTTCGTTGCAGTTGTTCAGGGCTTCCTAGGTAATCACAAAGCTGAAAACTATGTGGAGCTGGTGCAGACTCTCATAAAGAATTACGCCACAATGGGATGCAGAATGTCTCTGAAAGTTCATATCCTTGATTCGCATCTCGACAAATTCAAGGAGAACATGGGCGCTTACTCGAAGGAGCAAGGCGAGCGCTTTCATCAAGATATATTGAACTTTGAGTGTCGTTACCAAGGACAGTATAACGAAAACATGATGGGGGACTACATTTGGGGGCTACTTCAAGAGAGTGATTCACAGTACAATCGTAAATCTAGAAAATCTACACATTTCTGAACCTTGTTGAGTGGTTTCCAACTGTTTGTCTATTCCTTGTGCAAATTTTGTTTTTACCTGATCATAATGACGAAAATGAAAAAAAAATCGTTCTATTTTCACAAAAAACGAGTTTTCTTCGTGCTGTTGTCGTGTAAGCAAAGTTTGTGCTTAATGAAGTCATTTTTTCACGTACTTTAGACATAAGCAATTGAAATATAACACTTAGAAGCCAGGAACAAAAATTGTGTTACATAGTGAATTATCACTGCTACAAGAAGTACTTATGTCACACAACAACTACATTTACTACAAGAATGATCTCTGTCAAACAACTGCCACTGCTACAAGAAGTACCTACGTCACAATAATTCTTCATAAATCCTTCACACGCAGCAACACTAGCAAATGCTGAAGTACCCTGAAAAATTGTGTATTTAACACATACGTTCTTGTATATATTCATACACGTAACACACACGTACAAACACACGCAGCAACGACAGCAACAATCCTTCCTCCCACACCTCTATACAGGGACTTCTTCACACACACACAATTCCCTGGGTGTAATACAGTATTCTTGAAACACAAAAATCTATTTTTCATCCTCTGGAATCTTTTTACTAACCTGGCAGCAAATGTCATTATAATTCGTACCAATCGATCGGGTGTGGCCAAGCTCATTCCACCATTTGTGAAGTTTGTTAGCCAGTGTTCTGCTAGTTACTCAGTACTTTTCTCGTTAGCCAGTGTCAGTTTGTTAGCCAATGTTCTGCTTGCCGGTCAGTATCTTTCTCGTGTCAGCCATTGTCCAGTTTACTAGTCAATCCTGCTTGTTTATCAGTAGCTATCTCGTAATTAAGTGTCCTGTTTGTTAGCCAGTATTATACTTGTTAGCCAGTGTCTATTTCTTAGCCAGTGTGCTGTTTATTAGCCAGTGTCCTGTTTGTTATCCAGTAGCTTGCTCGTTAGCCAGTGTCCTGTTTGTTAGTCAGCAGCATGCTCGTTAACCAATGTCCTGTTTGTTAGCCTGATATCAGTATCTTTGTAGTTACAAATGTCCTGATTATTAGCCAAAAGTTAGTATCTTTCTGGTGATCCAGTGTTTTGTTAGCCAAGAGTCAGTATTTTCCTTATTAGCCAGTGTCCTGTTTCTTAGTCAGGAGACAGTATCTTTCTCATTATCCAATGTCTTGTTTTTTTTAGTGAGGAGACATTACAGTTCATATTAGCCAGTATCCTGTCTTTTAGTCAGGAGACCGTGGCTCGCTCGTTATCTATAGTCCCGTTTTTATTTGTAAGCAGGAACCAGCATCTTGATCATTAAGCCAGTGTGCTGTTTCTTAGCATTTTCTTTCTTATTTCTCAGTATTTTGATCATTTAGTCGTCATACATATCGTTTGAACGTTTTGTCCAAGCATATTTTATAGAACAAGTCATACATATTGTTTGAACGTTTTGTCCAAGTCTTTTTATTAATAGGATAAGTCGCTTAAGTAGAAAAATAAATAAACCTGAACTTTTTAAAAGTTGAAAACATACAGATTTTAAAATCCAGATTGAGTCAAAATTGGTATACACTGTCAAAGTGAGTGGCCCAGGAAATGTAAATATAATTATGTAGTCCAATCGAGATACTCACTCCAGTGTACAAAATGTCAAAAGAAGTGTAGTTTTCCTCAGAGATTCCACTTAATGAACGAACATCTTACTCCCACCTGGAATTATCATCTTTCCATGAACAGAGGCTGACCGAATGACCGTCTGGCACACAATGTCCATTCTTTATTAATCTTTTACCAGACTCTTCTGTATACGTTATATAATACCTGTGTAGGGTTGTGATATAATCATTTCAAGCAGAGAGAGAGAGGGGGTGGACTAGATGAAATATTAGAACTTCCACAAATAGTTCCTGAAGTATTTCCTACGACGTGATACTTTTGGTCTTACTGCCTTCAGCGTTCTGACTTCAGCGTTCTGACTTCAGCGTTCTGACTTCAGCATTGCTATGCTTTAATTTTATTACTGTCGTTTAACGGGATCAATTGCCGCACGTGTTTTTGTTTATTATTTTATTTCATCAATAGAGTTCATTAAATCCCAACCATAGTAGCTTTTTCATGTGCTTGATTGTCTCTCTCCCTCCCTCCCTCTCTCTGTACCTCTCCTTCCCTGTTTTTTCTATGCATTTCTCTCTTCATCTCTTTCTGTCTCACTCATTCTCCACTATGTAGATTCTGTCAGACATATTCTCTCTCCCTCTCTCTCTCTCTCTCTCTCTCTCTCTCTCTCTGTATCAATGTCTCAGTCTTTAATTGTCATTCAGTTTGTGGATGAAATACCATTAGTGTCATTGACAGCAATCTTATTCCTCCTTCCTCTTCCCCCCCCCTCTATGTCAAACTCGCAGTAAACTGCTGCCACGTTTCTGGCTTTGCGCTCGCTTCTCGTAATTCTAAGACCCGGGCCGGCATAACGGAAGCTGGAATCGTCCTTGCAGGAACTCCTGATTCAGCGGAATATCGAACAGATTCGGTGCCGGTTCCTGGAAACCACACTTGATACAAAAATCTCCCGCCAGCTTCTAAAGTCATCCCAGCGAGTGAAAACACTTACCGTTTAAAGGGTGACAGTCGTGAAACGGGACTGGTGTTAGCCGGGCAGCATAAAATCAAATGCTGGCGATATTGCAGCGCAAGCATTGAACTAGGGTCACTTGTGGGGCTCGTTCAATCTACGGCCCCTTGTCCGCGAGTAAACGAATGTCAATCACCGGACAGCTTCGGGCTAAAGAGAAACTGTGTTAGGCCCATTGTCAAGATTAGTGACACACATCGGAGCGGATTCTTGACATGTTTCTCGGCGACTGAACCGCAGCGGATCTTGGAGACACTTTCCTTGGTGTACATTTCGCTGCTGAAACTTTCTTCTTAGTGTGCATTAATTAACAGAAATTTTATTTGTGCACATCGCAAATGCTGCATAAGCATTTTTGCTTCCGTATCAGTGGCGTAGCAATTTTTTTATTTTTATTTATTTATTTTTTTTTTGGGGGGGTGGGGTTGTCCTTATGCAGAGCTTCGATACTGGGCCCTTCGATTTGATTTGATCACATTCTGAAAATATAAAAATAGACTTCGCTCGCTGCCAGCCCCTTCCGCCCACACCGCAGAGGCCATTGTGCATTGCACAACCTGCACAATCCATTGCTGCACCACTTTTCAGTATTTTTGCCTTCTCTTCGTGCTCTCAAAGTGCACTGGCTGACCTGAACTGCGTTATTCCCTATTGTGTATATGATTTCATAACACAGCATTTTTATGTTTCCGCGCACCGATAACATTACACAATGTCTGCTGTCTCAGAGTATATGATTTCATAACACAGTAACATTGTTTCATCGCACCGATAACGTTACACAATGTCTGCTGTCTCAGAGTATATGATTTCATAACACAGAAACATTGTTTCCGCGCACCGACAGCATTACAGTTTCTATTGTTTCAGTGCTCACAACTGCTAAAATTCATTGGCAGTTTATTTCTCACAATTCGTATTGCTAAATAACGCAAAAAGCACATCGCATATCTCGGTGCATAGAGTTGTCCATCATTTGCACTGAATTGTTAATGTCGATGCATATAATTACATAATAAAAGCAGTTACTTTGCTCCGTGCACATAATTGCATTACTTTAATAACCGTTTTATTTCTCTATATTCAAGACTAACATTTTAAGCAGTTTTTGTCTATTGGCTCATATATAATATATAGAGCACTTTCTGTTTCTAGGATCATAATAATAATATTAATGCACTTTATATCTCTAGGCGCATATATAATATTTAGAGCACTTTTTAATTCTAGCCTCATGCATAAAATTTAGAGCACGTTGCTTGTCTAGACACATATATAATATTTAGAGCACTTTCTAGGCTCATGTCTAACATTTAGAGCAGTCTCTGTTTCCATGCCCACACGTGTTATTAGCAATTTCTGTCTCAATTGGGCGTGCCTTTTCACCTGAATGAACGAAACAAAAACAAAACTAACCAAACGAACTTAAACCAAGAGCCAAACAAACTATTGACCAAATGAACCAATGAGCAAATAAATGAATCAGCAAAAGGAAAACCTAATACTCCCAGCCTCTGAAAGAAACATTTCAAGTAACCACTGGAAAAAACCCACTGAAATTGATCAAAATATTATTGACCAAAATAATTATACTTCTGACAACAATGTAAACATCAGAACTTTTACAACAATGCCATCTATATAATGTACGAAGTTTGTTTAAAAGTCCATAGTTCATTAGAATAGAAAAGAATGAATTATAATGATGAATATACATGAATGCATACAATGAAAACAAACATAATCATAACTACTATACATGCTTCAAATCCTAAGTGCCACGTGACTAACCTTTCTCTGCAAAAAGCCTTTCTACTAGTGGCGTCTATGAGAGCTTTTCTGAGCGATACCACTCTGATAGCACTCTGGTACCACTCAGGGTTGTCTGATATTTGGGGCCGATTTCGGCATGAACAGAGACAGACTATGTTGGTCATGTGGTCAGTTGGGTAAATATCTGATGAATTATTACAACTTGACCTACTAGTTTGGCCAAGATTGTATAATACCCCTAGAGATCGCAGGGCCCTCGTGCAAGAGAGGAACTAACGGGTAGACGTGAAAACGCGAGATCTAAATTCAGGTCTGATCTCACTAGTCTAACAGTAGACTGAAACCCTGTGAATCAGAAAGATAAATGAGAGTATGGCGGCCATCCCTCGTACCATCACACCGTCACACAATACCAACCACCAATAAACTGACACTTAGTACTGACAACAATCACATGGCAGCATCTACTTCATAGGAAAGCACCCTACAGGTAGATTGTCAAACGAAAGATTGGCTGCCCCGTACTAACATGTCAGTATGTCAGTACTAATACTTTTGCATGATTTTGAATTCTAGAACTCGAACTAGTTAGTGTGTGTTAATTTTTGAAAGCAGTGATATCAGAAATGGAGGATGATATTCAGACACGTCGCTCAACCAATTAGTAAAGGGACACCACTGCGGTGGATTGACCTATTGGTGAAGTGGACGGGTAAAGAATCGATCGAGTGAATGACGGGGGTGTGTGCGCGTGTATCGTTGTGTGGGTGTGTGCGTGTATCATTGTGTGGGTGTGTGCGTGTATCATTGTGTGGGTGTGTGCGTGTATCATTGTGTGGGTGTGTGCGTGTATCATTGTGTGGGTGTGTGCGTGTATCATTGTGTGGGTGTGTGCGTGTATCATTGTGTGGGTGGTGAGATAAGAGATGTGTAGGGAAGCAGGATGGCTGTTTCCATCTGGGCAGGAGGAGTACGGGAGTCAGGGGTCAGAATGAGTGAATTATATAAGCCAGCAATTAGGTTAATGAGTAGATGCGTTCAAGTGATTGTCACTGTCAGATGATTAAAACAATGTGGCGGGCTGGGAGCTACTGGCAATAACAGAAATGAGCAGTCTGAAGGATGATTAAAACAATGTGGCGGGCTGGGAGCTACTGGCAATGACAGAAATGAGCAGTTTGTATGACGATAGTCTCCTGCCGATGTAGTGCCTTCTCTGTGCCTATTGCGCCCGAGACCAAGGGGAGTACTAGTCAAGCGTGGGTTTATGTACAATTTCAGACAGAATTTCTAGAAACTCGGCGAGCTGAAGAAGAAAAACACCTCATGATTCCAGCCGGCGGCGACTGACTGGCACACAGGAAAGAAAAAAGAACACCTACCACCACCAACGTCAACGACAACAGCAGTCTCTGCAGTGGGGATTCTGTAATCACCTCATTGTAGCTTGATCACCTGCATTGGTCTCCAGCACCCGTTTACGCTCATCCCAACGGACACCGAGGACAGCGACAACGACAACAACAGTGAGATGGACAGGGTCGTGTGCCTGGGCTCTATAAGATACCCCACCCACCCTCTCCCCCTACAACTTCGGGGACTACTACTACTACAACAACAACGACATTAGGCCACAGACTATCGGGATAATGGATGTCTCTACCGGCCAGACTTGAGCGCAACAGGCCACCATTCATCATCACCACTCTAAAACTTTCCTATCTACCACCCTCCACTCTTTCTTTACCTTCAACCAACAGCGGTACACTTCGTGCAAAGCGTCGAAATCGGCTGAAAGCCGGACGCTTCTATCATCTGATTTCATCATCATTACTAGAAACTTCTATTCAATTCTGAGTTTTTCTTGTCTAATTTCATTACATAATTTGATAGTATTATGAAGTAAATAAGTAGCGCATATGCTTGTTGTTAAGTTGGGGGGGGGGGGAGGCTTCCGATTTTCGCCGATTTCGCGCTGTTCGAACAATGTTTGAGCGGACGATTGAAAGGAGAGAATGTGGGAGGAAACCTCTCAATGCTACACAAATACTAAATCTCATGCTTAGAATTTAAAAAAATTCTCCATTGTTTCGTTGTCAAGTATTTGTTATATCACCCGGAGTGAGATTATGAAGTAGCTCTGTATGCTAGTAGAGAAAAAAAAAACCTCTTGTTAAGCTACTTTCTGTCATAAGAACATTAATTAATAGCATCTGAATGGAAGTCTGCATGCAGAGGGAAGCAGTAGCTTTGATCATGGCATTTGAGGCATAAATATTACCATCCACAAAAAAACAAGTGAAGTCGATATGTTTTCTTTTTGTACTTACGCCATAGAATTTTTTCCTGACCTGGAATGGTGAGAACACTCTCAAGTTCATAAACATGTAGCAACTTACATTAAACTCAGGGTTCATGAACATGTGACATCATATATTGAACTCCGAGTTCATGAACATGTGACAAGCTATCGTTATACTCTGCCTAGTCCAAGTGAAGTACTGGTGATTTAGCTGTTTCCTGACTTTGTACTTTCACTATGTATTTTAACCAGCAGTAGGACAAAGGGAAAACTACTTTATCAAACTACTAGTGCAGACAAATGCTAAATAAAAGAGAAATATTTGATTGCAATATGCAAACAATTGCAATGCAATAGAAAAGCATGCTATTATATGCCCTTTGCAGATAATTGCAATATACAAGAGACGCTATGTGAAGGCCTTTTTGCAGAAAATTGCAATATACAAGAGATACAAATACAGACATTTTTCAGATAATTGCAAAGTAAAAGAGAAATTATTTGAAGGTAGTTTGCAAATTATTGCAGTATGAAAGAAAAAACACATTATTAAAGGCAATTTTGCGGATAATTGCAATGCAAAAGAAACAAACTGTTAATGCATTTTACAATTATTTGCAGTATAAATGACAAACACACTATTTTGCAAATACTGAAAAGTAAACGAGAAACAAATTATGTACGAAAAGCATTAAAAGCAGCACGACGTTGTTTCAAATATTTCAATTAAATAAATAAACTATCCGTGACTTTTCGCGATGTATTTTGATGTAAAAATAAGAAATAAACTATCCGTGACGTTTCGCGATGTATTTTGATGTAAAAATAAGAAATAAACTATCCGTGACGTTTCGCGATGTATTTTGATGTAAAAATAATAAATAAACTATCCGTGACTTTTCGCGATGTATTTTGATGTAAAAATAAGAAATAAACTATCCGTGACTTTTCGCGAGTATTTTGATGTAAAAATAAGAAATAAATTACTGTGAAATTTCGCGATATATTTTGTTATAAAACTAAGAAATAAACTATTGGAGATAAAAGTCAAATACTTGTCGTATACAACAGTAAAAAAAACTCTTGAAAGCACTTTGTTAAATGCAGGCGGCACAAAGAGAGATAAATCACGAAGACAATCTCAGATATATATCTGTATCGACTCCAATTCTTTTTCTGTGAATGGTTATATTTATGCCTCCATAAATGCCATGGCTCAACGCTCTTACTTCTCTGTGTATAAAAGCTTCCGCTCGGATACTATTAATTATTGTGTGTAGTTAGCATGCAAAGTTGAATCTGAATTGTAGTTCACATTTCTAATCTTCTATATTAGTGTATACATTCCAAGCATGTTCTCGTCACGATCAGCCACGATCGGAATTCTCGCGTACTGTTTCGACGCTCTCAAGGGCAGATGTCCGTAGGGTGACCTTACTTGGGGAAACAACGTACTAAAATTTGGACAAAGAGAATTTGACAGCACTAGAAGCAGCCAACAAGAAATCGTTCTTCTCACGCGGCCGTCTGATCAGATGCACGCCATTTTATCGACATGGTGGGCGTGACCGGTCACGTGGTACAAATATTTCGTGTTCACTCATCTTTTTTCTCTGCGTGGTGTTTTTTTATGCACGGCACGGCACCTGCAAACCATAGACTTTAGCTTGAGTGCAGCTGTATTCTGTCAGGCGCAAGCATGTCTCTGTGTGTGTGTGTGTATATATATATACATGCATTTGTGTGTGTGTGTGTGTGTGTGTGTGTGTGTGTGTGTGTGTGTGTGTGTGTGTGTGTGTTTCTTGTCATATACACACATATCCATTCATACATCCATAGATCACAGATTAGAGATATATCACAGGTTAGAGATTATGATAGAAAGAAAGAGGTAGAAGGCAAAATGTTAGTTAATCAGACAAATATTCAGAGATGAAAAGATAGTATAGGTAGGTAGTTTGATAGACAGCCAAATATTATTTTTTCAAACTCTATATTTTATATTAATAACGCCCAAATTGACACTGCATTCGCACTCTTGATCTGCCTCAACTGATGGCATCCAACATATGCAGTCACTGGTGTCCACTGGTGTCCACAAAACTCCAACACCATGAGATCGTCTGGAGCACAACAATGTCATACCGACCAATCACTTTGCCCATGTAATCTTTAGGGTTTTAGAGGGAGGAAGCCCTAAGGAGTTCGTAAGCATGTCTGGGTCTCCTTTCTGTATAGCGGGAAGGGTGTGTGTGGATTTTCGTGCACTGTATGTTAAAATGTGCGCAACAAAATTTTAAAGAAAGTTAAGCACCTCTTTGAGGTGTTTATTATCATAGAACGAAAAACAGACCATTTGAAGCCCTAATTTCCAAATCAAGAAATTTTGTTGGAACCAGCAATGAACTTGGATTATTGGTTGGTGGTTGTTTTACTTTAACATGGCGGAAAAACAAGAAGAGCTGCAAATTAAATGTAATCATTTATCATGAGAATCCTTTAATTGGTTACATTTCTTTTTTGGGAGTTGTTGTTGTTGTGAGTGGATAAAAGTAAAATGAGAAATTTGAGAAAAAGCAAGCATGAATTTCTCTTGAAATTAAGTGGTAGTGTGACACAAACGCCACCTTAGTTATTGGTTATGATATTATAATTATTTAAACATCCATAGCTAATTACAAGTGACGAGAATCTTAATTTATGTTATTAATAATTCTCCAGAAGACACAACTCGTCTTTCTCACTTGGCAGATATGTAGGCACTGTAAACATTTTCTCTCTTCCACAACATTAAAGACAAATATGTAAATTTCAATACCTATACAGTCTTATATCCTAATACACAATTTACCAGTTTAGTGTCAATATAAAGCATGGGATAATTCTTATCAAAGAACAGAAATGGAATTATAGAGATTATACCAATAATAGTTTGTCATAATCTTATCTAGGCAATTGCCATAATAGTCTTTCACGTGCTTTAGTACCAAAGTCACAAGTTCATTGTCACAATATAATTGTCAGTTCTTCATGTGTTTCTCATGTACGTTGCAGAACACTGATGAGCCGCTATTCTCTTGAGGCTAATCTGGTGCGCCTTCACTGAATTAATTCTCTCAAGTAGAACAACAGTGTATCGATTTCCAGTCTTGTACCAGAAATTCTACGATGTAGACGAGCATACTTTTCCTCAATACATCAACAGTACCACATCGTAGTAGTTTATAAATCAGTAAACCAAGAGATTCTGGTAAAAAGGCTGCTTCATCCCATTAAAATATAATCAGGGAACAAATGCTTCCAGTTTATTCATCTCTAACTCCATTCTCTCTTACATTCAAGTCTCAACTTACAAAATTGGCTTGTCTCGTTCTTCTAAATCTTAACCATTGGATAGTAAAAGGTACTCATCCATCTAAAACCAGTTTAGATTATATCAGCAAGTTTCTAGCATATTCTCCACCTGAGTTGTTTGCCTTTAACTCTGAAAATATCATCACAATGAGTGCCCAACGTTGGGTCACTTTGACATTTAACAATTTATATAACAATTAAGTTTAGAAATAAGGATACGCAAATTTACTCCGCCACAGGTTGGATGGTTCAATAGTTGGCTGGCTGGCTGGTTGGTTTGAGTTAGCGAGTGTCAATCAATCTTTGATGGTTATCGTCCTCTTACATACTTTGTTGATTAATGTCACGATTACCTGTACTGAAATGATGTTAATAAGAAATACATTTTCTGATGGCATTGTCAAAATTGTTTTCTTTTTCTATGTTCCGCAAAGATCAGTGCAACAGGAGGGAAGGAAAAAGAACATTAAAAAATATTTTTAAATTGGAAAATGAGGAATTGTTTAGATTTAGAGAAGTTGCAGAGAGAGCATCTATGGGCAAAATGGACGAATAGATGTGTAGGGTTATGGCGACCGAGATGCCTTACGTCCACCCTGTACCTACTGAAGCGATGTGTATTTGAAACAGTTGTCACCTCACAACACTAGCAGCAGAAATCTCTCCGTCAAGGTCAGCCTCGTGATATCGTGAAACCACGTGGTTGACTTTGACGGAGAAAACTGCGGAGCCGCCATCAAGACCCAGAGTGGTGTGACCTAGTTTAGCGAGAGTGATGGCTTGTAGCACATGGCAGTGTCAGATCGTAGTGACATACTTTGTAGTGAAAGTCAATGTTTCTGTCAAAACAAAAATAAATAATGATGATGGTGGTGGTAGTAATGGTGATGGTGACGATGACGATTGTGATGATTTAAATTAAATTAGTAATATCAAGATGCTTTATGAATACTACTAGAAACATTAGCCTAAATTAGTAATATCAAGATGCTTTATGAATACTACTAGAAACATTAGCCTAAATTAGTAATATCAAGATGCTTTATGAATACTACTAGAAACATTAGCCTAAATTAGTAATATCAAGATGCTTTATGAATACTACTAGAAACATTAGCCTAAATTAGTAATATCAAGATGCTTTATGAATACTACTAGAAACATTAGCCTAAATTAGTAATATCAAGATGCTCTATGAATACTACTAGAAACATTAGCCTAAATTAGTAATATCAAGATGCTCTATGAATACTACTAGAAACATTAGCCTAAATTAGTAATATCAAGATGCTTTATGAATACTACTAGAAACATTAGCCTAAATTAGTAATATCAAGATGCTTTATGAATACTACTAGAAACATTAGCCTAAATTAGTAATATCAAGATGCTTTATGAATACTAGTAGAAACATTAGCCTAAATTAGTAATATCAAGATGCTTTATGAATACTACTAGAAACATTAGCCTAAATTAGTAATATCAAGATGCTTTATGAATACTACTAGAAACATTAGCCTAAATTAGTAATATCAAGATGCTTTATGAATACTACTAGAAACATTAGCCTAAATCGTGATGCTGCCTCTGCAAATATTTTATTTTTCTTTTGCTGATTTTTAAAATTTTTTTTTTTTTTTATTACTTTTGTGTTCTTACTAAAAGATTTAATTAAAATGTGCATCAGACTTGTTCTGCTAAAATTTATTAAACGATCAGAACTTGCATTCGTCCGAAATCACAACAGCTAGCCGTTAATTAAAGAATTGTCGACAATTTATGTCGAAAAACATCCATCATAGAACATCCATCACAGAACTGTTTATAATTTATGTCGAAAAATGTCCACAGAACTATCAATTGTTTATAAGGAAAGACATATATACAGAATTGTTTATAACTTATGAGGCGCCTATTAAATAACAGTCCTCAATTTATGTAGAAACACATCCATCACAGACATGTCAGCAGCTCATAAAGAACGACACCCATAACACAACTGTCTATAATTTATATAGGAAGATATTCATAACAGAACTGTCTGTTGTTCATCAGGTAAGACATTCGTCACAGAACAGTTTGGTTCTTATACAGATATAGACATCCATAACAAAATGTCTATAGTTAATCAGGTATGATATCACAGAACACTTTGTTTTTTAAGGATAGACAAAGACATCCATAACAAAACTGTTCATTAACAAAGAAATGGCACTCAGTTTACCATTCTCGTATTAAAAAAAAAATTGTCAAGTTGATAATTCTACATACCTAACTAATGAAACTAAACTCAAATTTTTACTAACAAAACCCGTATGCATTCTGATAAACATTTTGCCGTTGTTCAGATAGAGTGGTTTGTGTACATTTAAATGCGCGCAATCACATTCACACAGATTCACACATCTGTCACTTGCAGCCGCTTAACTCTGTAGTTATGCGATTTTATGAGGAGAGCAGGATATTGTGAAGCGAAAGTGATAAGGTACTAGTCTTGTGTGCAGAAGAACACGCATTTGAAAACTGGTTATATTTTTTCTTTTTTCTTTACTTTTTTTGGGGAGAGGGCAGTGAATCCTCATCCAATCCATAGCTCAAAAACGTCAACCTCAGGAGATATTTGGTAAGCTCTGGTAGCTCTTTAAAAAATATTGGGAAGAAATATCCATAGTAGTAGTTGTAATATTAATATGCAAGAGTTGAAGTAGGAGTCAGTAGTAAGTAAACACCAAAGTAGAAATAGTATGGGGTAAGTTAAAGTAGTAAGTAAACACCAAAGTAGAAATAGTATGTGGTAAGTTATAGTAGTAAGTAAACACCAAAGTAGAAATAGTATGTGGTAAGTTATAGTAGTAAGTAAACACCAAAGTAGAAATAGTATGTGGTAAGTTATAGTAGTAAGTAAACACCAAAGTAGAAATAGTATGTGGTAAGTTATAGTAGTAAGTAAACACCAAGTAGAAATAGTATGTGGTAAGTTATAGTAGTAAGTAAACACCAAAGTAGAAATAGTATGTGGTAAGTTATAGTAGTAAGTAAACACCAAAGTAGAAATAGTATGTGGTAAGTTATAGTAGTAAGTAAACACCAAGTAGAAATAGTATGTGGTAAGTAACAGTGGTTATATACACAATTACTACTAGTGTTCATTATTGTCACAACAGTGCACTTACAGTAACATTATTTGGTATATATAATAAAAGCCACGTAAGTAATAATAATTAGACATTTAAACAGTAGCAGTTGCAGAGTAGAAGATACATCATTCAGAATAGTAACAGTTAAAATAAAACAGTAGATGCGTTGTTTGGAAATAAGTACACTACAAGTCTTGAAATTGTGTAGATTGAAAGACACAAAATTTTCAGTTAATTACAGACACCATCGTCGCCATCGCAGTCAGCAGTCGAGTCAACGTGACATTTGTTAATTACTTATTGTTGCTATGGCAACAATCAAACCGTTTGCACAAGCAGCATGTCTATGATTAAGTATGGGTTGCCTCTTAAAACTATAAAGTACACATGTACAACATAAGCACAAGTACACAATTCCACATTCATCACACACACACACACACACACGCACGCACGCACGCACGCACGCACACACACACACACACACTCCACACCACACTCCGTTCATTTAGCACTAGATTTGTTTATGATATTAAAATATCAAGTTTCATCCGCTGACACACACATGATTTACCATTTTATAATACATTTTGTACGTATTTGATTTATGAAGAAGAAAGTTGTAAGTATTAATCTTGCATGATTTACTCTGTGACGTCATAATTTTACTGGCGTGACTAGCAACAGCATTTGGTTTATTTTAATTTTAAACTCCAGTTGACGGCGTGACTAGCAACAGTATTTGGTTTATTTTAATTTTAAACTCCAGTTGACGGCGTGACTAGCAACAGTATTTGGTTTATTTTAATTTTAAACTCCAGTTGACCGTTGTATTTCAACTGATGTAAGGTTTCAGCGGCACGCAAAGTTTAGTGTTGTTGATGTGAAGCAGCGAGAGTTTGCCTCAACAGGAAAAAACTGTCTTAATAAAGCCCAATGTACGTATGTATGTGAATTAACATGATTGAATTACGGTTCAGTACACAAATTTAGTGGGATATTATAGTCTGTCTGTCCGTCCGTCCGTTCGTCCATCTATCTATATTTTTACTCGTACAAACGTGTACTTTATACCTGGACTGTGAACACGTCATAAACAACGGTGATTCATAGCGTCATGGAGAGCGTCAGCATCAGCAGAAGACAGAAATAGACTCTTGCTTGGTTCAGCACTCAATACAAAACATCCACATCACATTTCACGCGTGCCTATCCGTCGTGATCATCCAACAAAAAAAAACAACAAAAAAAAAACAGTTGCTGACTGGATACTTACTAATGTCATGATCGGTGCGTTTTGTAGTCAAATAACTGGTTGATCTTTGCATCCGGGCAATTGACATTAACTTTCGTTCTAGGTGTGGAATCACGAACAAATGATCCACGTGGTCTTTGACAGTGAGGGGAGGGGGAACTGTGTGCCCCATTCCGTATTCTCCAATGGTATCTTATTTGGCTAACGGCGTTGAAACAGACAAAGCGAGATATCCATGTATTAAGAAACAAATATTACATTAAACGAAAAAAAAAAATGAAGACCAACAAAGAAGTCATAAATAAATAAACAAAATATTTTTAAAATATGCCTATTAAACTTATGAAGAAAGGTAGTTATAAACAGAAAAGAAACATTTTCCCCAATTCTTAATTCTTGTTCAAAAATTTCCAAAATCCAAGTTCAAAATAAAAATAAAAATTTCGCCCCTTCCCCAATTTAAAAATAAATAAATAAATTAAGACAACAATGAATATTTCTAGTGGAAATAAGTAAACAGACAGGGACTGAACAGGAGATTAAACTTTCAGCGACAACCGTGCTGGGAATGGTTTCCCTCTCATTTAGACCAGTTCCATTTGATTGCTGGTTAAAGGTTATCTGACTGACAGGATTTGTCTTAGACGGCTCTGATTGGCACCGATTCTTCTACACCTCTCTGTCACCCTAGCAATAACGCACGTGCTTTGAATAATTCATGATGTTGCAGCTAGATCGAGAAGCATGCTTTTAGCAACAGTACTCGAAAGATATCGCGACCAAAATGGCGAAGGTTCGCTGAGAGTACGTGCACGCTGTACATGAAACAATGTTTCTACTCTACGAACATCGCGACCAAAATTACCTAGGGCCGCCGAGAGTAGCTACTTATTACACGCTTTTCATAGGACAATGTTTCTGCTCTAAGTACATCGGGGGGGGGGGGGGGGGGAGGGGCAAAATGACTTAGGGCCGCCGAGAATAGCTACTTAATGTTTGCTTTACATGAGACAATGTTTCTGATAAAAGAACATCGGGTACCATAATGACGTAGATCCACCGAGAGTAGCTACTTAATGCACTTTGAATGATAATTAATTTATAATTGAGATGATATGCTACTTTAAGATTAGTTGAAACTACTCTTCGTCCCAGATGCATTCTTTCTGTTTCTTAAAATTTAATTTAAATAAATTAAAGTATTTTGATTCTATTTTGGGTCGTTGAGTACGAGATACATTTTGTATTTACATATTATGTGCGTTTCTGTCGTCTTTGATTCTGTTTTTTAGTTTTAGCTTTATAACTAGCACTTTGAAATGAGATATATTATATCCTCGTATATATCTGGGTCTGTCATTCTTGAACCTTTTTGCCATTCTCCATTTAAGGGTCACTTTGTCTATCATCCTTGAACCTTTTTGCCATTCTACTTCTGGACTTATTTAAAGGTCACTTTGCCCAAAATAAACGTTTTATATCTATATTTATTTTGATTCTCCCAGCAATTAATGATGACGTCTCAGTTGGTATATTTATTTTATGTTTAGCTACCCTTTTTATTTACCTTCAGGTGTTTTTTTTTCATGGCAAGATTCCTGTTCACTAAACAACAAATAGGAAACTGATCTGTTCGGAATGCAGTAGGTTTGTGATTAAACAAACTTTGTCCACTCTACCTTTCATTTCCGTTAGTAGTACTTGAATATTTTATTGTAAAAAAACAATAACCCATATTGTTTTGATAGACTAAGTTATATTTGAGTTTACTGGTACGCGTGTGCGTGCGTGCATGTATGTGTTTATGTGAATGTTGTGAATATATTGTGTGAGTGTGTGTGTGTTTATGTGAATGTTGTGAATATATTGTGTGAGTGTGTGTGTGTTTATGTGAATGTTGTGAATATATTGTGTGAGTGTGTGTGTGTTTATGTGAATGTTGTGAATATATTGTGTGAGTGTGTGTGTGTTTGCGTGAGTTGTTAAGTGTATTGAAGAGTACGCGAGTTTCTCGTTATGTGTTTGCGTGTGTGACTGTGGGTGGATTAATTTGAATGTTGAGTACGAGTGGAATGTGAATGCGTTGTGTTTAGGTGTGCTCGTGAATATTTTGATTTTGGAATGACTAGTGTGAATGTGAATGTATTGTGTTAGGAGTGACTGGTGTGAATGTTAGTGCATTAGGAGTGACTGGTGTGAATGTGAGTGCATTAGGAGTGACTGGTGTGAATGTGAGTGCATTAGGAGTGACTGGTGTGAATGTGACTGTATGTACTCAGACAGAGAGAAAGAGATGGCATGGCAAAGATAGAGAATCATCTTGAACTTGAGATTAAAAGATTACAAATCTTGGAATTCATTTACTTTTTAAAGAAACTTCTTTATTTCATTTACTGTTTGTTCAATGATTTCCGAACGCGTTTCGAAAGAGTGTTTGCTGAAATTTGCTTCTGAAATAATATAATTTTCTCTTTGAGCAGGCAGTGAAAGCCACATTTTGTATACGTCTTGTCCTGTTTGGCTCAGAGTAATTCATCTAGTTTGACTCCGCGTGATCCGTGTAGTTTGTCTCTGCGTAATTTGTATATCCTTCACCAGGCTGCGTCTCTGCGTAATTCGCCTGTCCTTCACCAGGCTGCGTCTCCGCGCAATTTGCCTGTCCTTCACCAGGCTGCGTCTCCGCGCAATTCGCCTGTCCTTCACCAGGCTGCGTCTCCGCGTAATTCGCCTGTCCTTCACCAGGCTGCGTCTCCGCGTAATTCGCCTGTCCTTCACCAGGCTGCGTCTCCGCGTAATTCGCCTGTCCTTCACCAGGCTGCGTCTCCGCTGTCGATCGAGTCCGAAAACGAATGTAATGGAAGTAAACGTGTTCATTCGTAACAATCAGTTTGCATAGAAAGACTTTGTTGCAGTTGTTCAGTGATGTACAGGAGAGTTTCTAGTTGTTGTTTGTGTTGTAACCATGAACAGTGATTATAATGTATGAGCTACTTTCTAGCTGCTGTTTGTATTGTAACCATGAACAGTGATGTATAAGCTAGTTTCTAGTTGCTGTTTGTGTTGCAGCCATTAACAGTGGTGATGTATAAGCTAGTTTCTAGTTGGTGTTTGTGTTGTAGCCATTTTCAGTGATTATGTATGAGCTAGTTTTTTGTTTGTTGTTTGTATTTCTGCCGTAAATGAAGATGACGTTTTGGTTAATTTATATTTGTCCTAGATTTTGCCCTAGAAAGAAACCCGTCATTCGACGGGATCAATTGCCGTGTGTGTTTTTATTTCACTATTTATTTTTTTGGATTTCTTAAATCCCATTCATTTTAATTTTCTAATGTAGTTATATGGAAAATATTTCTTTTTAATTACAATTTAATGAACACTAAATCATTACTATTCACCAATTTTTCCTGACCAGATCCGTCAATTATTTTAATTTGACTTCACAAGACCGTCGAACCTTTCTTTATAAGGTGACACATAGTTGACCGTAGGTATATTCCACCCTGGAATGGACCGTGCTCTAAACATATTTGAAAATGTCAAATTGAGATAATATGTGAAGTAGTGAGTAAGCCTGGTAGAACAATAATATATTCATAGTAGTGCCCCTTGAGTTGCACTTAGCAATTGGATAAACCCGGTTGATCAATGATGTCTGTGCATGTTGGCTTCCGACTGAGCCACTGCAATATCAGCCAGTTGATGACCTAGCGCTTTATATTGCACTTCACATGTAAGGTTTGAATACATTGTGGTAATTAAATCTTGTGTCTTGGAACCCTATGATTAAGTTTAAAACTGTGTGCTGAATGAAAACTCTACATTTTCAGATTTGACATGGTTAAGCATACAGACACACTCACAAATGTACACATACACAACAGATAATGCACTAAGGCAAGCATGCATGTAGATAGTTAAAACAGCCTTTCTCACTTTTTTACATTTATGTCTCTCTTCTTCTTCTTCTTCTCTCTGTCTGTCTGTCTGTCTGTCTGTCTGTCTTATCAAATGTAAGTATTCTCGTCTGCTCTGTTCTCAGTTTATTGCACTTCCCCCTATAATTAAATGCACACCCATACACACTGATACACATGCACACAATCTCTAACATACACGTGAACCCTTTGATAGTGACGTACATCTTTTGGATATGCTGACAGGAAAGAAACAACCTTCTCACGTCATCACCACGCTTTACAATTTGCTGAGTCGTCCATTCAGTGAGGATTTTCCTTTGCACCTCTTGTCCTGTATGTCGTGATCTGAATGAAGAAGCCCATCTGATCGATCGTTATTTCACAACCAAAAAAAAAAAAAAAGGAAGAGAGAAATGTTGCAGCCAGATGTAAACCCTCTTATCTCTCTTTCCCTTCCCATCTTTGCCTCCTCTACCCTAAAGACGTTACCCCCACCCCCACCAGAGCTCAAAGGTGGCAATAGTTATGCATGAATGATAGTCACAGAAAGGTCACTGACAGTTATTTGGGTATCTTTGAGTCACAGAAAGGTTATGACAGTTTTGCGAGTACCATAGTCACAGAAAGATCACGACAGCTATAAATTTGTAATCATAAAGTCAAAGAAATGTCACGCAATTGTGAGAAAAAGTCATAAAGTCATAGAAAAAGTGTGACAGTTATGCAGGTATCGTGAAGCTACAGAAAAGATGTGACAATTATGCTGGTACCATGAAGACATAGAAAAGTTGTGGCAGTTATGCGGGCACATCGTCATAATGTAGGGGGCGCTTCCGGCTTCCGCCGCTTTCGCGCTGGGTGAGTGGGTTGTGGGAGAAAGGGAGGGGTGTGCGGGCTCATTAAAAGTCACATCTCTTTATATTCTACCAAAAGGAACTACAACTTTACTGTGTTATCGATGTGTGTCACGACCGTGTTTGTTACGTCATATGCAATTCAACAAAAGCGTCACTAAGCAGAAAAGCTAGTGTAATTGTTTTAGTACTGATTATTCTTTCCATATGGCCAAGAGCGTCTTTTAATTCTGGTGTTGGTTGTAGTGAAACTGTGAGAATTCTGCAAAATGTTGCCCATCCCTGAAAATGATTTTTGAAGTGAATTCTTGTTGTTGTTTTTTTTATTGTTATAGTCTCCTATATTGTTGTTCACACATACATCCACACGTGTATTCAATATATATACATGGACACATATACACGAGTGCACATATTCTGGCAGAGTAAATTTGCCTATTCCTATTTCTATACTTAACTGTTATATAAATTGTTAAATTGTCAAATAATAGACTCTCCATATGATGATATTTTTGTGTCAGAGTTGGAGTAAACAACTCGAGTTGAGAATATGCTAGAAAATTGGTGATGCAATCCAAACCAGTTC
This sequence comes from Sinotaia quadrata, assembly GCA_028829895.1. Classification (NCBI taxonomy): domain Eukaryota; kingdom Metazoa; phylum Mollusca; class Gastropoda; order Architaenioglossa; family Viviparidae; genus Sinotaia; species Sinotaia quadrata. Next base: position 43,843,585 of record CM054178.1, on the reverse strand, counting down.
CAATTGGATGAGTAGTTTTTCTGATTAATAGTTTCATACTTGTTCATAAAAAAGTTATCCAATGGGGATGGACCGGAAGTATCTTTGTTGAAGAAGTACTCTCTCTCTCTCTCTCTCTCTCTCTCTCTCTCTACATATATATATAAGTATATTTGTATTAAGGTAAGTACAGTTATATTCGTGACCTGCCTTAAGGGAGGTACCCATGTATTCGTGACCTATCTTAAGGAAAGTACAGGTGATATCATGACCTGTACTAAGGGAAGTACCGGTGTATTCATGACCTGTCTTAAGGAGGGTAGAATTGTGGTCGTGACCAGTCTTAAGGGAAGTACAGTTGTGTTCATGGCCTACCTTAAAGGGAGTACAATTGTATTCGTGACCAGTCTTAACGGAGGTAAAGTTGTTTTAAGGGAAATACAGTTGTATTCTTGGTCTGTCTTAAAGGAAATACGGTTGTATTCTTGGTCTGTCTTAAAGGAAATACAGTTGTATCTGTGGTCTGTTTAATGGAAATACATTTGTATTCGAGATCTGTCTTAAAGGAAAATACAGTTGTATTCCATATCTGTCTTAAGGGGAGTATAGTTGTTTTCGTAACCAGTCACTCTTAAATGAAGAAAAACAGCCGCGTTGAAGCAGTTGATGGAAAACATAAAATTACAATCATCATCCAAGACTGAAGTTCAGGATAATGGCCACGGTTAACGAAGAACAAGACGTTTAATTGCTGCCACTGACTTGCATGGATCTCGTGTATACAAAAAAATATAACTATCACTGGCTTGCATGGATAACTTGTATACAAAAAAATATAACTATCACTGGCTTGCATGGGTCTCCTGTATAAAAAAATATATAACTATCACTGGCTTGCATGGGTCTCCTGTATAAAAAAAAAATAACCATCACTCCCACAGCAGTACTGCACACGCGTTCAGTAAAGTTGAGCCTGTTAAATTTGTCATCTCGCGGGTGATGGATTGTCACGGCGCACGCCTCGTTCATTATACAGTCATCAAGGAAGATTGTTTATTTTTTCTTTGTGTTCGGTAACGGTTCATTCATTGGATCTTTTGGCCTATCATGATCCATACCATTCAGTTGTCAAAGAAAGATTGTTTCCTTTTTAGTGTTTTTTTTATCGCAGTCTATGAGGATTAAACGCTTTCAATTTACGATGGATCTTATCCAGTACCATTAAAGAGATGGGGAATATATCACTCTGTTTCGTTTACACATCCAGACTCATCAAAAGCAAGATGGTCACTTTAAAAAAAAAAGTATTTTCTAATCCCATATAAGAAAATAAATGTATGGTTCGGTTTCGTTTACTTTGATGACATCTTCATTAAAGAATAGATGTCATTCTACTTTTATTTATCATGTCCTGAGTTTCATAAAATACAAAATTAATACATCATTCTTGGTTCGTTTTTCTTGTTCACGGATTAAGGAAATTAAGATGTTTGTATTGGGTCTTGTCCAACTGATATTGGAAGACAGAATGTGGCATTATTGACTGTTTATTGATCTTGCTCATAGATTATAAAGGAGACGACATACATGTTATTCACCTTCCCAACTTTCATGAATGTTTCTTAAGGTCAGATGGAATAAGGTATTTGTATATCATCACCTCCTATGCAAATAGAAATATACAAATTTTAGTACCAATAATCAGAAGAAAAAATAGTTCATCAATATTCTCTTGATTTTGCCTGAGCTTTGTTCAGTTTCGATACGTTTTAAATTTAAATTACAAAGCACATCTTTTTCTTTTCTTGTGTGTATCTTCCTAAACTACATTTTTGTTGTTATTATTCAGTTTCAGATTGACTAATTTTATTTTTTATTTCTTTGCTTTCATTTTAAGTTTGCTCTGATAATTTAACGACAACAAAAAAAAAAGGAGAATAAATATGGGTTCTCCTTTCCATAAACAATTTTAATAAACTGTATTTTTTTTATAAAAAAAAAACTAATTACTTGAAAATTATTTTGCTTGGCAGCTGGATATTTCCTTGCGAAAAATAGTTTTTGTTTGTTGATTCGTTTAGCGTTGATATGTTGTGTTTTTTTTATTTGCTCCATTTCTCATTTGTGAATGCTTGTGAAGGTATCTGTCAGGTCTCTCATTTTAGCCACACGGTAAAAATATCGGGTCTTTTGAGTTGTCTTTTAAAATATAAATTTACTAAAGGAATTGCGGGAGCAGAGTAATGGCAGAACGTAAATACCACACTCAGCATTGCACTTGCACTGAGCCTTCACAATTTTGAAAGGCCACAATCTTAAGTGTCATTTACCAATCTTAAGTATGGTCACTCACAATGTATTTTACACGTTGTTTATTTTTCTTTAAACTTAAAAATGTATTTTGCTCGTAAAGACTATTCAGGGTGCATTTGCACTAAGATTCTCCAGCTTTGATAAAGGCCACAAAGTTAAGTGTCATTCACCAATCTTAAGAGTCATTCACAACTTGGTCTTATGCTTTCGAATGCTCAAATTTTATTTGTTGCTATTTCTTCAAATTATTTTTAAGATATGTATCTGCTCGTGAAGGTTTTCAAGATGCAATTATACTGAAGTTCTCCAGCAGCTGAGAGCGGTCAGAATTTGTGTCATTTACATTTTATCCATCATCAGATTTGCGCTCGCTTGTTTTTCATTTTAAAAAAGTATATTTGCTTGTAAATATTACGATAACATTGACACTACGTTACATTAAAAAACAAATATCCTTTGACCTCCGGTCTCATTTCTGGAAATTTTAGTAACGCGTTTAGTAAGTCCGGGATCCTGAACTAGGTTATTGCACTAGGGCATTTTTTAAAAAAACTTTTCTTTAGAAAGTAGTAATGTTACAAGTTGTTTACATCTCACATGGAAGACAGAAAGTAATGTTACAAGTTGTTTACATCTCACATGGAAGACAGAAAGTAATGTTACAAGTTGTTTACATCTCACATGGAAGACAGAAAGTAATGTTACAAGTTGTTTACATCTCACATGGAAGACAGAAAGTAATGCTACAAGTTGTTTACATCTCACATGGAAGACAGAAAGTAATGCTACAAGTTGTTTACATCTCACATGGAAGACAATCGGGAAAGTAATGTCTACAAAATAAAACCGTGCAGCATTTACATGAAGTCAACTACTTTTTTACAGGAACAAAAGTCGTGTTGCTACAACACGAGGGCTGGCTTGATGTGGCAACGGCTTTTAATATCTTCGTTCCCTAGCCTCCAAGACCTGCAGGAACTAAAGCCCCCTTCCTGGAGCTCGCCTCCTCGACAATGGAGTGGAGAGTAATATTGCGCGCGACAGGTCGACGGTAATTAATTTACTGACTGAAGTGGCAACTTTTAAATCCTTAATGAAGGAGCACATAATTTTCGCATGCACAGAGATTGTAGAGTGGTCGGGGCAGTTGAGTCTCCTTCTTAGGGAGAGAGTTGGGGGGGGGGAGAGAGAAATTATTAGATGGTTGAATGGGTTTCATCAAACCGGCGCCTTCGACGCTTAACTGTTCATTATGGCTGATCGAGCCTTTCGCTGGACACCATCATCAAAAACTTAACATATACATTAGAAATGTATATTTTCTTTTGTTTGTTTGTGTGCGTGTGTGTGTGTGTGTGTGTGTGTGTGTGTGTGTGTGTGTGTGTGTGTGTGTGTGCGTGTGTATGTGAAAAGCATGATTAGCGATGAATATGAGTCTATAATAATAATAATAATAATTAGGGCTACCTGAATAAACTCCCTGGAAACCACAGACTCGCTCCACTACTCAATGCAGCACTCCTCGGAAGTGCCCACATCCTCCGTAAAACCTTGGATCTCCCAGAATCTTGATAAGATTCCGAGACCTTGGATCACAACCGACAGTCAAACAGAAGTCGTGGAAAGAGGCTGAATAATAATAATATGATGATGATGATGATCGTATTGATGGTGGAAGTGTGATGATGATGAAGACGACGACGGTGGTGGTGGTTGTGGTCGTGAACGCGATGTCGACCATGGTGATGATGGTGGTGGTTTTTATCATGAACTACGCAACACATGCATACACACTCAAATACACGCACGCACAAATTCCCCAAAATATTTTCAGTGATATTATGGCCATTACTCGTTTGCTCTAACACTCATCGCTGTCCAAAACAGTCCAAAGCTTTGTAAGCGCTCGGCTGCATGATTGAAATATTGACTCATTCACTTGGTTGCATACGGTTTAGCACGCTAGAGAAATATTCCAGAATCATGAATGATTAACTCTGCTGTAGTAATTATTTTTATATAGGTATATCACGCGACGAACCCTCCCCACGAAAAAAAATGGTGCATTGGCAATGTCAGCAGATGCCACATATTATACAGAATAGTAAACTGGCCATTAGACAACATGTATCGTAAACAGTAGTAAACTGGTCACAACACGAATTCCATATAGTAGTAAACTGGTCACAATACGTATTCCATATAGTAGTAAACTGGTCACAAGACGTATTCCATATAGTAGTAAACTGGTCACAAGACGTATTCCATATAGTAGTAAACTGGTCACAAGACGTATTCCATATAGTAGTAAACTGGTCACATGACGTATTCCATATAGTAGTAAACTGGTCACAACACGTATTCCATATAGTAGTAAACTGGTCACAAGACGTATTCTATACAGCAATATTCTGGTCACAAGACTTATTCCATACAGCAATAATCTGGTCACAAAACGACATGCATTGTATATAGTAGTAAAGCGTCATAATACAGAGATGATGCCATCCCGTCATCGAAGAAAAGTGTCATCTCTGAGAGGAGAGAACTCCTATCACAAGAGGGACGTGTCATCTCAAGCAGCAGAGGCCATCTTGTTGCCAGGAAATGAGTCATCACAAAGAACAAAGGCCGTACTGTCACCAGAGCGAAGCGTCATCTCAAGCAGCAGAGGCCATCCTGTCATCAGAGGGAAGCGTCATCTCAAACATCAGAGGCCATCCTGACATCAGCGGGAAAGAGTCTCGGTAAATTAAATCAAAGAGAATCGATCCGATCAGGCATTCTGTCTTTCTTCATCATGACTAGTTTCTGTCTTATTTCATTACCTTTAATTTCTCTTGATTTGGAATTTGCACTGCATCCTTGCCTCTCTCGAAGTCACGAGATTGCTATTCGCCGCGTTGCGTCTTTGACCTCGCTAAAATTTTCGGGGAAAATATTCTGTTACAAACCACGAGGTTGAGCGTTCTTGGAACGCTTTTTACACTAAACGTTTCTGGGAGATAATTCTGCTACTTTCTGCCCTGAAATGTGTTTCTTGCAAAATTGTTAATGCTTATAAAAATATAATTATTTTCTTTTATCATATAAGAAAATAGATTAATATTGAAAACACGTTTCTTGCATTGTCTCCTTCGAATGTTCATAAATGAGAAAGTAAGAATTTCTGAGAGACAAATATTTCCCATAACTCATGGACAGCTGTTTACGAACTATTTAGAGGCTAGCTAGCATGATTCAGACGACATAAAAGAAAAATCTAAAGAAAGCAAAGAAAACAGTGTACTTGTTCAATGACTTAACACTACATATTGCCAACCGGAAAGTAGCGATGGGCACATAAAATATGAACTAAAATTACTGCTGTGTATTGCCAGACAGAAATTATGGTGGACGCATTAAATAATCTCTGTATGAACTCAAATTACTGCTGTATATTGCCAAACAGAAATTATGGTGGACACATTAAATACCTCTCTGTATGAAGTCAAATTACTGCTGTATATTGCCAGACAGAAATTATGGTGGACGCAAATAAATAATCTCTGTATGAACTCAAATTACTGCTGTATATTGCCAAACAGAAATTATGGTGGACACATTAAATACCTCTCTGTATGAAGTCAAAGTACTGCTGTATATTTCCAACGAGAAATTAGTGATGGACACATTAAATCCGCTCTGTATATTGCCAAACAAGAAGGTAGTGGTGAGCATAGTGATGGGCACAGAAAATGTATCTTTATGAACTCAAGTTACTGCTGACGCTGAAATTCCATTCTGCTGCTTTGGCTATCCTGAAAGAAGTAAAACGATACTTTAGACAGTATTGTTTGGCATTGGCCTGTTTTTAAGGTCATGGTGTGTAAAGGTAGTACACGTGTACCATGAGTGTATTAGGAGTACGCCTAGAGGGATGTCACTTACAGTTGATTATTACGATTTACTAACTAATCCTTCCTCATAGCCGAGACACAAATTCCCTCCCCTGCCTTATTTGTGGTAATGTCAAACTGTAATGACGATACTTTCTCTACTTAATCAGTTAGTCGTGGCAATAATTATGACGCCCACAGCTATTATGTCGACCGGTATCAAATATCATGAAGACAGTTATTATACAGACACCTCTAAACAGCTCTACTGACCCCATGAATACATTACAATCTGACCCCATGAATACATTACAATCTGACCCCATGAATGCATTACAAACAAAGCATTGGCTGTGGATTATTTCACATTATAGAAATGGTTACTCGTCTGGCATCGTGTCTTAGAATTGTCAATATCGATCTCCAGCGCGGCCATTTCTTCCGGTCTTCCTCCACTCCGTGCGTTGCTTAATTCCCCTAAATAGATATTAGAACTCTAGAGACTTCCCACACACAGGATTTTCATTCAATAAAAACAGTATCTCTAGTTACTACGAAAGTCATGACACATAAAACTCGCGAAACCCAATATGTGTTTCGACCTTGAGAGATGAAGACTTCAAGTCTCTTTCAAAAATTAGATCCGTTTGTCTTAGAAATGAGGCTGCCTACCGATAACTTTCTCTGACAAAATATCATTGAACAGTAATGAAAAGGCTGTTTCCATTTTTCCATTTTCAGTTTTCACTGAGTGTCTGTCATTGTTACTTTCAAAACCTTAAATGATATTTGACATTTGTTTTCTTGCCTTAGAGGTTTAGACAATTATAAAATATAAATCTCTACATCAAATGTGCGAGCACATAAAATATTTTCATTTAATATGGCTGTGTCCAATAGCAAGTTTTATGCCAATCAACAAATGAATTATGCTATCGTCAGTAGACTACCAATCAGTATCTAAGTATTATACACACAAACAGACCAATCAAAAACCACCATCAACGCTTTACAAATCAAGAAATAATACAATTAAAATAAAAATAAGCAGGCCAGATTATATTTACCACAATTATGGGTCTCCATATGTTTACACATTAATACAACGGACTACATTCAAGCCTTTCAGCCAGGAAAACAGAAGATAGAACGATTTCTCACAGTTCGACTTGTCCTTTTACCATGGCAATAATCTGTTTGATCCTTTGTTTTCGAGTGTATCACATCTATCCTTGGCAATGAAAACTCGTTATTCAACTGTAATTCTAAACTTTATGCGTGCAGTGTGAAATTGGTCCCGGCCGAAATCACTTTCCACAATTTCAGTCAATTTTCACGCCAAATAACGGTTGTTATTTGAGGATATTGAATCCTACTCTATAAAATGTTAGGCTATCCACTGGTTCTGAAACCTAATTGCACTGGTTCGATCTGAAGCCAACATGTGCAGACATCATTGTTCAAAGAAAGCAGCAGTTTCGCAAGCTATCATCTTTGGCTGACGAAACCACTGGCTCAAAAGCGGCCTTCTGCTCTCGGTTGGTGGTTCCAATCATGATATTACTTTTGTGTCTTTCAGCAAAAAAATAATTCATGTTGTGATGATGGCAAATTTGCTAGGAATCTGATGTGCACGCTTCATTATTTTCATACCTCAACTAGGTTTACCCCATTTCTAATTGCAACGCAAGGGACACCACTCTGAAGACATCATTGTTCAACCGGGTTGACCCGCTACCTCATGCTATAACAGTTTGATGTTTCCAGATGTTTAGTGCACAATGCATTCAAGGCTGGAATATATCTGCCTGAAAAATCATTGACGGATCTGAACAGGGAAAACTGGTGAATGGTGGCGATATAACACCCACTAAAGTGTGGTTTACACAGAAATATGTCCGACGTTAAGAACTTGAGGAGACTAATATGATTGGGATTTAATGAAATCCAGCAAATCAACAATTAAAATAAAAAGTGCATGTGGCAATTTATTTCTAGTTAAAATCTTTATCTATTCGACGTGCATCTGAGTTTTAACTTACCACAACCAAACTGAAGCACAAGGGTGTGTTATATGTATATACACCATTTTATTCATACATGACAGACTACTTAGTAGTTAATGTATGAAATGTATGAAATGTATGTATGTATGTATAATTAATATTTGCACACAAAGGGTCGCATTGTAGAGTGATTTCACTATTACATGATATGCAAGCGATCAGGTTTTGTGAACATTTTAAATTTGCCAGCAGTAATAGTACTTTTATTCGAATGAAAACACCATTTTTAACAGCCACCATATATTTTCTCAAAAAGCATTTGAATGCGAAATTTACAGAATAATGTATTAAAAAAAGAAGACACAAAGGCACAACAAATATAGAAACATTCTACAGATTTTTATTTGTTTTTAAAGAGTAAACAAAACCAGCAACGCAGAATAATCGCGCCTACGGTCATCAACAATACAGGTTACTCTATACCATCATCAAGTGTTAATACATTCACATACACCAGTCACGTGTTTGGTTTGACTTGAGCAACACTACCCATACAACTTATAGGATACGATAAAAAAAAGAAGCTGTCGCGCAATAATTTATTTTCCAAATCTCTGAACATCAAATTGCAATATTATTATCCGAAAAAGGTTATATATTTCCACTGCATTTCCTTATTGCAGCACTAAAATAAATTGCATGTATATCAGTGTTGCAATAAGGAAATTAAAAATTTTTTTAAAAAAAATAATCAAAGAGCCCAGCACACGAGAAAAAATATTTCAAAGATCGAAATTATATTTAGTATCATTTTTAAGACTCACTCGTTATAAGAAAAACTAACTAAAGAAACAGGAACGTTTCATCTTGGGTTTTCCTGCAAGGATAGACTTGAGAAACAAGAGATAAAACTTTTCGAAAAAATACGTTTTGTTCTTACGTGACTTCAGCATGCCTTTCGAAAAATATAGGTTTGCGCTCACGTGACCTCAGCACGCTCTTCGGAAAAATAGGTTTCTCTCACGTGACGTCAGCAATGTCGTGCAGTGAGTTGCGTATGGTTTAGTCCAGTATATTCGTCAAAGAAAACCTTCACTGCCAGACTTTCTTTTTAAAAGGTTTGAATTTCCTATAGAATTCTTCAGTGTTTTAGCACAGTGCTCCATCTGCTGAGAATAAAATATAGACTGACAGAAAAAATATGAAAGATGTTTGGCTAAAGTTACCCACCCACTCTTATTGAATTTAATTAATTCTACTGTCAGCAGTAATGATTTTGATTTAATGAATGTTGTTCATTCAAGGAAAATGCAAAGGTGTCTCTTTAATTTTTAAATTAAACTAACATGACAGCCAGAAAACTTTAAAATTTCATTTTCACCTCTCACTGTCTCTCTCCTCTCTCTCTTACACACACACACACACACACACACACACACACACACACACACACACACACACACACACACACACACACGCACACACGCATACACACACACACACACGCACGCACACACACACACACACACACACGCACGCATACATACACACACACACACACGCACGCATACACACACACACACACACACACGCACGCATACACACACACACACACACACACACGCGCGCGCGCGCGCGCGCCCGTGCGCATCTATTTATTTACTTAGTGATTAGTCACTTGCCTTTCTTCAAATTATCGTTCAGAGATAAATTTTTATTAATTTTACGGGGCAAATGACAAATTACCTTTTTATTAAATTATCTTAAGGTGCGTTCAGACGTGTTTGAATTCCATGTGCGTTCAGTTTCGTGTTAGATCAGACTGTTTAAAATCACTTTAATGAATAACTGGACACTTACGTTAAATTTGTTTCTTAACAACAGTTAATAACGTCTCTCTGAACTCTTATAATATATTTATAGCCAAGGAAGCTTGGATATCTTTATAGTTTACAGGTAATAATGCGATTTTTATCCCAAGGCAATATTGTGTCTTATAACAAGAATAATAATTTATTTCGTAGCACAGGTAATAATGTAAATCTCAGCAGTCATTATAACGTTTACCGATCGCTATTTATAAATGTATCTTAAATCAAGTGATAAAGTACTCTCTACACGTTATGATATTTATCTTAACGTGTATCTCATAATAATGGTTCACTTGCATGTGCATTAAACATTTCAAATTAGAGATCAATAGCAAACATGCACAAAAATTTCTAAGTCCATTCTCTCTCTATCAGTCAGTTACCTTACCTTAAGCTAATGATCGCCTTTATGACCGGACTAGAGTTATGTCAAAATCAAAAGTGATTAGAACTTTCTTCAACATAATAACTTTCCGTCCATCCCCACTGGTTAAGTTCTTATGAACAAGTTTAGACGATTAGTTAGAAAAACTACTCATCCACTTGGCTTTGATTGCGTCAGCAAGTTCTATCTTATTCTCCACCTTTGTTGTTTACTCCAACTCTGGTACTTACGTACTTACGTACTTTGTTGTTTACTCCAACTCTGGTACTTACGTACTTACGTACTTTGTTGTTTACTCCAACTCTGGTACTTACGTACTTACGTACTTTGTTGTTTACTCCAACTCTGGTACTTACGTACTTACGTACTTTGTTGTTTACTCCAACTCTGGTACTTACGTACTTACGTACTTTGTTGTTTACTCCAACTCTGGTACTTACGTACTTACGTACTTTGTTGTTTACTCCAACTCTGGTACTTATAAAATGTCATCATAAGCAGTGCCCAAGTTCATTGACAACAATATATATATATATATATATTAATAACAATGTATAATTATTAAGTTTAGAAATAGGGATAGGCAAATTTGCTCTTCCACATAATGTATCTCTCAATACAAGCAATACAAGTTATATCTTATCACAGGTAAAATTGTATCTCTCAAAACAAATTATATCTTATCCCACGTGATAATGTATCTCTCAACACAAGTTATATCTTATCACAGATAACAATGTATCTCTCAAAACAAATTATATCTTATCCCACGTGATAATGTATCTCTCAACACAAGTTATATCTTATCACAGGTAACAATGTATCTCTCAAAACAAATTATATCTTATCCCACGTGATAATGTATCTCTCAACACAAGTTATATCTTATCACAGGTAAAATTGTATCTCTCAAAACATATTATATCTTATCCCACGTGATAATGTATCTCTCAACACAAGTTATATCTTATCACAGGTAAAATTGTATCTCTCAAAACAAATTATATCTTATCCCACGTGATAATGTATCTCTCAACACAAGTTATATCTTATCACAGGTAACAATGTATTTCTCAAAACAAATTATATCTTATCCCACGTGATAATGTATCTCTCAACACAAGTTATATCTTATCCCACGTGATAATGTATCTCTCAACACCAGCTACACGTGAATCGTTACACAGGTAACAATGTATCTCTGAGCACTGCTTACAAAGTGAAGTTTTAATAGGTGAAAAGATTTATATAAGTAATAGTGATAATTAAGTTTTCTCGGTGAAGTATCTCCATAACAGAAGTGAAAATAATAATATCTCTTTTCTTCTTGCAGAGGATTGCCATTGTTTAATTATTTTCTAACGCATATATTAATCATACCTCTTAATATACATCATAGGATATTTCTCATTACAGGTGATAAGATATTTCTGAACGAAGGTGATGAAATATTATGTAACTGGTATTTCTTAATGCTGCTGTTAATAATTTTTTGTTTAGGTAATGTGGTATGTCTTGAAGGCAATGTAACTTTTCTTGTTTTAGATGCTGAGGTATTTCTTGTTCTAGCCAACTTCTATGTACTGCGGTATTTCTTATTTCTATGCAATACTACGTTTCTTTTTTTATTATAATATTTTTTGTTTTAGGCAATGTGATAATCTTTGTTTTAGAAAATGAATTATTTCCTCTTTTAGCCAACATGGTATTTCTTGTTTTATGCAGTATGGGTTTCTTGTTTTAGACAGTGTGGTTTTGCTTGCTTTAGGGCAGGCGGTGTGATATTCCTTGATTTACGCAATATGGTATTTCTTGTTTTAGACAGTGTGGTATTGTTTTAGACAATGTGGTATTGTTTTAGACAGTGTGGCATTGTTTTAGACAGTGTGGTATTTCTTGTTTTAGACAGTGTGGTATTGTTTTAGACAGTGTGGTATTGTTTTAGACAGTGTGGTATTGTTTTAGGCAGTGTGGTACTTCTTGTTTTAGCCAATTGGTATTTCGTGCTTTAATCACTGTGGTATTTCTTGTTTCTATGCAGTACTATGTTTCTTTTTTATTGTAATATTTCTTATTTAAGGCAATGTGATATTCTATGTTTTAGGTAATGATATACTCCTTGTTTTAATCAATGTTATATTTCTTGTTTTAGATAATGTAGTATTTCTTTTTTTTGTGCGCAGACATAGTATTTCTTCTTTTATGAAGTTTGATATTTATTGTTTTAGACAGTGTGGTATCACTTGTTTTAGGCAATGTGATATTTCTTGCTCTATATACTGTGGTATTTCTTGTTTTAGGCAGTGTTATTTTTTCTTGTTTAGGCCAATGTGGTGTTCCTTGTTCTACGCGCTGTGGTGTTCCTTGTTCTACGTGCTGTGGTATTTCTTATTTCAGGCAATGCTGTATTTCTTGTTTTGGACAAATTAATACTTCTTGTTTTAGGGACTGCAGTGTTTATTGTTTTATTGTTTTAGCTAATGTGATAATTTTATTGTTTATTGTTTTAGCTAATGTGATATTTCTTGGTTTTGTTTAATGTGCTATCTTTCTCTTAAAACAGGTTATACTCTATGGTAAGATTTATAATATTTTTTAATTGCAAATAATAAAGCATCTCTTAAAAAGTGTATTAATTTCATTCTGATAAAAATAATGTGTGTTTTAATGCAGATATATAGCGTTCAACAATCAACAGCTGGACAACAAATAAATTATTACAGACAATGCGGTATGTCTCATTTAATGGTATACGATATCTGTCTACACGTCTCTCTATCTACATATCTATCTGCTTATCTTATCTGTCTATTTATTATTGTATGCATCAACGTATGTATTGTATTCTTTTGTTCGTCTTTCTCTCTGTTCGCCCATCCATCCATCCATCTATCTTTTGTATTGTGTCTATAAGTACTGAAAGCAAGAATAGAATGGCTGGCAACTTTCAGCTTGGCGATTACTTCCCTTCAAATGAATTGTTAATGTCGCATATGGTCGCCTAGGGAGAGATAACTTCAGATGATGGATGTAGTGGAAGCTCTGGTTGTGAAACAACGTAAACACCTGACCTCACGCGCAGTTGATGTGACTATTGTAATGCATCACACACCCTAGACAGTCTACACGTATAATTATTCACACACACTTTGTACAAGATGGCGCCTGCAAAACATTTGAAAGATATTTTGTTCTTGTTCTGTAGAAGCGTAAACATATACATATTTGTGCACTAACTGTTCACAAGGAGTAACGCACACACATATCAGTCCAAATACTATATATACAAACACACATACACAACACACCTGTCTACACATATCTCGCTCACGTAAGTAATGCTTTAATGATGCCAGAAAAAATCTGCGCATATCATTTTTCGATGTCCCATGACAGCAATGTCAAGTGAGGATGAAGAAAAAAATTCTTTTGACTTTTTGAGTTTCTTTCCATTCTGATTTTCTTTTTTTGTTTTGTTCTCATCGCACGTGCTGCATTCGCATTGACTCATTAAACCTCATAGCCTCAGAAAGATCCGAGGCTTGCTGTGTGCTGGTCTCGTTTACAAGTCTGAAAGTGAATCATTGATTCATACTTTCTCCAATTTTGATATCGTTCCGTGGATAGGCATGTTTGATTCAGTGAATCAAGGTGGCAGCTGTAACTCGATGCAACAGTTATGTGTTTGTGAGAGTGTGTTCGGGGAGTAATTGTGTATGTGCAATGAACATGGCGTTTACTTAATACAGCACAGATCGGTGTGCCGTTCGCACGACTTTTAGATTCCTGTCCTCAAACTAGGTACATATTCTGAGTAGAGACGCCTAATGGTGGTCGTGTGAGATTGGGTTAGCTAGTAGTGCTGTGTTTTGTGGTCACTGATTACAACTGGTGAAACTGGCCACTATATACAACTAGTGAGGCCTGGCCCTGAGCACAGCTATCGAAGCTGATCACTGTACATTTAGTGGGACTCAGTCACTGTGTAAAACTTGCCAGGACTATTTTGCCTGTGTACATTTGGCAAGGCCTATTCACTGTTTACAACTAACGAGGCCTAGTCACTATGTACAAACAGCAAGGCCTGGTCACTATGAACAACTAGTGACACCTGGTCATTGTTATCTACTAGTAGGCCTAGTTACTGTATACAGCTAGTGAAGCTTGTCACTGCATTCATCTAGCAGGCTATTCACTGTATTAAGCTAGTAAATCCTGTCACTGCATTCATTTAGCAAGACCTAATCACTGTATACAGCTAGTGAGGCCTGTCACTGCATTCACCATACACAAATACATGTTCACGAAACTGATCTGAAAATGTGAAAGATTCCCACATTCTTTTCTTTTATTCAACAGCTAAGATGATGTGTGAATAATATGATATGTGCATCTAACACTAGATGGGGAATAAATAAAAATCTTCTTCTTTACTTGGGATTGCACATCGTTGTAGACAGTTTTTCTTTAAAAATAATCCCACATTCCTTGCATCAGTACTGCCCTTTTTCTTTACACCTTTTTTTGTGTAGAGGACAAGTGCAAGACATTGACCTTCAGACAACTGCACTGCTTATAGCATGTGTCCTTGAAGTCTGTCCTAAGTGTTATTCAAACATTGTTACAGTTGTGTTTAGGGCTTTTATTTCTACTTCAGTTTTTATGTAAGATTATTTTATTGTATTTTCCTGTTGGCTACTTGTTTACTGGAAAATAATTGGAAAGTATGGGCCTGGAATCTTGCATGTATACAAACCATCTAAGTTTTTGTCCTTCAGTTGCCAAACTATCTGTTCAGATGATTCAGGTTCCTGGACTCAATTATAGACCAGGTATGACTCAAAGCAACAAATCATTATTACCAGACTGGTTTGGCTACCATTCTGTTCATCCTAGACTAAGTTGTCAGTCACCCATCATCAGTCAACAACTCTTCCCGTACAGTTGTTTGCAATATTACAGCTGTTTCATCTAGAAACCTCCATCAAAGAAATTACTGCACTTAACTGCAATAATTGTGTGAAGAGGGTAGACTCTGGCCTACTCTTGTCATTATCTGTTCTAAGTGAAAACCTAAAGAGTGAGAGACTATACTTTACTAGTATTATTTACATAAACTAGGAATGTGTCTAGTATGTCACACATAAACATTGTTTTGTATTTTGTAGTTAATTCTTATTACTCATCCAATGTTTAAATCTACTCTCTTTATGTTATACTAATTATTTCACAAGTGCTTTGTAATTGAGTTGTCTGTTCATTCTGTCATCTGTCTATACCTAGGATTGAATAGTAACCATTTTCCTGTCTAACAATCTAACTTGTGTGTGACCAATCACACCATGGTTCCTGTCCAAGATAATGTGTAGGGGGGCAAGCCATCTTCCTGTCTAACAATCTATGTTTTGCGCAACACAATTACAACAGTTTATGAGTTGGCTCATGCTCAAGATAGTGTGACTAGGGGGGCAAGCCATCTTACCGTGTAACAATTTATATTGTAGGCGACCAATCACACCAGTTTATGACTAGGTTCCTGTCTAAGCTGTGAGGTGAATATGACTCGAAACACCAACATCTATAATCGCATTCAACAATTTATACGTCACATGGAGAGGGAAAAAGAGACAGTGACAGACCGACAGTGAAACCAACATTGAGCAGCTGAGAGGAGAGAGAAAGTAAGAAAGGGGAGTAGAAAATGAGTGAGAGGCATGCAAATATAAATGAAAATGGGTGAGAAAGTGAGTTTGAGAAAGATAGGGGAGAGGGAGAGAGAGGGAGAGAGAGAGGGAGAG
Source organism: Sinotaia quadrata (assembly GCA_028829895.1). Classification (NCBI taxonomy): domain Eukaryota; kingdom Metazoa; phylum Mollusca; class Gastropoda; order Architaenioglossa; family Viviparidae; genus Sinotaia; species Sinotaia quadrata. The sequence goes on along the minus strand of CM054178.1, from coordinate 43,827,355 downwards.
AGAGAGATACTGCCCTCGAATATTTCCCATACAAGAAACAGATGCTACAAATCCGAATCAATAAAATCACACAAGCCTATGCTGTCCTCAGCTCAAATAGGCTTATAAGTGAACGTGTGTGCGGGCGTGTATGTGTGTGTGTGTGTGTGTGTGTGTGTGTGTGTGTGTGTGTGTGTGTGTGTGTGTGTGTGTGTGTGTGTGTGTGTATGTTTTATAAATATGAAAACAAAAAGCAGGCAAAGGTACGGTGTATCACGTGTTCTTCATAAAAGTATGTCGCCATCAAGAAACATGTGAAATATTTCGAAAACATGGCGACAACAAGCAGAAGACAAGCATTTCGAGATAGCTTTCGTGTGCACTGTTAATCTATAAAATAAATAAATCTATTTTTAGAATTTTTTCTTAAGTCTGAAAAGTTCTTTTACTTCGGCGTTTGCTGCGTATTTGTTTTGCTCCTTAATGATGTCGGGGGGGGGTGTGTATGAGAAAAGGATTATAGGTATAAAAAGTGGAAAGGCATTTGGGAGTACTACAAGATTGGATGCCACTCATAATATCTTCTCTGAGAGCATTTCTGAGTTCCTTTTTAAATTTCTTACTCTTTTAAAGTTGCCATTATGGGGCATTATTATTAAGAAGTTGTTATGAGTATATTTGTGAAAATTTAGATCCGCCCTTCCAATACCCTCCCACTACAATCATCAGCCACCACACACAGGCAAGCACTGTTTAATCACAGCACTACGCAGTTGAATGAATTCCCTAGAATCTAGGGCCTAGATCGTGACCCTTGAATGGAGGTGTTTACATTTTTTGTATTAAAATACCTTAAAATTTACTTATCAGTATTTCCTCTTTACACATTCATTCTCACTTGTTTGACCCTCTCTGTCCAAAATGTCAGCTATCGTCATTTTCTTGGATCGATTAACTGAGCTCTAGATAGTTAAATCTCATCGTGCGCCTGGTATTCATCATTGATTTTGTTCCTATCTTTTGTTATAATTTTCTCCAGATAATGTAGCATCATTATTGTTTTATCGAGTCACTATGGTCTTTTATATATTAGAAAAAGATTACATTTTGTCATAATTTTGTATTCATCATGTTAATTATTATGATGTTGCTCTTTCAAAAACAATAATTTTTATTATGCTGCAACTTACACTTCAACTGTCCTTGAGCTTTTGTACAACTCTTGAACTTTCAACATGAATTTCCTGCAACTGAAAATCCATTATGTTCTGTCTATCAAGCAAACTGCCATTATATTTCCGTATAGCAAGCAAACTTCCATTATGTTTCTATCTAGCAAACAACTTCCATTATGTTTCTGTCTATCAAACAAACTTTCATTATGTTTCTATCTAGCAAGTAAACTTCTATTCTGTTTCTCTCTAGAAAGCAAACTTTTATTATGTTTCTATCTAGAAAGCAAACTTCCATTTTGTTTCTATTTAGTAAGCAAATTTCAATATTTCTAACTTAGAACTTTCATGCTAATCTCCAACGCCTTGACTTTCATGAGACTGTGCTTCTGGTTAGCGTCTGAGTTTTCTTGTTGTGTTTGTGTGTCGAACATCCGAAACTCATTATGGTTCTTACTAATATCTCAACTCTATTTACAGTTCTCTCTGTATCTCTACTCTCATTACGGTTCTCTCTAATACCTCACTTTTCTTTACGGTTCTCTCTATATCTCATCTCTCTATACGGTTCTCTCTGATACCTCAATTTTCTTTACTGTTCTTTCTAAATTCTCAACTCTCTATACGGTTCTCTCTGATACCTCTGTTCTCATTACGGTTCTTTCTAATACCTCAATTCTCAGTTCGGTTCTCACTAGTGACTCATTTCTCTTTATGGTTCTCTCTTATATCTAAGTTTTCCTTACTGTTCTGTTTAACTCCTGAACTCTCTATACGGTTCTCTCTAACATCTGAACTCTCAAAACTGTTCTCTTTCACACCTGAACTCTCTTTACAGTTCTCTGTGACACCTGAACTCTCATTGTGCTTCTAGCCGGCATATGATCAGAATATTTAGTACAGGGTTGTAAACATAAAGCATACTTTCCTATATAAAACATATTGTTATATAGAAACCATGCATACCTGTCTAAAGTTTTCTTAATTAAAATTTGATTGTATTCATCACTAACGGTTTCAGCCTTCTCACACACTATTAGACATTTATGCACATCGAACTTAGAATGTACTTAGTAATTGATGCATAATTTTTAAAAATACAACTTTGAATTTCAGAAATGAGCAATCGCGGGCAGTTTCCTTCATCAATGAAAAGATAGTGTCAGCATGTTTCGAATGATCTGAATCAGTATGTGTTTTTAAGTAGCGGAGAAAAGTACTTCAACCGTTAGTTTACCTCCTTCCCCACTGAATTTATTCAGTGGTGGATTTGAAAAACGGTTCTTTCGAAGTGAGAACTTTCTTGAAATGACTGAAGGGAAAAAATGTTGCTATTCATATTATCCATCCTGGTTAGTCCCTTACCTTTTATCAATGCCATCGCAACCAGAAGTGGGGTGGGGGTGGGGGTGCATAAATCAGACACGCGCTGCTCACACGAGTAAAAGTCGAAATGCCACCACGTCGCCACCAGTTCACTGGATGCTCTTAACACGCGTCAGAAAGGCAAATTAATTGTCTGACGCTGCTTTGGGAAACTGCCGGAACCAGAAACTGCTGTGACAGGGTGGAAATGCAACCATGCCCTGCAGTGACAGGGTAGATTAGAACCAGACACCTTTGTGTCCTTGAGGTCTGAAGTCCCTGCCGCCTTCGAACTTCGCACGCGACAGAATGAAAATGCCAGCCAAACTACGTCACTGTTTATGACAAGCTCAGAACTGCAACGTTACCAAGAAAGACTATTCCTGGGAATCTTGTATTTTATGAGAAATTGACCAAACAATCGGAACTGCTTTATGTTCTGAGAACTGGTTTTATGAAATATGAAAGAATGGCACTGTGACGCCAACACCACTTAGTTAATGGACATTATTATTATTAAATAATTAATCATCTAAAACTAATTACAAGTGAGGAGAATCTTAATTTATGTTATTAATGATCATCCAGCAGACATCTCTCGTCTCTCTCACTTGGCAGATATGCGGGCGTTGTAAACGTTTTCTCTCTACCACAACATTAAAGATAAACAGTTACCATCACACAATATTTCCAAGGTGGGAAACTTCTTACTAAAGGAGAAGACAAATCCATCTTTAATCTATTTAGCGAGCCCCCGTCTATCCACTTTATTTTCCATCATAAGGTTATCAGTATGCATTAGGTCAATAAATTTAACAATACATTTATTAAATCAACAATCGAATATAACAAATACATCAGCAAATTCTAGCATATTCACAAATCGAGTGTTTACTTCAACTATGACACTTACAAAATACCTTTTTAAGGAGTACCCAAGGTTGGGTTACTTTGACAATTTAACAATTTATATGGTAATTAAGTATTAAAATAGGGATAGGCAAATTTACTCCACCACAGACACTGCAACTAAAAATGATATTGGCTGTGAGAAGCGGACATTCCAACCAAAACTTCATGTAATAAGAATCAGGACATTGTAACCATAACCGCTTTATGTTCTGAGACACGGACATTGTAACCAGAACTGCTTTATGTTCTGAGACTTGTTTTTAATTTTTAATATGAGAGAATGACACTGCAACTAGAACTGATGTTGGTTATGAGAAACGGACATTGCAACCAGAACTACTTTATGTTATAAGAGACGGACACTGTAACCAGAAGAGACAGACCATACAATCAGAAGTACTTTTCATTGAGATCCGAACATTGTGTAAGAATTTTAATATATAAGAGCCAAAACTTCATACACTTGCTGACATGGAAATGGAAGTTACACAACAGTATATTCAGAAGTTACACAACAGTATATTCAGAAATGACAGACACATTTAACTTCATATACACTGCTATTAAAGAGTCACTGAACAGTACCATGGAAATACAGAATATGTAGTTTATGTGATCATTTGAAAGAACCTTATGAGAATTCACATGCACATCAGGCACTTGCATACATATTAGTAAGCAAGCCGACAACCAATTGCCTGGGTGTTTTCAAACATTAAACATCATTTTTAAAAATTATTGGAAATCTTGAGTTCTTAAAATCATTAGGTTTTAAAGGTCCTAGTTCTTGAAAATGTCGTCATTAAGGCTTTATGTCATAACTTCTTGAAATTCAGTTTTTTTAAGACTTTAGGCTTTTGAAGTCATTAATTCTTTAAGTCAGTATCTCTTATAAAACTGTTCAGCCACCGCGTAATGATCTTAACTATATCAACGTTGGCTAATTACATTAATTCTGTCGTGTTGAATGCAAACCCGATCTGAAAAGGCTTTCAGTGAAAATATATACACTTACGTGCACATACGCGCTCGCATGCAAACATACACACACACACACACACACACACACACACACACACACACACGCACGCACACACACACACACGCATGCATGCGCGCGCACACACACGCACACACACACACACACACACACACACACACACACACACACACACACACATTCGCATCTTCCGCTAACGAAGCAGAATAGGCCTCACATTTCACCATACAGTGTTTTGTGTCTTTGCTGGAAAATCAATACAAATCCATACGACGCGCCCGGGCAGAATGACAAGGGTAAACCTTTAAATAATTGTTTACTCTCGTGTGAAGACACGAGAGTAACTCTAGATATTTTGCTGCGATTTCTGGATGACACGGTGAACCTTTAAATAATAGCTTCCTGTCATTTTAACAATTGTAATTTTTTTTATTGTATTGTACACCTGTAGTTCATCATTTTGCAATCAAAAAAAGCTGGAGGAAATTAAATTTTAGCAGCTGGTAGTAGTAGCAGTAATATTTTAATTGTTAGTAGCTGTAGCAGCAATAATACATAGAAGTAGTAGTAACCGCAGCAGCGGCAGTATTAGTAGTAATTGTATGAATAGTAGAAGTAGCAGTAATTGTTTCATCTTCATTATCATCGTCGACATCATCTACAATGATAGTAAGCTTAGAAAAAGTCGTTGTATTGTATGTAGACTGGTGAAACCTCCATCAGGTAGAACTCGAAGTAATTTTCCGTCTGACACTAAACGAACTTATCTTATTACGGTCATACCATTGATATCTATTCAAGTGCAATGTTTAGTATTAAGGGGTGATTATAACTTGTTTGCGACCGCTAGAAGAGTATTTAATTAAAAACTGACCAAAGTATGTCATCATAACTGTCAAAATCTTCCATCTCCCATACAGTTTTTGGGAGTAATTGTAATAACATTGAAACCAAATACAGAACTACGTGAATAACAGTTTTTTTTAAAACAAATATTTGCCAGATTAGTGGTTTATTAGTTTCTGAGAAAGAAAAATAAGAAATATATGGATGGATGGATGGATGGATGGAACGGACAGGAGTAAGGCAGAATGATATTAAAAATCTAGAATAAAACAGAAAGAACAACTTTATTAATTTTAAAATAAAAGTAGAAGAGGAAAAGAAGAAAAGAAAACGAATTAGAAAAAGTTTTAGATGTAGGAGAGGAAGTAGAAAATATTTACTACTAGTAGTAGTAAAAGCAAAAGATAGAAGTAGAAGAAGTTTAAGGGAAAAAACAGCAAATTTAGAAAAAATAATAAAGGAAGAAGAAATATAAACAAGTTGGGAGAACAACGTGTAAATTGAGAAATGCAATAAAGGAAGATAATTACATTTTAAAGTTTTGAAGTTTAATAGAAGAAGAGTTTATTAAAAAAAAGTCAGGAAAGATAAAGTTGGGAGGAAAAATTTCAAGGTTTAGAAAGGCAGAGGAAGTACATAAAGAACATCCAGGCTTAATTTGTCATACTGAAGGAGAGCTCTGTCGTGAAGCTGAAAGAGAACTATGTCATAGATCAGAAGGAGAAGTATGTTGTGGAGCTGAAGGAGAACTCTGTCGTGATACTGAAGGAGAACTCTGTCGTGATACTGAAGGAGAACTCTGTCGTGATACTGAAGGAGAACTCTGTCATAGATCAGAAGGAGAAGTATGTTGTGGAGCTGAAGGAGAACTCTGTCGTGATACTGAAGGAGAACTCTGTCGTGATACTGATGGAGAACTCTGTCGTGATACTGAAGGAGAACTCTGTCATAGATCAGAAGGAGAAGTATGTTGTGGAGCTGAAGGAGAACTCTATCTAACAACTCTGACATCAAGGAGTGCCAGAAAATTATTAAGATATGCACTTATTTCCCACAACATCAACAATATTTTTTTTAATAGCGTGGGGTTCGTTTCGCTTAGTGCCTTAGTCTCTACTAATTTACACCATGTCGTGGTGATTTTGGGTGGGAATTGTGCATAATTTATGTCGTCAGTGAAAAGTTTTGACAGGTAAATATGCAGAATTTCAAATAGCATTCATATCTTGTAGAGCAGGGCAGCAAGCCAAAAAAATCAAAGTGACATTTTCTAACTTTTATTATGGCCTTTTAAAAAAAATTATATCAATTATTTGTGAATTCTGTACTAATTTAGTTTGGTATTTCTTACAATTATAATTATTATTTCATTTTTAAAATCCGATGCCACACTGTAATTTTATTTCACTTTTTTCCTTTCAGAAGTGTTCCATTTTGTTCACACCGTGTTTATGAAATAAAAATCATGATTAGAAACTGAAATAAAAATTGTATTTAAATAATATATTTACACTCTAGATATTTCAGCTAAATATTCTTTTATTTTAGGATATCAAAGTACATAAAATCACATAGAGTATAAAGGACTTGGCATATCTGTAGGAATCACACACGCTATGACAATGAATTTTGAAGTAACTGCCTTAGAGCCCAACCATACATATAATAAGAATGGATAGAGTGCACATGACTTATTAATCCTCCAATTTACGCTTGTTTCAAGTATTATTAAGTGTCAAATATTAAGTATAGAGATTCATAGTATTTGGATTGGGTATGTGGATTTTGGCTTTGTATTATCTAACAACCTTTTTTAGAAACAAACCTTGGCGGCCATGTTATTTAGCATTGTCAGTTGGGAACTAAACAAACCTTGGTAGCCATGCTACTTAGCATTGTCAGTTGGGAACTAAACAAGGTTTCACATACATGTATGTATGGGTGCTTGTGCGCATGCCGTTAAATTCCTCATGTATACGCGTAGAAATAGTAATTGTGCATATAATATACTTTTCAATTTAAGAGTTCCTTCACAGACAATTAAGACTTCGAGGAGAGGGAAAAATAACTATAAAGGGTTATTAATAAATGCAAAATTAAGCAGTTTGGAAAGAGATATTGACAATTCAAAAATGCTGTTGCAAAAGTTACAACAATTGCAAGAAAAGGAAAGAAAATTGAAATGGATTTTGACAAGCTTTCAAAGGATTAGTAATAAATGCAAAATCAAAAAAGAAGAGAAGCTAAGAAAGAATTATTGACACGCGCAAAACTGCAGCGTGAAAATGGAGGCTGAAAGTTCCAATGTGGCTATAAATACATTCAGCTAATCAATTCATAAAACGGTATATAATGGAGAGAATGTTAAACTAAGTGTGTATGCCGTCAAGGACTCTCTTCATAACGGTAGATCCTGACCACCCACCACCGGCCAATTTACTTACAATCTACAATTCACTTGTACCGGCATCACTTTTCGTCTTTCCAATTAGATGACCACAATGACGATTGTAAAAGTGTAGTGACATCTCTGCACCACATCATCTCCTTCTCCCTAATCCACGCCAGTGCTTCCCCACTCTATGCCTAGCTGTTAGTATTCAATAGTGGACTTTTAAAATTATAAAATAACGTCCAGATGAGAAGGGGCGGGGGATGGAAAGATAGAAAGGGGAGTAACTCTATAAAAAAAGCGTTTTGTCAGTGCTGTCCCATTTTACGTCCTGGTTGATCCTCAGTGTATCGATGTCTAATTGCAGTATCGGTGTAAGAGTAGCTGCGGAAGAGCAGGATGTTTATTTTTCACATCAAGACGATCGATTACAAGGGTCTCCGCGCCCGCCACTGTAACATTCCGACGCGTTCAGTCAGACAAATGTTTTCCCTTGCGTGCGTCTAATGTTGTTAGCGCGGCCAGCTGAGCTCCGGCAGTCGCCACCGGTACTGACAATACTGCACACAGTCATGTTGATTATCTGCCCTTTCAGTCCCGATTTCCACACTTAGAAATCGGGTTAGTTTGGGGCGTTGGCAAAGTCCTAATATACTTCATTCACAAAGTATCATCCAGCATACTTTTTGCAGTGTAAGGGATATGTGTGTCCCTACTTCTCTGCAGTTTACTGGGGATTACAACTATAATAAATCGAGGATGTAGTTCTTTTTAGTTTTAAAAATACTCATACTTGGCAACATAACAGATAGTCATTGCCTCGAAGTGTACCAGTAAGGACGATAAAGTATGATCAGATGTGCTATAATCGAAAAATAATTGATATCTCCCAACTAATTTTGTCGAATTACTCTTCTCGTGATTTTATGTATGTCAGTTATATGTGTGTATAATGTTTCTGCATGTGGAAACGTCTTACTAAAAAAAAAATAAAAAACACGTCTTTTATTTATATTTAGCGAGCCCCCATCCGCCCACTATTACTCTAACCTAAGGGTTTAATACATGAGCATTAAGGTTATTAATAAATGTAAAATAAATTTATTAAATCAACAAACAAATATACAACAAAAACATGAATGTAATCAAAAGAACATTGACAGTTACGTCACCTCACAGCAATGTCTGATTAAATGTTAGACACTCATTCAGTGTATTGTAGCATAGAAATCAGCAGTCGAATATATGTATGTATATATATATATATATATATATATATATATATATATATATATATATATATATATATATATATATATATATAATCAAGTTCACAGATATGGTTTTATCATAGAAATTAGAATGGAGTTTCAGAAAGATAATTATAAGTCAATGGTCATAACCTTTCCAATGATGGCAGATGCTGATGGCACGTGTTCACAATCATGCAGTTTGCCACAAGTCACCGTCTTTCTAATTAGATGATGGTCCAATGTATCTTTTAGGCATATTACACATTCTGTGTTTCAGAACATTCGATATACTCACAAATTTATTTTTAAAATGTCAGGACTAGTGATTAAGTTGACTGTGATGACTAGGAGGTTCTCACATAGGCATGATCAGCAGATTGGCACAGCACAGGCTTTGGTTTTTGTGTCAGTAGAAGGATTCAGTCTGTAACAGCCGATTCTAAAACGTAGAACACTCTTTCCCTAGATTTCTAGTAGACACTAAAGGGATAACTGATGCACCTTATGCACGTCATTCATATGTAGAAAATAGGAGGGGATATCTGATAATAGATGAATAAAAGAAGAAATAGAAAAGAATTAATTAAAAATAACAAATACAACCTATACATAAATGAATATACATAAACACACACAAATATAATCGTAGCTATTGATATGGAGCCATAGTAAGTTCAACCTGACTGACCTTTCTCTAACAAGGGCAGGATTGACTCTGTTCTTTGTGGATCAGTTTTGATGTGCACAAAGACATACCATGACGATTACATGGTCAGTCGACTAAATGTCTGGCGAATTAATACATCTTGGCCTATTATGTCGGCCAAGATTCACAACACTGATTTATAATCAGGGTCTGCTCACAAGAGACAAGCTAATGATTAGGTGTGAAACACGAGATCTAATGTTGGGCTCTCTCTGATGAATCTAACAGTGTTTTGGAGCCCTGGGAATCTAACAGTGTTTAGGAGCCCTGAAAATTTAACAGTGTTTCAAAGCCCTGGGAATCTAACAGTATTTTAGAGCCCTGAGAATCTAAAAGTGTTTTGGTGCCCTGAGAATCTAACAGTGTTTTGGAGCCCTGAGAATCTGGATATGAAAG